>RJWH01000486.1:172463-563735 GCA_004363575.1 Solenodon paradoxus | reverse complement strand
GGGTAAGGGAGAGAGAGCAAATGAAAGGGACTCTATCTCTGTAAGATAATATAGTGACTAACTGACCTGTCTAAGCAGGTGATACATGATGACCTCAATGAAGAGGAGAGTAGGCTGTTGAGATATGGAATATGAGTATCCAGGCAGCAGGAACAGCAAGTGAAAAGACCTGGAACATGTTTATCACATTTCAGGAAAAGCAAAGAGACCAATGGGATCAGTGGAAAGACTGATCATAATCAGATGACAACAGAGACAGGGGTCAGGAGTAGATCTCAAAATCGTGCAATGCACTTGGAATAATTTTGAAAATGATAGCCAGTCTTTGTTGGCTTTTAAGTAGAGAAGTGAAATAATCCATGCATATATTTTTAAAAGCATACTCTGATGGCTATTTAGAAAGCTGACTTTGGGGGAAGGAGATCAGTTAGGAGGCAAGAGATCGTTTAGAGAAGCGATTAATACTCTGAATCCAAGTGACCAAGGTGTCAGTAACACTGGAAGCTCCCACAACTATGCTGTATATTTCAAGAGCCACTATGAATCATTTTTGCCCCACTATTTGGAGTATAGTGACATTTAAATGTATTTGTTGAGATGGCTCAGGTGCTAAGCCAGCAGTTGGGGCATGGACCATATAGAAGTCCAATGACCTGGGCTCATGACCTGGGTTTACAACCTGGGACCAGGGAGAAGAAGTGAAAATAAATAAACACATAAAGTGAAAAAAAGTATTCATGAATGAGCTTATGGATAAATGAACAAAATGTCAGGACTCAACAAAAACCTTGGATATTTAAAGATGATGAACCAAGTCAAATAGCTATAATTAGAAGATAGAATTTGATAGAATTTCCAAGGCTTCTAGTGGATTGAATGACTTAATTAGAATCATGTGAGGAAGGTACAATTTATTTCAAAGAAATAGATCAAATACAAAAGCTGAAAACAGTTTTTTTTTTTTTATGTTGAGTTCACTCATAATGAAATTGAAAAACCAGTGATAAACATGGGAGAAAATCTTCTGAATTAAAATAAAAAGAAGACTGGATAAGAAAAATTGTTAAATTTCAAGACGACACATGTTTCCTAGAAATACAGATCAGTGGCATTAATATAATTTTATAAAATACACGTGCATGTGTGCGTGCACACAGTCACTAGATGGATGAGTAAAAAATATGTATTTACCATCTACTAAAGGATGTTATGAGAATTAGGGAGCATCACATATTAATTAAGAGACTAATTATATATTCTTCTCAACATCTAGCTCGTTATTAGAGCCATAGTTCAAGGAAATGCCATAGGCAGAGTTTATCTTTTTTCAGAAATACAGTGGAATATTTCTTCAAATTCTATAAGGAGAAATGTCAGCTGGATAGCTTTTCAGCTGTTAGAACAATTATATTGAATAATGTACAATATAAAAATGCATATTGAATAATGGATCAATATCTATTTATATATTGCCTTTTATATTATATCAAAGCAATCTGTACTTCAATCCTTCTCATTCAACTTTCATAAATCATTTGAATGATTGATGAGTCAAAAATATGCCAATCAATTTTGTGATACAGCAAAGTCAAAAGAATAGTGCACTGTTAAAAGATGAAGTCTAGTGTCAAAATTATCAAATAATAGGAAACTAATTAATCAAATCAAATGAGGTCATAAATAGAAAATTCATGTCTAAAAAAAAATACCTGAATTATGATAAGGTTTGAAATAATTCATGAAAAAGAGAAATCAGAGTATTTAATTGGATGAAAGTAGAACTTAATCTGTTATTAGGATATGGCTTTAGTCTTTAAAAGTTGATTTACCTCTTTAAGGAAACCTTTCTGACCCTAAGTTTTACGTAGGACACCTTTCTCCTAAAGGTAAATTAAGTTGTCTATTGCTAATTCTTAAACAAAGAAGTGTAAAAATTCCAGTATGCTCTGTTAGTCTAGTGGTAAAGCCAGCCAGGCATAGTCTACATGCATCCCAAACCCTGCTTCATGTCGTGTGTGCGTGTGTATGCATGTGTGTGCCTGTGTTCATAACCAAAATGAACCATTAAGTAGAATAAACATAAAACTTCTCTCTCCTCTCTCTTCCTGCCTGACTCCCCAGTCGCCTTCATTCCTGCCTACACCTTTCCTCAAAAAACAGAAAACAAAAAAAGCCCAACAACTAAAAAACCCCTCTGGATTTCTTTGAACATTAGTTGGACGTTCATATAACAAGTTGAAGGAATCCTTAGAATTCAGTATAATTTTAAGAGCTCAGATGGACTAGAAAAGAAATCTGGAGCTACATCCATGGTCTTGGGGTCTGCCCTTCAATTGCCTCTTACCTGTTCTTATTTTTTTTTCATTTAATAAATCTCTATTTCCTCAAAGCAGAAGCCATATCTTCCTTCGTATTCGCCTGCAGTGTTCATTATTCGCCTACAGTGTTCAACAATCATCTCCCTTCATATACCTATTTATAAAAACACTTAAAATGCCTGATGTTTAAAATGTTATCAAGTATTTCACAAAGGTGTAACTATAAGAAAAATATATAAACAATATCATTAAAACACTGGCAAAGTCATTTGCTGTCTATATTTTATAAAGATAATTGAGATTTCATAAACAGGTAGATTCTAGATATTCTTATTTTCAAGATAATTTTAGTGTTTAAGCCTCGGGCACTTCTAAAATTAATTAAAACACAGTATAACTAAAATATAACAAAAATATAGACTATCGGACGGCAGAACCTTGCAATAGTAAATACTAATAGCACAATAGCAGACTGGTATATAGTGGGCAATGCAGAACCAAAAATACTTACTCAACAGCAGACAAAAGGCTGACATTAAGAATCTATGAATCCACTTTTAAAATTTGCAAGAAAATAGTAATGAAAAAAGTCAAACTAAAGATTATAAAATGCTGAGCAAATATTAGCAAATCAATCCAGTAATAACCAAATTTACTCCAGAATTCTGTTTGATTTCTATCAGAAAAATAAAGTTCACTCAAATAACATATTAAAGAAATATGGTTTGTCCAACAGATGAAAACAAAAACACTTTGAGAGAATTAATATTCGCTTGCATTAAAAAATTAAAATACACACTCATAGCAAATCTGATACAGAAGGCCAAGTCAACATAAAAAAGTGTACTTTAACTAGATATATAGATATCATCAAAGCATGAGTATCTAATTTATAATTTAATACTGTCAGAATCATAATAAAACAAGATTAACTACTACAACCCACTGTTTAACATTACACTGGAGTTCCTAGCAAGGGCATTAAGAGGACCAACTTCCCCCAAAAATATCGTATGTATTAGAGTGGAAAAAAATATTGGAAACATTGTCATTACTTACAGATAATATGAGTATCTATACTGAAAATTCAAAATAATTTATAACTAAGTGATTATAGCTCACAGAATAGTTTAGAAAATTTTCTAATCAACATCAATACAAATAATTAACGTTTCTATATAGCAGCTACAAACAATATGGAATTTTAATAAAATCATTAACATGTAGAATGCTCACACAATAACAGTTTCTTGGGAATAACACTAAAAGTGTCTTAGAAGAAACTTCTAAACATATCCCTGAAGATAATACATAAGGAGCAAATAAATACAATGATATAGCAATGGATGGATTATTTGATATGAAAATACTGTCAAGTGACCCTCTCATTTATGAAAAGACTCAATATAATTCTAAAATTCCAATATCTTTGTATATCTGTTCATGTGATATTTGACAAAGTGTATTTAAAAGATTTTGAACAGGTATAATGTTTGCAATAGCAATATACTGCCAAAGAAGAAAGGCACAAAAGTAGAATGAACTTTATTGGATACCTACAGTTGTTAAAAAGATGTGCAGATATTTTTACTCAAAGAACAGAATTCAGAGAATAGAAAGAGAACTTATAAATATGGAAAATTGATGTATCATAGAGTCATCATTGTTGATCAATGGGAGAAAAATACATTTTCCAATGAATGGTGCTGAGGATTGGTTATCTAAAGAATTAAAAGCTAAGTAAAAATAAACTTCTACTTCACATCAGATAAAGTGAAGATGAGTTGGGATTAAGACCCGAATGTAAAATTAAAATTCTCAAGTTTTTAAAAGATAATATAGAACATCAGAATGATCTATCCTTAAAAAATTATCTGAAATGTGACATCTAAATTAATAACTTCTATTTATTTACTAGTAAAGAGATTAAAAAGTAGTCCACAAAGTGTGGTTTATTCTCAACATATATCATTAACTGATATTATTAAAAATAAGAGCACTTTGTGGGTCAATAGAAAGGAAATAGATTCAAAAACTGAGAAGGGAAATGAATGGGAGTTGATCAAAAAAAGAAGGTACCAACAGTCTATCAGAAATTTAAAAAAAGCATCCACTACAATAAAATTAGTAAGATCTAAATTTAAGTGACAGTGGCAGTAGGAAAAAATAAGTGAAACAATATGAAATGTTGACAAGGAATTCCATCCCTTATTGGTTAGAGTGGAAATTGGTATCTCCAACTGGAGAAGAGTTTATAGGAAGTGTGAGGCACAACTAAAATGTGTATTTCTTAGACATACAAAATCTACTATTAAATATGTACCCTATGAAAACATTCTCTTTACCCAGAACCATGCACAAGGCCACTTACAGCAATTTAGGCAAAAAAAAAAAAAAAAAAAAAAAAAAAAAAAAAAAAAAAAAAAAAAAAAAAAAAAAAAAAAAAAAAAAAAAAAAAAAAAAAAAAAAAAAAAAAAAAAAAAAATCCATGAAGAGAATGCTGTAAAAAATTAAGAGGAATAATAAATTAACTGTAATTGCATACATTGACATGAATGAATCCCAAAAATAATTTTGAGGGACGGAAGTCATA
Organism: Solenodon paradoxus; assembly: GCA_004363575.1. Taxonomy (NCBI): domain Eukaryota; kingdom Metazoa; phylum Chordata; class Mammalia; order Eulipotyphla; family Solenodontidae; genus Solenodon; species Solenodon paradoxus. Next base: position 558,824 of record RJWH01000486.1, on the reverse strand, counting down.
TGATTAAATTTTTTAGATAAAATCCACATGTGAAAATGTAACAAAATATTCTTGGTGATTAAAAAAAAACCCAACAGCTACAGAAAAATTAGAGTAAACACACATTTCTAGACTCAGAGGAGAGAGAACACCACCAATAATCCCTTTTATTGGTGGACATATTGAGAACAAAAATATTTATTTTATTTTGAGTCTACCTGCATGTATATATGTATGTGTAAACGCCTTTTTATTATATTTATATATACATTTAATTATTATATTTTACAATATTAAAAAGTAATGAATTATAGTCTAATGCATTTGTCATATATCTTCTAGCATGCATATTATAACAAGCATTTAAAAGCTTTTTAATTCCACAGAAAATCTGTACTTTAGGAAAATTGTTATATTGCCAATTTTTTTTGTAGGTCAGGCAAGTTTCCTCAGCCCAAGTGAGGGCGGGGATATAAAATATGTGCTTTTCCAGGAGGCAAGAAAGATGGTATAAATCAGAAAGAAAGGTGAACTACTGCGCTTTAAATCCCAAACTGCTGAAGAAGAAAGGCGAAAAAGTAGGATGAACTTTACCAGATACCTAGAGTTGTTATAAAGATGTAGTGCAGAGACTTTCACTCAAGAACAAAATTCAGAGAACAGAAAGAGAACTTAAAAATACGGAAACTTGCTGTATTATCAAGTCAACATTGTTGATCAATGAGGGAAAAAATATTTTTCAATGAATGGTGCTGAGGATTGGCACAAATGAAGGGTGTGCCCACAGAATCAAGGGAAGGAAAACTGGATGGGTTGATAGCTGCAGTTATCATTAGTCAAGTCTATGTCTAAATAATTGACCAATTAAGCTAGGTGTGTTACCTTTCACCCTTACAGCTATTCTGCAAAGCAGACTGTCAGAAAGATAAATGCATCTGTCGCATGTACAGCTGATGCCTGGAAAAGTGAAGCTATGAGCCAGGCATGTTTCTCTTCTATGCTGCTCATGTCATTACTTCACAGGGACCTGACGTTACTCTTCAGTGTTTGAGAGGGGGGAGGAATGGGTCACGATGATCTGGCTTTTAACCTAGCTCTGCAAATGATTAGTTGTTTGACTTTGGAAAATATTTAATAAATTCTTAAGGACTCAGCTGTTACTTATTTTATTTTATTTTTTTACAAATTGGGGATAATAATGCCATCTATTGAGTCATCATGAAGTTTAAATAAAATTCACATGCAAAGCACCTAACACAAAAGCATCTGTTCAATTCTATTCAATTCTGTTCAATTATTATTCAATGATATTATTTTTATTGCTATTAACTTGTGGCAGCTTCAGTTTATAGATTATGTAAACATTCGCAAAACCCTTCTGCATCATGTCAGATTCAGAGTTGAGTAACAGTTACATCTGCCACCTCCGGCTGAGTGTAGTCCACATATATCTCAAGAACCCGGGTTTTCATCCCAGGGGTTGATGAGGGGGTAACCAACATGAACAACTAAAAGGAATGAACCAGATGAACACATAAATAAAGATAAAGTACTTCTTACTCCTCTCTCAAAAAGAAAACAAAAAACAAAACCTTTCAGCATCATATGGTTAGAAAGAGGAGCCTATGATGAGAAGAAGAGAGCTGATTGAGCAAAGAGAAGAAAAAAGAGGATTGGAAAAGACACTGGGAAGGAGCTCACTTCAGTGAGATTTCCTGGAGTCATGGCCAAGGTGGGAAGACAATGAATCCTAGAAGAGGATGATCTATCAAGAACTATGGAACATCCTGTGATGAGCAGCTGCAGTGAAGTTGGGGAGAGGCGGGGTAGCTTTACTTGGAGAAAAGGAATGAAAGAAGCAAAATGAAGGAGGACTACAATTAGGTCAACCATTACCGACCAAGAGCTAAGAATGTTTCACAGCCCGGAACAATTTCCTGTTTAAATATTCTCACTTCAGTCACCCTGAGAAGATGCGCTATGAGCAAGGTTGATGAGAAGGAATTCCATGGATAATCACAGTTGGGCTGCTGATTTGGTGCAGAAAGCAAAGTCTCAGTTCACCCATATGTCCTGACCAAGCAGCAGCTTCCCTATTTGACCTCCTCACTGTGAAAACACAACCAGCGCCAGCACAGAGCTCCTCCGGTTGAATAGTGGAGGATGGACTTCCTTTTATGCTATTTATGGTTCACTCGATTTCTAGTTACCTTCTTTCTTTTTTTTCCTCCTTTTTTGAAATAATCTATTGAGATGAAACTCATAGAACATAAAATCAACGATTTGAAAGCAAATAAGTGGGTAACATTTAATAAGTGGGTAGTCAATTATCTTTTCAAAATGTTTAAAAAGATAAAAATAAGTCTTTTCATATTTAGCCATATGTTTACCATTTCTGGTGCTCATCATTCCTTTTTAAAAATCTGATACCCTTTTGAACCATTGCCAACCATCTAATTTTTCAATCCTTCCAGAACTTATTTTTTTTCCTGGAAAGTTTTTCCAAAAGGAAAATGTTTCCTCTATCTTTAGCCCAAGATTAAAATTCTGAAAGATATATACAGGTCAAATTAATTCTAGTGACCTCTCAGTCCAAATATCTCCAACCTCATCTCCAGGTTCTCCGGTCTACCCACATGTGGCCACCTTATGGTTTCCTTCATGCTTTGCAATAATTGAAGATAATATACTTCAGCCCTCATGAGGGAATCTTTCTCTAGATGCATGCCTGCACATTAGATCTCCCTGATACCTTCCAAGAAACCCACAGAAATTATTAAAATGCATTTTGAAAAATACATAGTTCTATAGATTTTGAAAACTTTACTGACCTTTTCTTCAGATAATATTGCTAAGGCAATTCATTATTGGTGTTCCTTCTGAAATTTAGAATTTTTTTAGTTCTGTTCAGTATTCACCTTCAATATCCCATTGAGACATAACCTTACTGTGAGCAGAAGAAATACTAGTTAGAAACTCTTAACGTGATAAATGTGACAATGTGGTAAGTAAAGTAGACTTTGGCTTACTTCATACCTGAGCGCATAGCCTCTTTCTGAATGCTTTCATAGTCATGCCAGTCCTTTCTTCTCAAACCATCTGTCCAAGCATAGAATTGCCCATCTCCCAGGCCCAGTGGAAATGTCTGTGGAAAAGGAAAGTATTCAGAGCATAAAAAAGAGGTATTTCCTTTTGCACGGCAGGTAAAAACAGCCGGACACATAATAGGCAATCAAAGAACATTTGTTAAATAAGTGATTCTTCTGAATATAATGAAAAGAAAGCTTTTGCTAGTGCCAGATGAATACATATAAAAAATAGCTTTTAAAATGAGAACATGTGTGGCCCACAGTCCCTACCATTTCCTATTTCATTTCATCCAGAGATATTAATAATTCAGCAGACCCCATCTTCGGAGCATAAATGCCTGTTTTTATTTGCCCAAGTGTGATTACTGCCAGTGCTATCAACTGTAGTATTAAACAGATTCATTTCGTCTGTGATTTGTACATTTTCATTCATTCTGATCAAGGTATTTGAATGACCTGATAATAATATTAGCGACCATTGATTGAATGCTCAGCATGTGCCAGGTACTATGTTCAAAGCCAGTTTCCCCCACTATACAAAAGTGAGCATTCGTATGAATACTTTTGTAAATTGAGGTGACATAGAATTAACTACTGCTAATTTATATGAAAAAATATTGCTTATCCCCAGACCCCCCAAAATAACTCATCGAATCAAACCAAATAATATACAAAGCCTAAGATAACACTAACATATAGTAAATGTAGGCATAAGACAATAAACATAAAGCTTGTATGAAGTAGCTCCTGGGGAGGGAGGTTGGCTTTGTCCCTCTTGCTTTTGGGGTGCAGGTTGCCTCTATTTTTGCTCACTGAAAAACTAATACTGAGTGCTATACCTACTTTGCACCATTAATCAAAGAAGCCAAATCCTCTTTGGATTTTTTTCTCAGTTAGTGAAAACAAGTACCAATGTAGGTCTTTTATAAAATCAAAATGGCATTAACTCAACTTTCGGAAAAACAGGCGATGACTGTACTCTATGTACAGAAATTTGTTCAGTATTGATGATGGTTTTTGGTTGTAAATACCCAATTTGGATGCCAGTTAAACTGAGGACTTGAAAACTCTAAGTGCTTGTTCAAATTACAGGAGATAAGTCAGAATATGAGCTAGTTATAGTAAGCAAACTTTTGGTCTTAACAACTATTGATACTATTTCACATTCAGATCTTACTAAAATATAATAGATTCTGTACTTATAGCTGAAATGATCACACACACAAAATTTTAGCCTCAACCTATGTTTCACACTTTGTGGAAATCTCAATATGTTATAATATCAACTTGAAATTTTGTATATTTTTGCCTCTATTGCTGAAGCTGGCTTTTTTGATGTTTTAGTAATAAGGAAAAATGTTTTGAATGAAATTTATTTTCACAATCTTAATAGTCAAGAAACATTAAACCTATTCTTTATATTCATGAACCATTTTTCTTTTTGTTCTTCTTGGAAATAATAATACATCTACAGAATGAAGAGGAGAAATTTTTTTATATTTCAAAATTTTTTAAAATGAATAATTTCAATGAAGCAATTTTATTCTAAGTACCAGAAAATAAAGTGTCTTATTTTGTAGTTTGAGACAATGCAACAATTATCCTTATGAAAATTTATCTACCATAGTCCATGTTTATGGCTTATAAAAGATCCATTTGTTTTGAAAGGATTAAAATAGAACTTAAAGGTGTTAAAGCCAATGGAAATAAGGTCTAAATCAGCTCACTCTTATCTATATACTTATGGAATTTATTCACAATAGTGTTGAGTTCAGAAATAAACATACAGGGATGATGATGAATTAACATAAAATAACAAGGGCAATAAGGTTATGTTAAATTTTAAAAGGAGAATTACAAGAAAAAATTATGAAAAATTAACGAATGTACAGTAAAAATAGGAGTCAACTGAAAAATTAATTTGGGGGGTATAATAGCAATATTAGTAAAAAGGCATGCATTTTTTCTAATTGATATTGATTTTATAATTAGAAATTTAACCAAAGGTCTGCCAGCTATAAACAGAAAGTTATAAAAAAAAAATCAAAGAAATGTAAAATATACACCCCTTTGTTTTGTTTCAGTCATAGATTTAGAATAATAGGTACTAAACACTAAAGACTGTCTCCTACACAAACTTAGATTACACCAGGTTATAAATATCAACTTTCAAGTAAAAATACATAATTGCAAAACACATTTTTAACATGAGATATGGAGGGGGATATTTTTATGTAAATGCCAAATATGCAACGCTCTCTGGTTACCAGGTATGTTCTTTTTCCCTTATTTAAAAAACCTTTTTAATGGAGAGAGTTCTCAGCAACTGCTAATACATGGCAGATTGTATGCCAGAATTAATCCTTATGAGAATGACAGTAAAGTAACTGATGACTCAAAAGCAGGGTTTTCAAATTTTATAAATGACTGAGAATTACTGGGAAGGAAGCATATTCTTTAATGGTAAAGAACTTTGAAAATGCTTAAATGGGAGGCACTGGGTACTTATTTCTGAGGGTATGATGAAAAGAGAGTGACATTTTTTCTGTGGGGCAGTTAGATTCTCCTGGGTTCTCTCATCAACTTAACCAGCTGGTGATCTCTGAGGCCTATCTGCTGTATTTCCCTCCACCGAAGACTGCAGTTTGAAAGAGAGATATATGTTCTAGGAAAACAGTTGAAAAAAGGTGCTTAGCTGTAGTGGACACCACGGTTCCAGGTAAGTTGATGCATCAAGTATTGTTAACCAAAGTACTCTTCCCCTACTAGGGACAGACCAGGGACAAGAGACAGTTGAGCTCCTGTTTGGAGAGTTGGCTTCAAGATGAAAAGATGCAGGTATTAACTGCCAGGTACGTATTCAGGAAGTATATGGAAAAGTTCATCTCTTGTAAAGGACTTCATAGTAGCATCTTCTCTACTACACTCATAAGTAGGCATATATGTCTAAGGCATCCAGACACTTGAGAAAGCTTTAACCTCAAATTCAGAGGTCAAATGAAGGAAAGATTTAATACATTTGAAGGAAATGGAGTTCATGTAAAAACTAGAAGAAAGTTTCCAAAAATGTATATGAATGTAATATCCTCAAAGAGATTTAAGTAAAAGTTGTTCCAGAGAAAGAAAGAAAAAAGACAGGGACATTCAGAGAATAAGAAAGCACTCTTGCAAAGTGAAAACGGGTGTGCCCTGGTGGAACAATGGTTGGCTCAATGGCCCCTGGAGAACACAGGCCAGTACCCTTGGGTTTGAGTCCTTGGTTGGAACAACTACAATGGAAATTAAGTGGGCTCCTTCTTCTTCCTCTGTCTTCTGCCTGTCTGTCTGCTCACCTTCATTCTTGCCTGCACCTTTACTTTGGGGAAGAAAAAAAAAGGTGAAAATGGGATAGAAGGCATGAAATAATCAAGATACTGCTTAGAAAACAAAGACCAAAGGAGTCCTAGTAAGAAATGAAGGAGGGGGGAAGAAGAAGAGGCGGTGGGAGAGAAGGAGGAAAAAGAGGAGGAGGAGGAGAAGGTGTAGAAGGTAGAGTATCAGAGGTAAAAATATAACATTGAAGGGAGGTAGAAAAATGGCAGCAGGCTGAGATATCACTCAGTCCTGAATATAAGAGTGTGGAAAATAGTTCCAAAAAGAATGCCTCTGCGAGGGAAAGAAAGCAAAGAAGCTACTGAATAATCTGACTCTATGCCTATTCTTAAAAATTATTCAAAGGAGAATTACAATGCTTCCATGGATACAGGGATGAATTAATGATGCTCATATAAAAATATAAACAAAAAGTGGGTAATTAAGAAGATTAGGGGAAAACTGTACAAGAAAGTATAATTACAATACTATTTGATTCAGGATTCAGGTATGAATACTCTTGCCAGAATATTGGTTGAATTATGTTGGTGCCTGTAACTATATAGAAGATCAAGGGGAGAGCAGGATAAGATAGTTAAATATACATTTTATATAATAGAAAAACAATAGATAAAAGCAAAATGGAAAAAAAAAAAAGAGCAGCAATATATACATTAGCTACAAATATGGAAGCATATAACTGAATAAAGATAAAAGATTGGCATGGCTGTCCCTTGGTTTTACAATTGCAAACAGGAAGAAAGGGACAGGGAATTGCTGGTTACTATTTTAAGTTTTATACTGAGTACATTTAAAATTATTTGTAAATATTAGTAAAAATCAACCTCAATTAAAATTTAAATAGCATTATTGACAGCTACTGGTCTTCCAGCAATATGTTTAGGCCATGTGAATATTTTATGATGGCAGAGGAGGCAGTTTAAAGCAGCCCATCTGAATCTGCTTTAATGAAAGTGACCTGAGGATTTGTTAGCCTAATAGCTCTTCTCTTTGTATCTGCCCTGCATAGACCAATGAACCTGTTAAAATATAGTTTCCTGGTCTCAACTTATGCCTGTTAAATCAGAAATATCAAGAGGAGCGAGACAAAGAAATCCATGCTTTAACAAGTTCTCCAGGTGATTCTGAGGCTTACTAAAGTTTGAGAACCACTAATCCATAGGAACAGGAAAGTAACACCACTATCACATTCAGAAAAAGGCCAGACTCACTTGCAAAACCTATGCCACAAACTACTTGCAGAATCTTTTTCGCACTGAGGGTTGATAACCAATATAAAGCTTAGATGTGTTTGCAGCCTTTACCCTGGTGGAAATGTGGGTGAATAAACCTCAATCAACTCTAGTATATTTGTATAAAGTTAAGCTTAAACATACAATCAGTCAAGTTAGGTAACTTTTCTTTCACATGAGCAATCTCTAGCACCCAGATGCATCTTCTTCCATCTTGGGTTGTATCATGTGCCCTCATTATTATCCCAGTAGTACAGACCTATTAGCTATGACCTTGCAAAATCAATATAAAGAGTATTGCACCTTCATAAGGGATATATTTCAGCCCCAACATGATGTCAACCATTTATGAGAAGCCTTTCCACTTTTCACCTCATGGACTTTTTAGTCATAATGACACTACAAATATCAAACTGTAAAAACAGCAGGGATGGAAGAGACAGAATCCATAAGGAGATCATATATGTAATACAGTTGCATCACAGAATCGATCAAAAGATAGTATGCTTGAGAACAGGCATGAAACAAAGTGCCCAAGGGCAAACCATTCCTCATAGAACTTGTGTTTACCAGGGGTAGCGAGCTAGCATCTTCTGCAGGTGGAAGATGACACAAATATGTGACAAGCTTGGGTGTACCATTGCTTGACCACTGTTACTTTTAAATAATCTTACGGCATCTCCCAGGGCCTGATAGTCCAGAAACACCAGGTGAAAAACAAACAATGTGTCTCTTGACTCTGTATTAGAACACTGTGGACTATATACCTGCCCGATGACCCTTAAAAGACAGCATGATAAAGCGGAAGTACTCTTGATTCAGCACCCAAAGACATAAATCAGGGTTTCAAAACACATGCAGGAAATCTACATTTACTCTAGGCCTCTTAGTTACATCATAAACAAAATTACAGTAATAAAAATAATACCTACCTTACCAGTTCACAAGGTTTTTTTGGGGGGTTTTTTGAGTAGTAAATCACTTAAAGTATGTGAAAGTCCTTGGGTTATCATAAAACAGTATATAAATGCCAGTTGTTTTTACCATCTCGGTTATTTTTATAGATATTTAAGTTATTTCCATTGCCCTTAATGTTATCACATAGTCGCAGAGACAAAAATTATATATAAGTGATAAATTATGTGGATCAAACTATTACAGCCAATGTTAATAGGATACAATAATGGGTATGAATTCTTCTATTGGGTGTGATTAAGTTTCTTGTATATGGAACCACCTGGGAGATGTTCTAAGCAACTAAAACTCTGAAAAAGGTAAAAACATAATATAATGGATGGCACGGATCAAAAAAAGGAGTAGCCAGCATTTATTTTTAATAACTTTATCCTCAAAAGAGCCATGTGCGAAGCAGAGTTCAAAAATGTCAAGGTCACATAATTAGCAAAGTCTTCAAGATCACAATAAGTAACTAAAGAGAATTTGAACCATCTGTCTGCTTTCAAATCTGATGAATTATTAACAATAAAAGACATGGAGACTTTTTACGATTTTTTTCATTATTCATTTATTCAAATTTTAGCACATACAAAGTTTTAAATGTTAGGTAATAAAACAAGGAAAATAGGTGAAACCAAACACAAATTCATACACAGGAATTTAGATCATGCACTGAGCCATAAGGAGCAATTGAAGGGTTTACTCTTGAATTAAAAGATAGTTTAATAAAATGTTATACAGTAGTTAATTTTGTGGCTGTTGGTCTAAGTTCTTTCCCTTCCTTCCTTAGTTTGAACTCAACTGCTGAGTGTGTATGGACCTAGAACAGTTTATAAAGAAGCTTCTGCATTTTTGTACACTCACAAAACATATTGATAAGTCATTGTCAGAACATAAAATCATATGTATATAGAAGGTCTGGATTTTTATGCTCTCTATGAATTCTCAGAGGCAACAGTATTAGCACAATTCCATGCTACTAACAAAATGAGATAAAATAAGCCTTGAGTTGCTATTGATTGGGGAAAGGTCTAGTCCATCCTTTGAACTACAAAACGTGATGTCTGGGTTGAGAACTCAGACTCTGAGCATACAGGAAGGCATACTAAAGAGTTGGGCTCTAATTCTTAGATCTTAACAGAAGTTGAATGCCTGGCATGTTCTATAAAATATCCTAACTTAAAAATTATTAAAGAAATTCAAATATTTATAAAGCATATTGTATAAGATCACGTCTTTGGGATGTCAAAGCTGTGGTCATTTTCTAGTGTGAAATCAATGGCCAGGTTGATGCCACAATCTTAATCATGTCCTCACTTAGCTGGTTGCCTGAGAAATTGATGGCCTGCGTTTTATCTAGTGTAAACTTGGCTATGATTATTAAGACCCCGAGCTTGTAAATTTATCCTCTATTTGAGTTGGTATCTCAACTCCTGAGAGCACAGAAGGAGTTTTGGGGTACCCTCTGAATGAAAGTTATATAGCACCCCTGCAAGGTGGCTGTGTAAATCACTATAACTAGTTCACAACAAATACTAAGGTGAGACTGATGAGGAGATCTGCAAAGTGAACAAGTTAGAGTCTGTTCCAGTAAATGGTAACGAAATAGTGCTGTTTGTTTATTTGTTTTAATTTTGAATATCATAAAGGCCAAATGATTGAGTGGTTTGAGGCTCAGCAACACAGACAAGTTTATTTCTTTCTGATGACATTACATTGGCCAGACACTTGCAGGATGACATTTTGTCCTATATGAACGGCTGCTTTCACTGTACAGTTTTCTCTCTAAGATTTACTCGCCAAAAGTATTTTAAATGCTATTATACTAACATCAACATTTTATTTTAAATGACTAGATTTACATAATACTAGGAACAGACAACTTCGGAGTCCTATTGACATTGTTTTTTTGCTGGAATAGTCCTGAAACTTTTTTTTTTTTAGTGAGATCTTCATTCATTGGTCAGTGAGAAGATTTCAACACCATTTGTTTGCCTCTGCAAAGGTCAGATGACCTTCATTTTATGGTTTCTTGGGGGTGTTTGTAAAGAATTTCTGAAGTCATCTCCCTATGTAGCTAGGACACATGTCAAGGGAGCTGAAAAAGAAAGAAAAACAGATTACACTTTAGCTCACTTTTTCTATTTGTTATTTTGCAAGCTTCATTAATATTATAACAAGAATTGTCAATGCACAGAAGTCTCTGTGGTGAGTAACCAGAGAGATCCGTAGCAAACTACTCTCCTGTGACTAAACAACATTATTAAGAATAGATTATTTAGTTAAAGAAAATGGAAAGCGCCTCATAAAATTCTCCTGATATTTTACAGGATGAAGAAATCAGCAGTAGCTGCTATCCAACAGACACACTATATTTTTCTTTAGGCATATGGTATAAGAAAGTTGTGTTACTTATCCTCAAAATTACTATGATTTTTACTCTCTTCATCCAACAGAAACATGTTAATTCAGCAGGAGATCCCTCCATACCCTAATTGCTATTCAGACAACATCCTACCTTGAAGAAACATTCAGGAGAACAGCATCTTATAAAAACGTACATTTTCTGAGCTTTTTTCCCCACCTCAAAGTATTCTCTTTGTGATTCCTAAAGGGAAAGATAAAAACCAATAAAGAAAACTTAGTATCGCCCTGGATAGCATTTCTGTGAAAATGTAAAAGCAAAGAAAGATCATGTCAAAAAAAAGCATATTATATTAACCTTCAAGAATCACCTGGCCCCCTGGTGATGAAGAATCCATACACTTGCAGTTTTCTGGGGGTATAAAGCCTGGGTTTCATGGCCCCTGAACTCGTCTTCAGAAGGACATCACATGGTGCCTCTAGAATTCCACCCTATCAGTTCTTCAAGGAAAAAAGTATAGCATCCTCAGTTGTTCTCCAAAATCAATATTATCTCAAAATATATTTCCTTATTAACCTGAACTCACTGTGCTATGTCTACAGGGAAAGATATAAGACAGAAAGATGAAATGAGGATTAGAAAGAAAAAGTGAAGATCTTTTGTCATGATAAGTGTGATAGTGACAAAGGAAGAAAAACAGGAGTGTCAGTTCTTTCTCCAAGTTGAATGTTACCAGATGCTTTATTTTTATAAATTTACTAATAAAATAAGCAGTATAAAAGCACTCAATCCAGAATTACAACTGAGGAACAGGATTAGTTCATAATGAAGAAATGATTAGTCTATTGCATGGCTCAGTCATTTACTTCAAACACCTAAAACATCACAGGACAAACATATGCTCAATTCTGCTAGAGTTATGATCATTTTCACAACAACAAAACATATTGCATCAACCACATGCATATAAATGTATATGAAGCCTCCATATTACCTTCAGTGAGGTCTTTTCTGTTAGTATTGTTGAAATTTTAAATGGCTTTTATAGTGATCATTTTTTATTTTTGTCTGAAATTGTTCTAAACAGCAAAGACAATCAAAATATACGTATTTTATACTTGAGAGTCTCAAACAAATATGCAATGAGGTCTGTCTTCAGAGCTGAATTGGTGTTTTAACTAAGTAAATCAATCTTGTAATATTAGTAGAAAGGTTATTGCAAATGGTTATCACAAATCATCAAAAATTTAACAGAAATTTATTTCTTATCAGTAGTATCACAACCAAACAAGTAAATTCATGTAAAATGAATTGCTTGGAAACAGAAAGTAGAAGATATTTATATTACATTCCACTTGAACTACATTTTAGTACTTCAATATTAAATCAAGTATTTAAATATAAACTATTAATACTTTTAATACTTGAGTAACTGTATTCAATCCACCTTTCAGTTGGTCAGTCAATGGGTACTTATGAAATGCCTACTCCAAATATAATTGTCAGTCACAGAAAGTTGCAGCCCTCAGAGATCTATTTTCTAGTAGATTCTCTTTCCTTTAATGAGGTACTTGGAGATTCTCTGTGACTAAAGCAGAGAATGAGCCATGCCCTTGAGGAGCTTTCAGTCTAAAAGTATGATATTAAAAACATACAAAATAAGCAAACTAATAATATTATTACCTTCAACAAAATATTTTTCCTTTGTTAACTTAATCCCTGTGGGAGGAGGAGAGAGGGGAAGATGCGTTGAGTTCAGGACATGTTAAATTTAAGGTGTCTAAGATCTAGAAGAAGGGATCCTGGTGAGTCATTGGATTTACTGGTCACATGAGCAATGTCAACAACTGAAAATTTTCACTCTGAAAAAATTGCTTAGACAAAGTACTGTTATCAGTATATAGAGAACCATGCTTATGTGGTGGAAAACATCTTTTCAGGCAGAAGTGTAAATGCTTTTGAGTATCTATACCCGGTTTCTTTTAATAGTATTGATTATCCAGCATGAGTATAATTTGTCTACAGTAATTTGGGGGAGGAGAGTATGCTCCACTCTTTAAATGGCAAATGATAAAATGTCAAGATTAGACATGCAGAAGAGAAAGCACTTCAAATCTCAATCCCAGAAAGGTCTCAGACCATGACTTCGACAGCTCTTTCAAATAACAGCAAAGATATTTTGTAAACTCTTAATTTAGAGCATCTTGTTCAACAATAATAGATATGAGAGACAACAGATCATAGTTTTTTCCTGGTATCTATTCTATACTCTTAAAACAATTTACTTACAGGAAAGTAATTTCAATTATAATTATAGCTTACAGTCCAAAAGAAAGTTTTTTTAATAAATCAGAACGAAATTTAAAACATGCTATTTTATAAAACAGATATGAGATTGGGTAGCATATTATTAAATGTGGAGGAAGATTTATTGAATTTGGTCACAAAACAAAATAAAGATCTATAGTATTTATTTCTATGCCAAGTACAGTGTCAACTGTACAACAATGTGATTTATTCTACTTTATTGCCTTTGGAGTCATGAAAGTTTCAATGAAGGAGATAGTTCATATTGATAATGAAAATTATAGATGTCAAGGAGTACAAATAAAATATTTTACTTTTATAATTAAATGCTTTAAGGAAAGGCAATAAAGACATATAATCAAAAATAAAATATTCTTCAGAGTGATCTGATCTGTAAATTTAACTTTGGTTTAAATCTTCAGCATACCTCTTTTTGCCATGCCAAATATTTTAAATAAGTATGTAACATAATTTTTAGAGAGGTAAGACAATAATGTGATTAAAACACAAATTTTCATGTCTGACATAATCTATAAAATGGCAATAAAATTTTTATCACATAGTTGTACAATGAGGATAAAATGTATTTGTGAAACATCCATGAGAGTATTTAAAATGCAGTGAATGAATATAAATAAACACCAACGTATACTTGACTGGTTGATAATTTAATTAGTTTTTCAACTATAATATAACTTAATCATAGGTTTTTAAGCAAATACTTTTAAAAACACAGTAAAGGAGAGCAGAATAACTATTTGTGTAAGAATAAGCAACCCTAGTATCTAGGAACATAGGTGACTTCATTCTAAATATCAGACTTCAGAAAAACAAAGATTAAGAGACATTCTTGAAAGAAACCAGAGCAGGAGTTAGATATAAGGGTTGTATATCTAATTATGATGTGTGTGTATTTTTCATACACCAAGTGATTTTCCAATACCAATGAGGTATCCCATCAATCAAATCAATTCTGATACTATTTAACCAGAGAGAGCATCAGATGTCAAAGTTTAAGGTAAGTGCTGTAAGACTGTCCTCCATATTTCAGATATCAGTTGCAATCTGAGGTTATTTCTAATGCCTCTAAATGACTAGCTATAAATCAGAGGTTCCTACAACTTCCTTCTTGGGTGCAATTAAATTGTGAGAGTGGCTCTCAGAACTCAGAAAATCTGTTTATTCTCTAGATTACTGTGGTATTATGAAGGATATTAAAGGATACAAATTCATAGCCAGATGAAAAAATGCATATGGGTGAGTTTCCAAACAAAGGTGCTTCTGTTTTGGTGGACTCTGGGGCCTAGCATGGTAACTTGTGAAAGTGTTCTACTTTACTAAGCTGGAAGATCCCTGAACCTTTCTTTTGGGTTTTTATGGAGGTTTTATAACATAGGCATAACTGATTAAATTATTGGGAAGGGACTGTAAGTCCACTGTATTCAGGTTTGGTTCTCTGATAACCAGCTCCTAGCTTTAATGGGTTTCTGAAAATCATCTCATTAACATGAAGTCAATGGTGGGGAAAGAGGATAGTTACGAAATAAGACATCAATTTCACCTTGGTGACTATGAAGCTATTTCAAGAATTGAGGATAAGAGATCAAATATTGCAATAGAAATTGTTACACATTGCTTTTATTGCTCTGGAAGTCCCAAGGGTTTGGGGAATCATGAGCCAAGAATCATGGATGGAGGAACAAATACATGTGAGAAATGTAGTTTGGTTATCCGAATGACTAAATAACTATTTATTAAAAATTTCACAGTAAAATTTCTCCAGTAAAAATTTTTTTCTGAAATGAAGAAGAAATAATGACTTTCTCTGACAAAAACAGACAGAATTCATTTCCAACAGACCTGCCCAGCAAGAGATGTTGAAACAAGTTCTCCAGAGAGAAGGAAAATGATATAGTTCAGAAATTCAGATTTACATAAAGGAAGATGATTAGAGCAGTAATAAATGAAGGTGACATAAAGTGCTTTATCTTACTTTTAGTTTATCTAAAAGATAATAACTTGCTTAAATAATAGTAAAGTATTGGGTGAATATAGTATATGGGTAGGCAGAACAAATGACAGAATGTTGTAAGGGGAAGGAGGTCTAAATTGGTAAAAGCCTGTTATAAAGATCCTGTAGCACCTGGATGAACCTCAATGCATATTACTAAGTGAAAGAAGACACTCTGAAAAGGTGACATACTATATAATACAGAATACATGACACTATGGAAAAGGCAAAACTATGAAAATAGTAAAAGCACCAGTGGTTACCAGGAGTTGGAGGTCAGGGGAGGGAGGAAAAGTCAGCATACAAAGTATTTTTAGGGCAACAGAACTCTGTATGCTTTTTTAATAATGGATCTGTATCATAACACATTCATATACATTCATTAAATGCACAATATCAAGAGTGGGCCATAAGGTAGGCTGTGGAATTGGTGATTATGTCACTGTAAGTTTACCCATTTTAGCACAAGTAGAACCCTAGTGAGGATGCTGATAATGGGTAAAACTTTGCAGGTATGGGGTCAAGAAGTATGTATCAGAACCTCTGCACCTTGTTAATTTTGCTGCAATCCTAAACTTTCTCCAGCAACATATACTGCTAAATAAACAAATAATTAAATAAGCAAGCAAAACAAACTAGTAAGCAACCAAATAAAACCAACCACAAATGGCCCACCATGATGAGCATAATTCAAAGGAAGACAAGAAACCAAGGAAAGAGCTCCCAAATGGTCAAAGGTAGAATAATCTGACAACAAAATAAAGATGATGATATTAAATGGTAACACTATGTATTCAATAAATGACCATGAGACTATACTGATATAAGTAAATGAATAAAAAAAAAATGGAAAGAGACACATATTCTGTGTACAAGAATTCCAGGTAATTTATGTAGCTATCCTCCCTTAAGTAGATGGAGAATAACTCTCTTAAGTGTTAGCAGAGTGACTTTGTATGAAGAGGTGTGGGTCTGGAGGTATGAATTTCACAGGGAAGAAACTGATAACAAGTCCTTATCCAGTTGATCAGGATTATATCAATGCTGATAAGTCTTGTTGATAGTATGTACCCTTGACATGATGACAAGAAAATGGCACTTTACCAGTCCTCCTCAAAATTGTCCAGGTCATCAATTACAAGTGAGCTGTGAGAAACTGTCACAGCCAAGAGGAGCCTAGGAAGACAGGAGACTCAATGTAATGTATTCTAGAAAACAAGCTGAGTAAAAAAAGAGCATTAGGTAGAAGTTAAGGAAATATTAATACGGTATGGACTTGAGTTTATAACGATGCATCATCACTGCTTCATGAACTGTATTAAATGAATCCTATTAATGGAATATGTTTGTAACAGAAACTGTGCTTTAGGTTTATGAGAACCCTCTACAATATTTCTGTAAATCTAAAACAGCTATAAAATTTATTTTTTAAGTGATCATAAATTGCTCTAGGAATAATTTTGGAATTTCAAAAATATAATTTTTATGTTATTAAATCTCTCCATGGGCTGAAGTCCATACTTGCCTTTTCAATTCACAGCGCTATTGTCAACATTTCTCATTCTTTGTTATGATATATATTGGCATAATTAATAACTGAAGTAAATAATGGGGGAAAATGATACTGGCTTTCTCTGTGTTGTACTAGTTTGCATTTAGATGATGACAAACTATTCATTTTAATTATTTTTATTTACTTACTTGTCTTGATGTCATTTAAAATTCTAATGTACCAAGGAGACTTTTTGCCAGCTTGACTGGCGGGTGAGTGGGAATCCATTCAGCTATACAAATTTGTGGAAGGGCAAATATAAATTTGAATGAAATGAAAATTAAGTCACCAAGCTCTAGCTTCTAGCTATTAAAACTCTGAATAAGTAAATGAGGCAGTCTTACTAACGTAATTCCTTATTTTGATTCTGTGTTATTATGTCCACTAAAAAAAAAGCACACTTATCTTTTTTTATTTCATTGAGCACACAGCTGTGTCATCTGTTAAAAGATTGGAGACTGATGTCAGTTTGCTTTTGTTTTTCCTTGAATGTACATTCCTGTTATGGTTGAATCAAATATATTGTTATTATTTTTAAGTGTTTGGTCTTATAGAAGTAGTCTACTTTTTTTAACTAATGAATCAGAATCCTTTCCCTTTAGAAAGGTAGTCAGAATGTATAATTTTTCAAATAGCCTCTTAAATAACATCACACTTAGGTTTTTAGGGGATTTAAATAAGAACAGTATCTCAAGGGACTAATGTATTACCTATAGAACTGACCGTATAATGGGTAATTTTCAGACTTATGGAACATCTCATAGTTTGTCGGAATTTGTTTGGATCAGAATTAGCGATATAGAGATGACGTATGAGATTATTTGTGAATTTTGAGGTGTATAATTATATTAGAACATGAAATTATTTTAAACTCTTAAGCAAATATTCTCCATTGAAACTAGACTTTCTTGTACTTAACCTTTTTTTCTAGAAGAGGTAGAACAAAAAGAAAAGAAACCCAGAAAAAAGAACTTGAGAATTTCTGTAATCTAAGCTTTCTTATATATTCTGAGCAATCATTGATGCCTGAAATACCCTTCCTTTTTGTGTTTTCCTATAATTTTCACCCAAAGCTAAAATGAATACATCTACGTAACAGTTTCTAATTATTTGAAGACAATGGTTCTTCAGTTTCTCACACAGACATGTTTACTGGAGACTTCAACAATCCTCAGTCCCCATGCATTGAACCATCCTCACTTTGTCCAAGTAGTTTGTCTCAACCAGAAAACAGGACATTTTAACTCTTATTCTGAAATCAATATTCTTATCAAATCAGTCATTCAAAACCCTCTATTTTACAGATTCTCACCAGTAAGATTTATTTTTAAAGATATAATTCTGTTCTGTGGCCTTATAGATGAAACAATTAATAAGCCTCCCAGGTCTGTGGACTATGAAAAAATACCATCGAAATTCTCATTACTGTTACTTAGAGACATACTAGAGGCATATAATCAGAAGGAGCCCTTCATCAGATCTGGCTCTGCTGAAATTCAGCTATGCCAGTTTCAATATCTGAAATGGAATTTAGCATTGTGAACTAAAGAAATAATACTACCGTTAAGAAAAAAAACGAAAAAATGCACCTATGCATTGTTCAGTGATACTTTGTGATGTTTCCAAGTTCATAAAGAAGTGATTTTGTTTCACTAAGTCATGCCTTAGGACTCAATATTTTAGCAATACATTAGTTTTATATATATATATATATATATAAAATATATATATGAAATAATCCCAAATTTCTAGTTCAGCTTATCATAATTCTATGATTTCACATTTACAGTGATAATTGACTTACAGAATTAAACAGATGTAGCTGAGAAACAAAAAAAAATGCATTTTTTACCTTTAATAATTTCAATTCATTGATGGTAGAGTTTTTGGAGGTGTCAAAGTAGCAAAACAGAGAGCTGCTGAGAACTTCTAAGGAGAGACTGTGAGCTCTCAAGAACAAAGGATTCCAAGCAGAGAACAAACATCAGAGAGCCAGATTGATGAGATTGACATCTCTGATAACGTTGCCTCTATTCAGAGCAGCCTTCTGATTTTGGGAGTGGAACTGGAAGCAGGAAGGGTAAGGAACAAAAAATCAGTCTTCCCTTGGTCAGAATAATCCTTTGACTTCCTTCAATATCTGCAATCTTATTTAAGGTTGATTTCCAAAATGTCGCTCCATGAACTAGTTCAGCCCTTGCCATCTTTTAAGTAGACAAGGACACCAAAAGCCACAACTACCTAAGAAAGTGGGCTCTGGAACAAGTCTCAGTTTATGTAAAATTCATCTTCATTTCCATGTGATTATATCTCACTACATAAGCTAGAGCTTTTATCTGAAAACTTTTCTGTACTGTGTCTGCAACTATGAAATTCTTCATGATGAATTTTACACATCTTTGATGTTTTTTTGTATTTACGGAGCTGTTTATTGAGTATCTATACTGTGTTCTGCTTTACATTTTCTGCTAAAGATGCAAAAATGAATATAATTGGTGAATTTAAGGAGTTCAGTTCTAGTTAGGAGAAGGCATATAAGCCAGTAATGTAGCAAATCTAGGGGATCGTCACTAGTTGGATGTGTAAATTCGTGTTTAGGAACAAACATTATTCACTTATTAGAGAACTGAAAATTAGCCTTTCCTTCAGGAGTGACTGTAGATCATAAATTAAAAATAAGTAGGATTTGCAATTCAATTAACAGAAGTAGCAAATATTTTCATCTCACATCACAGTTGATGGAGGTGTACGAAAATACTGTTTGCTCATCCCTTCTTTAAACTATTGTACTTGTCAAACCCACTTTATATTAGTATTTAGCAAACTAGTAAAGAAGCATAATGATCACTACATTAAAATTTGTTATTTAAAAAGTTTTGATAACTAAATTTCAATATGTGTGCTTCCCTTTATAACTTCATGTCTTTTATTCATTTTAAACTATTTTTCTAAAAAGGGTCTATAAATGTTATCAGACCACCAATATCTCTACTAAGGAATTCCTGGACTAAGGTGAGAATATAATTTATTGTACCAACAAGGGCACTTTTTTAAATGAGAGGATAATTGTGTCCTATGCAATTATTATTTAATATATTAATATAACTTTTAATAATTATAGACTGTCTGAGATTATCAAATGCTTTTGAAGTTTACCTATATTAACTCCACAGTAAGTAAATAATAATAGCAATTATTATAAAAGAATTGTTAGCAACTTGTGAATAGAAGGATGTCATCTCTGCACATAACCTACCATTTATCCTTCTCCTAAGTATCAGGCAGAATGAATCAATGTAGTAACACAGACTATGTAATTGTAGCTCAGAGGATCACACCTTTACCATGTACTATACACTTTTGCAAAGCAACCTTCAGTTATTAGAATTGTGTAATTTTTTTTTTTTTTTTAAGGAAAGGTGTAGGCAGGGATGAAAGCAGATAAGAGAGCACTCAGGAGGAGAGAGTAACAAGCACTTTTATTTATTTTCATTTTAGTTGTATTATGTTAGTTGTTCTCCCAATCTCAGGATGCCACCAGGGTCCTTGGGATGTATGTGGACTACACTAGACTGGAGGCAGCAGACCCAACCACTAATCCACCATGGTACATCTACCAGTGTAATTTTTTTAAAAAATGAATGATTACATATAGACATACATGTAAAAATCACCTACTGTATATAGAAATTAACCCAGAAAACTTGACAATTTCTAAACTCTATGCAAAGTCCTATAACTTTTAGTAGAGACAGATACATTTCTGATCTTCACATTAGCTTAAGTTAAAAAAATCTGCTAAACTAAAAATGTTTCATAGAGAAAACAGCATGGACTTTTAGAATCACAAAAGCTTAGAGGTTAAGTGCTCATGATGCCACATAATAAATGTAAGAACTTGGGGAAATGATGAAATTGATTTGGACCTTAATCTTGTACCCTCTGCCTCTAGTTTAATAGATAATTAAATGATATAATGCAGAAAAGTCCCTTAGAATTCTGTTCAACTTTCATTAGATTGATATCCTCTAACAAGGGTCTATAATAGTTATTCTTATTTCCCTAATATTTTTAAAATGTTACCTTGATTTCTTAGTCCCTTATGCTCTAAACCACAGAGATGGCTTCATTATCTTTATATTTTCCACCAAATTTACCTAGTACTTTCACCGCTGTCTTGACAATGATCCAGATTCTTTCCTTTCCTTGCATTTTCCCAAGGACCACCCAAATACAAGCACCCACCACCAAAACTGTTGCAAACAATTCCAATTTAATCTCTCCTAAAACAATGTACCAGCATAACTAATTATTAACATTTTGTATCCTTAGGATGTAATTTAGAAAATGCATAACCCTTATTCTTTGTCATCAGTTAGTACTATTCAGTACAAATTTTAAGTCTCAATTTCAGCTTCACTTGTTTTTCAACTGGTCAATCTTATCAATTTCAATATTTGAAACTATATTGCTAAACTCTTCATATCAATTTTTCCATTCCTATTCCCTATTATTTGTAACTTTATTCAACTTATATTGGTTTTCTCTCAGCCCAATTATGATTTTACTGTAAAATTAAGTACAGTCTTTCCAGTTATACTGATTCAAATCACTTTCATGAAAAACTATCAAGATAAAACTATTTTTATTGGATACATGTGTGTGGTGGATAATGTTATAGAAAAATATTTGAAACACATGCATCAAGAAAATGGGTTGAATTGGTCAAGTTAGCCCCTTGAAATTCTCTAGTGGCATTGCGTATTTGCAATTCAAAGCCATTGCCACTAGATGGTAATCACAGACCATACTGATTTCACAAGTAAATTATGCAGACACTTATTTCTGAGATGATGCCCCATATGAAGGTACTTTTAAATATTTCTATTCAAAATAATGTGTCTATATGTCATCTGTATGTAAAACAAAGACATATCTTTGTCCAAGTAAATATATCTATGTATGTTAATCTAAATGTATAGGCATATCTAAGCATATATATATATATATTTAGATACACACATATGTTTAGATGTTATAAAATATAGGAACTTAGTCTTTCACTACTAAAGATTATTATATAATTTCAAAAACACAAATGGATAATAAATGTGTTGAAATAGTGTTAATTTCCATTTATTTATTTACCCAATGACAGATATAATTACAAAGACATTAGAGACTATTTGCCTTAATCTCAGTTTGCATCTTCAAATGAATATGCTCATTCTATCTATAGACTCAGCAAACTCCATACAATTATAAAGACTCTGGAAATTTTTTACAACTGCTCTTACTGTTGATAATATTTTGAGAAATTATAAGTATAAGAAGCACAAGAAAGGAAGATTCATAAAAGGGTTGAGACTAAACACTACCTAATCCTAGTCACATAAATTAATTAAAAATGGGTGAAAGATTTATGTGGAAATCCTGAAACCATAAAATACATGGAAGAAAACAGCCAAAGCAATCTTTGACATTGTCTTTGGGAACTTGATTCCAACCACAAGGAAAGCAAAAATCCAAAATTAAAAAATGGGATTACATCATACTAAAAACTACTGCACAGCAAAAGGAACTACCATGAAAACAAGACATTCTACTGAAAATATTTGCACATCAGACATCAGATAAATGGTTCATATCCAAAATATATAAAGAACACATTAAATTCAACAACAAAAACAAATAATCCAATTAAAAATGGGAAGACGGTCTTCAAAATCACTGTCAAAGGAGACATATTGTGGTCTATATGCACATGAAAAAAATATTCTACCTCTTGTCATTAGGGAAACGCACATCAAAACAACAGTGCAATGGTATCACCCACACCTGTGAGAAGTCATTATCTAAGACTGTAAAAAACAAGTGTTCATGAGGATGCAGAGAAAAGGGAACATAAGAATACACTGTTGGTGGGAGTGTAAAATGATACAACTATTATGGAAAGCAGTATAGCGATTCCTCAAAAAACTGAGAATGAAAATCCCATATGCTTGTTATTTTTCTGCTGGATTATTTAATCTAAAACACAACATTACTCATTCACAAAGATTTACAGATTCCCTCCCAACCCACCCCGTGTTCTTTGGAGCATTGCTTACAATAGCCCAGAGCTGGAAACAACCTAAATGTCCAATGAGGAATGAGTGAATAAAGAAGATGTGGTTTACATACACAGTGTAATACTACACAGTCATCAAACTAGGAAATCCTTGCATTTGCAATAACATGGTTGGACCTAGAGGGGATTATGTTTAGTGAGATAAACCAGGAGAAAGTCAGGGATTGCATGATATAACTTATACATGGTATACAGAAAACCAACAGGACAAATGAATTCAAACAAATAAAAAGAATTCACATCACTAAAAGCAAATTGGTGGTTGCAGGAAGAGAAGGAGGATGGGTGAGCAGATAGGTGAAGGGGAACATTGTATAGTGAAGGAAGAACTGCAATGGTGGTGGTTAAGTTATACTTGTATATAGTATAATGTGGATTTACTTTGATGTACAGCTTAAACCTATATGTTATGATGCAATGTTCCATCAATAAAATGAATTAAAAAAAAGAAGGAAAGTTTTAGTAACTCACCAAGATATGTATGTGACCTAAGGAATGGTGTTACTCACTAATGCCTTACTAATGCCTCTTGGTTCAAACTAACTTCAGGCATCCTCCCACATAATAGTTGCCATGCTTTTTAAGTTCTAGAAAAGGAGGCAAGTCACCCCGAAAGTGAATATGATGCTACCATACCTCACCCCCAATTCTTTGTAGCCTAGGTTGAACCAGCATCAAATGAGAATGGGCCCCAGCTCTCTGCTTTTGCAGGGCAATGCGGGTTGCCCCTCCAAAAGCCCGTGTCGATTGGTGGCTCCTTGCTCCTGCCTTTTGCTAACTAACAATACAGTTAGAACAACGAATGTGGTAGTTTTTCAAGTGACATGTGCATTGCTTTATTGTTCAACTAGTTCGCTCTCTCCACAGCAAAAACTCTTATCTTCTTGCTCAGATAGCAACTCACTGAATGTATCAGAGTTCATCTGTACCTTGCTTAATAACAAGGTCGTCAGTTGAGACTTCTAACAAATCCAAATCAATTAGTCTCAAGAAAAATTTAAAAAATGAAGTAAACCAGTAGGCTATAATTTTTATTCCTGATTAAAAATACTGTTTCTTATATTGTCTATAATTGACAGAACTTTTATTTTTCTTGTATCTTTTTATGGGGTGGGGGAATCAAGACTTAGAACAAGCTATTTTTAGCTTACTTTCGTGAAATATACTATTAACTAATGTCAACAAAGATTGCTTTCTTTTAATTAAAAAAAATACATGGAATGAGTGAACACTGTATCCATCATTAAGACTTTTCTATGTAATGCCTTATTTAATGCAAGAACATTTTGAGACAGTATCATAATCACTCAATTCTCAGTTAAGAAATTACTTTTTAAAGTATACCTGCTCAGTAACAAATCCTAATGTTACTGCTGATATCATTCTTCTTGACCCCAAAGAGATAAAAGCAGCACATTGGTAAATACTATGGTAAATGGACTAAAGGGGAAGATAAATGTTGCAGGTTATCCTCTGATTCACCATTGTATTTGTAGCTATTTGGATGTAGTACTCTGAAATAAAATGAGGTGAAACAAAATGACACAACACAGTCCATAATGCCCAAGCTTCCTGTGCTGCCCTCTGTTCATGTACAATTTCAAGTGGCATCAGATTATGGAAGACATTGTGAGCGATGCAAGCAATTGCAAAGTCGTTTCTGGTATCACTTATTTGTTTCATTCCACAATTTACTCTTCAAATGGTAACTGACATTTGCATTCATGGAAATAATCAGTTCCAAATCGCCAAAAAAAAAAAAGAGTAGCATTTGTGATTTACATATATATATATATATATATATATATATATATAAATGATTCAAGGTAATCAGATTTCCTCTATGCAAATAAAATCAACGTGAAGCCATGAGCAGCAATTCTAAACTCTGAAATTAAATATAATTAAACTGGAGTCTTTTAACAACATGGGAAAAAAGTTCAAGTTTGAGGGAGATTTTGTTATGTTCATTGCAACACATATTAGTGAAACATCAATATAATTGAATATAATTCAAGAAGACATTCAATTAAGCCCCTACTTCATCGAGAATATATTGAATTGACAGTTTTATCTAAATTACTGATACTTTTGAAGACATTAACTATTTGGATAAATAGCCCGTGATTACATTTCCCCTACTTTATTGCCTGTTAGAATTTCAAAGTTGCTTAACTTCTTTGGATTTTTTGATTCCTCATAAATAAATGAGAGGATTTGGACTCATATTTTTAAGCCCTTTTTAGATTCCTAAAAATCTACTAACATCTGAATTACTGGAAAAGGAAACAGTTTGGAGACAGATGGCTAGATGCATTAGAAATGAAAGGAATGGTCATTCTAGATTATGCCTAAATAATCTAAAAACATGGCATTATTTCATAATGCTTTAGGACATTTTTACTATCAAAAAATAGGCAGAAAAAGAATTCTTCATTTTTTCAAAGTAAATATGAGTCATTTACCAAGAGTTGTTTCGAAAGGTCATTGTCAACTCTCTTTTGCAATGGAGAATCCTCAAAATCACATTCTTTCATCTTTAATTTTCTTGAAGTAGAAGACATTTGCAGATGTTTCCCTCAGTGTGGATATTATTTGATATTGATAGTTTGATATCAATAGTGATATTGATAGTTGATATTCGCAGTAAACAAGGCATGGCTGTATTGTCAAAGGACTCACAACTTACTGGGGGAGACAATTCTTCACAACCAAATATAGTTCAAGTCAAGTGATGAGAGAATTAACCAATATGGGAGCACAAATAGTTTTGACTGAAAAAAAGCTTAATAAAGAGATCACACCATGTATTTGTTCTAAACACGGGGAATAATTTGTTAAAATGTACTGACTCTTTGTGTCAAGAAATATGCTAAATATTTCTTGTATGTAACACGACATTCATTAATTCCTATAAAATTCTGTTGAATGCATGCAATTACCATTTTATCCATCTGATAATTTTAAAAGATTCAAAAAAGATATGGTGGAAATAGACATGACAAGAATAGGTTTGTTTGTCTATCCAAACATATTTATCAAATGTTTAGTCCTTGCTAGCTCCTTTTCTGGGAGATGAGGTTAGAATGGTGACAGCTCTATTCTGCCTTCAAGGAGTCCAAAGTACGGCTGGTGTGCGCACTGATACACTATTGGTGAGAACACTATAACGAGTGTTACGATGGGGAATCAAAGAAGGGTAGAGTGCCTTCAACAGAAAAATGGGGAATTTCTTGAAGAAAGTGATACTCAAAAACTGGAAAGACAATTAGGAGGTGGTTATGGATAGAAGAAAGAAATGCTAGAAGCTTCAAAGTAAGAGAATGCAATACATTTTTGGAATTCACCTTGTGTAGTTTGGTTACTGTGTGTAATAAATTAGTACAGTAAAACCTGGTTATCAAGCTGTAAGAGGTAAGCAGGCACTGGATTTTAAAGAATCTTTTAATAATAATGACGCTATGTTGCTTTGGTTTGTCCAGAACAGTACTAATATAGTTGTTACTGGCACCTTTTGTCCCAATATAAATACTTAATGGCACCTTTTTAACACTCAAATGTGAACTGCTGGACAATACATTGTGTATATATCTATATATAGAGAAAGGAATTTCCACCCTTTTATGAAGGCACTGGAGTCATATAAAGTCTTCAAACAGGTAACTGACATAATCATGTTAGTGCTTTTGAGAAACCACTACCAGCAAAACAGAATAGTTAGGAAAGAACACAAATGATAGATGTGTCTTATCACTAAGATTTTATGTTCATCCTAGTGACCAGTTTTGTTGTTAGAAAGTACTTGCCCAGTTAAGAATCACTTTTCAAACTTCTTAGGAAATCTCCCCTTTTTCTGCCTGTTGGCCTTTGATCAAGGTCTAGAATAAGCTTCAAAAGTGTTCTGATGCTGGAAAAGGCCTTATTAGCCTAGGTTATTGAATGAGTGCGTGTGTATAAAGGACGGACACACACACACACACACACACACACACACACTGTTACCTCTCACTGGACTTGGTGTGAGCAAATGACATTTTAAGAGCAAATAAACATATTTTTGTTGACATCTGAAGGTTTCAGTGTTCCTGTGAAAGAGCATGCACCATTACCCTAAGACAGACAAATCACAAATAGAATATAATGCTATGGCAATAATTCAGGTGAAAGATAATGCTGGCCTTATCATGAAAGAGAAGGTAAGTGAAAAAATTTCAATAAAAATAGGTATCAAGTTTGTTCCTATGGCTTTTTAAATTTGAGAATCTGAGTATTTTCTAATAAAAATGACTAATTTGAGGAAAAGAAGAAAACAATGATTTGAGAAAAGGAAAAAGACTGAACTCAGGTTGAAATGAGTTTGAGTCTCCATGGATATCAAAGTGAAATGTCTGGTAGGCATCTGTAAATCATGGTCTGCAGAATGAGAGACAAAGGGAGAAGAGCATAGACGAGCACATCCATTTAGGGAGTCTATGCACTGTTTCTTTTTTTCTTTTTCATTTCATTTCTACAAATTATATACAACTTATGTCTCTCTTTCATGGACAATTAGAGACTGACCTATCATGATAAATTTGATTTTTGTGGGGCCAAGACTAGGTAAATTTAGTTTTTTTAAACTTATACTTGAGAATACTGGTATATAAATATATATATGTATATATATACGTATATATATATACATATATATATATACGTATATATGTGTGTGTGTATATATACATATATATATATATATATAAAATTAGGATTTATACCGAGGGTAATGTAAAGAATATGCAGGATTTTAAAAATAATCACTGGCAACAATGTAATAAAGGGAAGAAAAGGAGTAGGTAGTTTAGGAAATCAGTAATAAATGACAGGATAATGGGAACAGAAAGAAAAGAAGATGTTGATGAGATTTCGAAGGTAGTATGCATAGGAAATACTTCAAGGTTTTGAGAAGAATGCGTTTTGGCCCCAAGCTTGTCTCTAAATACAAGAACATGACCTACATTCTGGAATATTTGGAAGCTCATCCAGACTCAAACGCTGTTGGTTAAATAAACAGTCCTTTCAAAGGCGAGAGGACAATATCACAGTCCTTTGTGATTTGATGTTAGGTGTTTCCAGCTTTAGGGACTGGGCATCAAAAACCATTTGCTTTCAACTTTTCACTGTGCTTTTGGATTTCTGAATAATGATGTTCGGCTAATATTTTAAAATTCTGACTTTTTTTTAACTAAACCTAATTCACTCTTGAATACAGAATTATCAATTGCTGAATTATTTGGTTCTCTTTCTGTCGTGTACCTGTGAGTAATTCAAGAACTCTAATTATCAGCCTTTCTGAAAGTGTTTTATGTGTGTGGGAATGTGTGTTTTAATGAATTCAAACATTAAAATCAGCTCCTCCAGTCACATAGTTTGGTTCACCATTGGTCAGGATTTTTCTTCCTTACCAATGTTTTAATAAAAATCACCTTGAACAAAATGATGCTATTTGTGGGCCTGTTGCTATCTGAATTCTTCCTTAGTTATTCTACAGAGTTCATACTATATATGTATCAGTCTCTCATTGGGAAATAAAGCAACAGAATATGTATATCTTCTGATATGAACACTTAATTATGGTGACCTCCACAGCTGATTCCATGCTATTTTGTTTTTGATAGACAATGTTTACTTTTGATCTGCAGCTTCAATGGTGGTTCACAAATGACATAACTTATAATGTTGGTGGTCTGTACTCTTAGCATTCACACACTGCCCCAGAGTTTATGATTTCATCTCCAGTT
Organism: Solenodon paradoxus; assembly: GCA_004363575.1. Taxonomy (NCBI): domain Eukaryota; kingdom Metazoa; phylum Chordata; class Mammalia; order Eulipotyphla; family Solenodontidae; genus Solenodon; species Solenodon paradoxus. The sequence goes on along the minus strand of RJWH01000486.1, from coordinate 530,050 downwards.
TTTCAATGGAGACTTACTGCTCTAAGGTCCAATGAGTTTCCTTTGCTTAACTCCATTACTTGGTTGCTTGCAAATATGACTGTTATGTACCTTTAATAATAGTCTGGCTTTAAAGACCTTGTAGGCTCACCTGACTGCTTAGATAATGAAGTTGATTTTACCACATAAAACCGAGGAATTCAAGGATCATTTTAGGATACAAGTAAAGTATGTGAGTGTAACAGACTTTTAAACGAGGTTTACATCCTTAGCATAATTTTATAACCATTTGTTTTCTTATTGAGTTAGAAATACCACAGTCTAAAAATAGAAGAGTTGAACAATGAACATCTCAGAGCTTAGGAACTGAGAGTTGGATTTGAATTTCAGCTAGGTCACTAAGTGTGCAATCGTGGGCAGGTGGTGGCATATGGTCTTAGGCTCCTTGTCTGTATAAGTGGGTTTTCTGATACTACAGTTTTGCAGGTCACTCTGTGGAATTCTTAGAACTGTATTGCACATAAGTCTTCATCAAGTGTTAGCTAATACGACTATTTCTTTTCTGCCTTTTATCAACTTTTGACTATATATTTTGATTTGAACGTTTTCCTATTGCTTGGACTACATCTCGGGGCCCAGAAACAGAATTAAAATAAGTCAAATTTTTACACACTTTCAGTTCATATTGTTTACTCCTTTCTTCAACTTAAAAGTGAAAAGCATTTTTCAATGAATAGTAAATTTTTCTCTTGCATTAAGGAGTGCTGTTATTTCTCAACAATTTAATTGAAAGGTAAAAGTAACTTTCTATTATGTTAATGCTACTTTGCTCCATTACCTAGAGGGCAATTGAATTACGATTTTTTTTTTTTACCTTCCAACGCAGAATTAGAACAAATTAGAACAAATTATTTAGAATGCATGAAGCAGTATAACTGACTGTACTTTAAGAATATAGTTGGATGCTTTGACTAGTGTTCATTCTGAAATGCTTTTGAGGTTCAGGTCCATATGACAAGGGGGTCTGAAAGATATCCAAAATGAAGTGCACTAAAATCCGATAAACTTAAAATTAATAAAATATATCCTAATTAAACTATGGGCTTTGAAAATGATAGAAATTCATTTGACTTTTCATGGCCATCAATGCATTAACTCTATACAAAAGCTTAAGTGACAGGCCATATCTATTTTTAAAAAGACCAAATTCATCTTTTTGTTCCTTTCTATCTTGACAATTATCAAACCCTAAGTGCATGATACACACTGAATTCAGACAGTAAAGAAAACAAGAACCAGATCTTATAGTGATTATATTCTAGTGAGAGATCCACAGAAACATGAATTCAGTACAATGCAACCCATAATACATTTGAGCTTCATCGAAAGAACTATATAGACATCCAGCAGAGGCACAGAAGAGGACAGAGGGGACTTAATTCAATTGATGGGAAAACTTAAGAATGGTTTCTGGAAGAGATGACTCTTGAACTACATTTTAGAAAGTAGTACTTTTGAACTAATTCAGTAGAAGGAAGTGAGGATAAAGAGCAGGTGAGGGTGGGATAGAGAGTATATTCAAGGGAGATTTAACAGTTACAGATAGAATCTGGACATGTTCATATAGTTAGCTAAATATGTATTTGCCAATAAACTTTGTAGGAAAAAACTCAGAGTAAAATCTTTTTGATGATGTAGGCTGATGTAGCTGGTATAAGCTAAACAAAGTTTGCATAATATCTACATATTCCAGAGATTTTTAAATAATCTTACTTTTAAGCATATCACATTAACTATATCCTATGTAAATATGAAGAGCTTTTTCAGATTACTATGATTTTAAATTGGTGATTAGTTTCAGGCATTTTTTTGAAGGTACTAAAAATACTTAGTATACAGGAATTATGTTTTATTTAATTACATCTGAGACATAACATATTTTTATAAAATTATACTTCTTTTGAGTTACCAATAAATTCTTGAGATGACAAGACATAACAGTTTCAAGAATCAAACTATGAAAAATTATACCGAGTAGTTTCTACATGTAAAGACTTTATAATATAAGGATTTTAAATTTTCAATTTCAAAAACATCTTCTAAATACTATTTCCTCAGCTTAATAACTAGAACTGGTATAAATATTTTTACAGTGTATTGTAAACATGTTTCTTTTCAATAAATTGATAATGTCAATCAAATATTAATTAAATATTTATTGAAAAAACCATAGTTATTTTTGAAAAGCAGAAATGATAGAATGCTGAATAACAGAAATAAGCTTCATAGGAATGTGATTTATGACTTCAGGAGGATAAATATAAAAAGATGTCATATTAAAGAAAACCAAGATTTCAAGCATTAGAAAAACCACCTTGGGGGCAGAAGTGGGAATGTTGTTTATACTTAAAAATGAAAATTGGGTTCAGCACTCACAGGTAATGTTGAAAGGGTGTGATAAACAACAAGGATAGTTTAGACCAAGACCTGCAGATCTGGAAGAGCACCATCTATGACGGACCATGAAGTCACTCCTTTGAGTATGACTCAGATGTAGATTATAACTGGCAAGAGATGTGACTGCAGTGTGCCCAGAGGGCCCTTCTCTGGGTTAAAGAGTTTGGATTCTGGTTGGGGAAGTAGCCTGATGATGTAAACAGAGAGGTAACTGCTCTATCTGCTCTATGTGGAGCCCTGTATCTCTACCTGCTGAACGGTTTCCAGAAGGGCCATAGTAAAGGATAACATACTGTTTGATTATGTCAACTGAGAAAGTGATGCAGAGAAAACAGCTACAATGGAGATCGAGGGCGGTGGAAGACTGAGAACTCAGGAGTGGATGGTTGGCATAGGTGATTGACTAGATACATGGGATGAGACTGTTTTTCAACATAATCCTGGTGTATGTGAGCAATGAAGTCATTGAAGGGCAACTCCATAAAACAGACATTGAGCAGGTAGCAGGTGGCTCCATTTTGAACCCACTGTATTTGAAGTCTGGGAAGGACATTACTTTGGGGGTTGCATGGATAGTCATCAAAGAAAGGTGAGGGAGGTCAGGAGATGAATGAAATATTTCAGAGAGTGAGTAGAATAACGATGGAAAACGTTCTAAAAAAGAATCAGCAGGAATACAAACATTGTGCATCAGGAAGATTGTGATGCTTCCTTTGAAATTTCTAAAGAGAAGTGAGCAAATTCCCTTGGCAAGGAGAGTGGCAGAGGAGCAGTAAAGGCAGCAGCCCCTCCAAGTTATGGATAAAGTTACTGCTTCCAAATATAAGTCTGATCATGTTCTCCAATTCCCTAAAACACTTAAACGAAGCTTCTTAAAGCTATGGAAAATAAGACCAAAATGCCTGACCTGGTTTAATGAGAGCTATTTAGCCTGACTGCAAGAGAACTTTTCCCTCCATCTCTCAGCATTACCCACCTCCATGTTTGTCCCATGCATGTCTGTGTTTACTTCTGCCACTGGTCTCTCTTAAAATGCACCCGCCTCTTTGATCAGCTAGGTTAATTGATGTTCTGTTTGATTTGGTGTACTTCCGCACTGATGACATTTCTTAAATTCTGGTTAGGTCAAATTCCTTTATAGTAGTTGAAAAGATGTACTCCATCCCTTGTAATGTGTGTTTCATACTCACTATGCCCATTAGATGGTGTTCTCCTAGGACAGGCACCATGTTTGAGTCACTCACCACTGAATATTCAGCACACAGTAAATTATATGGGCCCTGTTCATATTTCTTCAATGAATTATGGATGAAATGCAGGTGGTACTAAAGAATACAATAGGCGAAGAATTGAACTTTTGACTTAAAACATTTTTTTCTAAGAAATACTAATATACTAGGGAAGAGAGAAAAAAAGGAGGTAGTAAGGAGGGATATGGGGTTGAGACCTTTTTAAGACAGGTGAGAGTCAACAGTTTACATATGACCAGACATATGCTGTATGCAAAACACACATACACACACACATACACACACACACACACACACAAATTTGGGAAATACTGCCTTTGCCAAACATAGTCTCTAAGTCTCCCTTGTTTTTATGTGTGTATTACAAAAATAGTGTATTTATTTTAATCATTGTTGAATTGACTATAAGCATCCCAAACTCTAGAACATCTTTTTATTCCGCTGCCTTTTTTAACTTTTCAGTATAATGGCTTGTTGCTCTTGAGATAATAGTTTGAAAAATCATACAAGCTGTTGGAATATTTGCATAGTGATTATATGTTGAATAGCAGCTTGGATTTTCTATTTCCATCTGTTTTAACTTAGGGAGTGTAAGAGGTATTATTATTATTATCATCATCATCAGTATATTCATCATTGAATTATCTGAATTCCAAATTAGGAAACAAACTGCATATAATCTTTAGATGGATAAAAATAAGTTTGCTAAAAGGAAATTTTTGTTTTATATAATAAAGTCTTTTGGATTTAATTCCCTTCTCAATTTTAAAAGGGCAAGTTTATTCAAGAGTAAATAATATGCTCATGTCTGTGACTAATGAAACCATTTAAAAATAATAAATTAGTCTGCAAAGCTTTCAGCATGTATTCTTTTTAACATTTTGCCCTTCAGTCTCCTTGAATAATGAAGGTAACCCCATCTCTACTTATAATCACCATTTATTTCTAAGAATAGGAATACTTCACTGATCTGTAACTCCTCCATTTGCTAAAGAGCTAGAAAGCAAGAGAGAAATAAGTAGGATGTCTGAGAAAACAATGAGGATGAAATAAAACACAAGCAACTGGACTTTTAGGTTCATAGAACTTTCTGGTTTTTTATGGGGTCTATGCAACTTAAAATCATATATTGTTATAATCAATGCCTCTGCTTCATTAGATTTTAATGGAACTGTACAGAGACTTTGGGTATTCGTTGGTTGATCCCCGAGTTAAATTTAGTTCAAGGGTATTTGCTCTGTTTAAAGTCATCTCTCCCCTTTAGAGCTATTCATAAAAGGTTAAATCTTATCATTTCATAGTCCTTCAAAAGCTAGAGTATATGACATATTTTTCCCAAATGAATAAAAGTATAAAATATTTTTAAATGAAGAACCCCAAATCATTCTGAAAAGAGAGCTAACAAGAAAGACTTGGATCTGCAGCTTTGCCATTAATATGCCAACGCTGTGCATTTATGTCAAATTGAGAGCACATTATATGCTGAGAATTAAGGATGGGCCTTTGCATATTAAAATGTGCTTTTCAAACACATAGAACCCTCTAACATTCTAAGCTCCTGTGCACTGCAGGGACCCTGCCTTGTGATGCCCACTACACTACAGAGATGCTTCTTAGCCCTCTGGGGACAGATCCTCTCTCCTTCCCAGACTTCTATGTCTGATGCTCTTGCCATGCCGCCCACCTCCTCCACTGGTGAGTCCTATACTCTTCTAGAATCTTCTTAGCTATTATTTGCTCATAGAGGACTTCTCAGCTTTTGCAACCTAAATTAGAACACTTCAGATACTCTTTCCTCACATCCTGCAATTTGCTTTCAAAATGCATCAAGCATTTTATATTTACATATTTATTAGCATTATACAGTGAAAAAAGAATCCAATGTCTCTACCCTCATTTCATTTTAGGTTCAAAGAAAGTAGAAGCCTTGTCTCCTTTGTTCGCCATTGAATCAATCTTCAGGACTAGTTTTTCACCTGCTAGTTTTTCAACAAACATTCAATAAATAAATAAATGATCAAAAATGAGGACACATACTTTTTCAGGGTAGAAATTTCTGTGCAAAATGGACACATATAATATGCCCTTACTAATTCTCCTTTTCTTGTTTTATTTTGGAAAGCATTAGGGAACTTACGTTCTTCTCTTGGGAATCATGAAACAATTTGTGACTTAAGTTTCATGCTACATGGATCTCTGGAATTTGTATGCCTTACTTCTTTATATTTGCAATTCCTGACACAATAAGCACATGCCTATACTTCCCAATGATGCTCAATGATTTAAGATGTGTCAATAGGAATTCCATCTCAGAACCCAACCCTTATGTCACGGATCATGCAGAATAGAACTCTGTGTTCTGAAGGGTGAATTAGGCCAAGTCACCAGCCCTCGTCTAAAGTGACTTTGTATATAAAGACAAAAATACAGACTCAAATAATGTGCTCTCAAGAATAACAGCGAAGGAAAAGTACTTGAAGTGTCTTATCTTTATGGTAATATAATTAAAATAAAAACAAGTTCACTAGTATGTCAGCAAAAAAGGACAATCTTTAACACAAGTAAGAATTCTGAAAAGTGAGATTTAGCATTCAAGTTAAATAAATAGTGTGAAAGTACTTAATATTTATTATTCATGTGAACGGAATCTAATTATCAAAGACCATCAGTGATATCCTTTATCCTTAGTGGATGTGTCAAAAATGAACTTGTGGCCCCTAAATGGAGCCTGAACATGATAGATAAAGGTTATTTTCTTCATCTGAAATTGTCACTGTAAAGGTTAAGAGGGACAGAAGCGTCATACTTTGAAAGCTGCTCTCTTTTCAAGAAGCAGAATTTCTTGTGAGACAGCTACTCTGAATGCCCTTAAATCAGGAATTAAAATTTTTCAAATATAATTGAATACTGAAAAGTCAGTCATCAATAAAAATGAATTGGAGTCATTCTGAGTACTTGTTTGGAAGAGCAGCTAGATAATTATTTAATTTCTGCAAAAAGCTCCTTTTAAGCATCAGTTCTTGAGTGAAACAGGCTAAATGAACATGGAGGATAAAGTTTTAGTGTAATGTAGAAATATAAATCGTGTCATTTAGCTTTAAAAAAAATAGACACTCCAAAACATCCTTGCCAACAATTAAGCATTTAGCCTGAAAGATACTGAAATTTTGTGTCATGTGGCTTTTTCCCTTTTGTAGCATTATAGGAATGTCATGAAATTTTATGTTTTGCTGAAAAGATCAAAATTATATTTGAATTCTGGAGTCAATGACTAAGGATTTTAGATGATAAAGGTTTAACATCAAGCTATATTTGATTTGTGAAAAATATGTGTTAAAACAAGTTACCAATTACTTGTGCATGCTAATGAAAATTCTACTTGTTGGTAATATGTACTGAATATAGGTATTGAATTTTATATCTTTGAGATAAATGTCATATAACAGAAAAGCAGCCACTTTACAGTATATAACTGAGAGGCATTACATGAATTTGAAATATCAGACAACTACTACCTCTAACTAGTTCCAAAACAATTTCATCGCTCCACAAGAAGACCTGTACACAACAAGAATTTACTCCCCATCTTCACTACCACTGCTAACACACCAGTCAACAACCAATCCGCATTCTCTCTGTGGACTGACCTATTCTGAATATTTTATATAAATGGAATAATAAAATATGTGACCTTCTATATCTGACTTCTTTCACTTAAGAATGTTTCAGAGGTTTATCCACACAGTAGGTATCAGAACCACATTCATTTTTATAGATGAATAGTCATCCATTGTGTGTAGATGGCACCATTTGCCTATACATCAGTCTAATGATGACCATTGGCCACTTCAAGGCTATTGTGATTAAGAATGCTATGAACATGGGCAAACATGTATTAGAGGACTCATTTTCAGTTATTTTGTGTATACAAGTAGGAATGGAATTGCTGGATCATATGGAGATTCTAATTTTTTGAAGAATAGCTGAACTGTTGCTTCCTGAAATATTTTATGTTCCCAATGCACTGTTCCAATGTCTACACTTTTTAAACACTTTTTACTTTCCATTAAAAAACTACATCCATCTTTATGGATGGGAAATGGTACCTCATCATGTTTTTTATTTGCTTTTCCCTAACTACTAATATCGAGTTTGTACCATGTCATTTTTGGAGAAGTGCATCAATTTTTAATTGTTACGAAGAAGAAAAGAGCTGGATGGTTGGTGTTAAACTTATTATGTATTAACTTTATTATATATAAACTTGCTATATATAATAGATGTTGGTTTATGGTGAACCACACCTTAAACCTTTATAATGTTATAATGCAGAGTTCCTTCAATAAAAAAATATATAAAAAATATATTTTTAAAGGAAAATATTTTTCAATATAGTCTACTCTTGCCTTTGTATCAGGCAGTAATTCTGAGTCTCTAATAGGTAGACCTTCACTCAATCACCTTATGTCATTCAAGAAAGAATGGAAGGTAAACAAATATCTTTGCATCTCCAGTCCATCTTATTAAAGATTCAGACAGAATTCTTTCTTTTCTTTTTTCTGGTACATTGCAATGTTTGTCCTGAAGTAGTTAGCATTAGTGCAGGTGAGATATTGCTATAACTATGACCAAGATGTTAATGGTTTACTACAATGTTATTTTACTCAAGTAGCGAACTTATATGTCAAGCAACATATCAATTTTCAACACTCTCAGGAAAAATCCCATGGTGTTTTAAAGTCAGTTGGTAGTGGAAAAAAAATCAATGGGGAATGAGATTTAGCAGTGAGTTTAATTAATTTACTAAATTTGTGAAACACATTTGTGTTTGAAAGTGTATTTTAAGATTTACTGAAAAAAATATAAAAAAACAGTAATCTGAGTCTGGGCACTACATAAATCCAGTTATGAAAAATTATTTCTCAAAAACAGGAGATATGTGTCTGCTGCCAATTCTGAGACTTGAAAAGAATTTTGCTACTTATTCTGTCACTGGGGGAAATTATGTTCAGTGAGACATCTCAGAAGGAAAAGGCAAACGCTCTATGATTTCACTCATCTGAGGTATATGGAGACACCAAGCAAACGATGAACGAAATCAAACAAAAACAGACTGTTTGTCTACGGAATGAAATCAGTGGTTACCAGAAGGGAAGGAAAGAAGGGTGAAGAGGCAAATCAGGTAAGTCACAGGGGCCAATTATAAGGTAAATAATAGAACCGAAGATTAAGTGGTGAATTTATTATATATAGATGTTGATTTACAAAGACACACACCTTAAACCTATATAATGTTAGGATGCAATGTTCCTTCAATAAAATAAAAAAAATAAATTCAGATAAAAATAAGTAATAGCCAGTCATTTAACTAAATTAGCACTTAATAAGGACCTCACTGAATAAAGTGTAGTGGATATATCATGGAATACATACATATACACACACACACATACCAGGTATCAAAACAACATGATTGAGGGTTAAAGGTATGTTTATTAGTAAATTTCCTAAAAATGCATGTTACTAACTTTGAATTTAAATACACAGAGGGCATTCTTTTAGAAGTCTTTATCTCAGGCACACCTTGGTGCAGTAGCAATTGGGCACAGTCTACATACATCTTGAGGACCTAGGTTCATTTTCAGGACCTAGGGGAACAAGCAAGATGAACAACTAAACACAATAAATAAAAATGCTTCTTCCTCCTCTCTCTTCCTGCCTGTCTGCTCAGCTCACCTTCATCGCTGCCTGCACCTTTCCAATGACGGGACAGGGTGCTGGTGGTAATCCTACCAGCAGCATCACTAGGCTATAAACATGTCTTTGCCCCATGTTTGACTTATACACAAAAATATGTCTAGATGCCATCATCCTTTGGGTGTGGAACTCTTGCCTGATATTTGAGTCTCCAATCTAGGCTATTTTTCTATCTCTTGCATACTAGTCTGCAAGTTCAAGGCCTGGAGCTGCTGCTTCTCACTGTAAGCCACTCTTACTGCTGGCAATTAGTTTGGGAACTACATGCAAGGCAACTTTGTCTAATTTCATGGGAGAAGAAGCTTGCTAGAAATGCTTTTAGAAACTGAAAATAACTGTGAAAGATCTGAAATGTTACTCTGCTTACAAGATAAAAGTTAGCCTGCCAGTTTTTTTTTTAGATGCCAGCAGAAGACATAAATTCTTAGCTCTGAGCAAAGGAATTTATTACTCATGGCACAGCAGACAGCACATGATTCATATTCTTATGTTTTCCTTTTGCATCCTACAGCCCATGGCGGTGATGTGGAAGTTGGGCTCCAGTGAACGCTGTACACACAGTGGGTTGATCCCCAGCTGAGAAATGCTGTCTTAGGAAATCTCCAATCTTATAAAGGGACCACCAGCAATTCTGTACCATCTTTGCCCTGGTGACAAATATTATCTGTACCCTAGTAGGGAGACAAATGCCCTCTCTACTCAGAGGGAGACACAGCCAGCCTCTATCCTCCAAAGTTATTTGCTATCAAAACAACATTGAAAACAATTCTGCAACAACAACAAATTAACTATTAATGTCTTTTCTCAGAACATGTACAGAGACCTGAGAGACTTATGGAGAATTTTCTTTGAACAGGGATTTAGCTGTCACTACTGAGTTGAGGAAGGGTAGTCTCACGTCACCATAGATTTATCAGGGGCTCACTGAGTCCCACAGTTTCCCGGAAGTACCTCATGGAAATAAAGGAAACCAGAGTAAAGAAAATGCTGTTGGTCTCAGAACAGGAGAATGGAAATGGTTGGAGGCCTTCTTACCATTGCTGAACCAGTGAATCCACCAATCCTGAGGCCTACCTTTCCTTGGCATACCTGCTATGTAAATAATAAATGACCTTATTGAAGCCAGTGTGAGTTAGTCTTGTCAAAAAGCAACCTCACTGATAGGTTTTGATAGTTAAACATAACTGTTTCCTTTCTCCCTTGGGAAAGTCCTTCAACCATAATCAATGCCTTAGGAATAAACCTGAAAAAGATCAGGGTGTCGTGGGATCCTGATTCTGCTCATTGTGTGTTTATGTGTTCTGCTCTTTCTTGAACTTTGACAAAAGCAATTTAGATAAAATAGAAAAACAGTGGAATTTTCTAAAGCTGACATAGTTTTGTTTGATAAATGCGGACTTATTCAATAAAAATAATCTTTAGAATATCCTGATAGACATTTTGATTGCTAAGAAACAAATTAGAGAAAATGTATACTAAATGAATACTAAATATGTATTAAATAAGTTTTGAAGGACTAGGTTTTACAGCAAATTCATTCTCAATGAATCAATAAAGTAAAACAATATTTTAGTATAAATACTTAGTATAATACTTCAGTATAACACTTAGAAAGCTAATTATCAACTTCTGAAAAGCCTTGCGAATATTTTCTTTTATGTACATTCAATTCTATTTAACCTTTTTATAGAATACATAAAATGAGAAGAGGCCTAATGATACAACTTCATAAATGAATGATATATATATATGTATATATATATACACACACACATACATACACACTTGATATATTATGTACAAATACACATAAAATGTTAAGTATACACTATGTACAAACAACAAAATTTTGGTATTTGTAAAGTAATCATACTTCAAAACTATATTTATAGAAATCAAAAAATATAGCTTTGTGGAACTTGTTTTGATTTAATTTTCTCACCTAGAAAGTGGTTGATATAATCTAATTAGTGGATAATTCTCTTCAAGGATAGAATATTCTGTCTATGCAAATATCCCAGTTCATCACTTCAGGAATTTGCCATTTGGAACTATCTAAATGATATATTTTGTTAATATTGATCAATTCTCTCTGGGTGAATTAAAACTGAGTATTCAGGTTTATATATCTGAGCAAGATTATGCCCAGTCCTAGCTCATCCATGTTATCAGATTTCCATGACTTAGCCTGAAGCATCTCACATCCTTTTATCAGATTGTTTAAAGTCCTCCCAATTCAAGAAATCTGAGTCAACGACACTGTGTTCCTTCGGACATAAAGAAAACAGAGTTCATGCAGCAAGCATTTATTTAATGTCTGTGTTGTATTTGTCAGGCACTGTTCAGAGAACTATTATCTTTAGTCCTTATAACAATGTTGTTGGCTAAGTTCTGTTTTCTTTTGAACAGATGGGGAAACCAAGGCTCAGAGCCAAGTGCCACAGAGCTGATTAGTCACAGTGGCAGGCTGAGCCTTTTTGCTCCAAAATCCATTCACTTTCCATTGCACAACTAATACCTTAATAGAAATCAATAGTTTTAAAAATAGCATCAACTTCTTTTTAGTATAATGTAGCCATTTATATAGCATTTAATGATGTATTATTGATGGTCCCAAAGGGCAATTCAGAAGGTGAAATTATGAGTCATATGATAGAACAGAACAACATTTTCTTTATGTTGGTAAGCAGTCTCCTGAGTATATAATATATGACATGAATATAGAAAAGTAATATACTATTCATACTTTATGTAACACATGGAATATAATGTATATATTATACAGTATACTATTATTACACATAAACAAAATAAATGCTATATTGATTATATTTTATATGCATATATAAATATATAATACACTATAAAATACATATTACATTAATAATATATCTCACATACTATACACTTATATATGTAAATTGGGTAATATGCGCTATGAATATATATAGTAAAATGTAGCAACAGCATATATGGCAATATATATTACATAGGTATATTTACTATCAGTCTTGGGTTTTGTATGAATATAAACTTTTTTTTCTAGTTGAGAATGTAAAATTACATCTAACAGGAAACTTTCTAAACTCAGAGGAGCTTGCAGATAAAGTGAAATATAACCAAATGTGTCATTCAGCTCAGAAAGACAAGCAAATATTCTCATGCTCTTCAAATATGGTGCTGCATGTATACAAGCAGAGGCAGAAACAACTGTTCATCTGAGGGACTAAATTATTTATGCAAAATATCTAGACAACTTTTTGTCATGCTTCTCCGAAAGGAGTTTTTTGTGACATGTGTTTTCTTATATCTGAAGGTCGTCGCTATCCATTATCCCATAAAAGTCCTAAAAATGATTCGATATGATTTTCTTTTATATTTTATCATTCAATTATTTTGCATATGTTAACACTTCAGCAACTGAATTTTTAGTAAATCATTTTGAAGTAGTTTATCTGCTAAAGAATTATCAAAGCAAGATAACGAAAATGACTCCCTATTAGACAACAGCCAACTTTTCAACCCATTTCTGTACTGTGACTCTTGGTCATTATTAATTCTCTATATACTGACTACTTTCCTCCTTTTGCCTTAGACGTTATTTACAAACAACAGAAGTGGGGAAAAAATTGAATTTGCCTTTGGGTAATCTGGACCATAAGTGGTTTCTAGAAGTTGCTAAATGATGGCAGATACAGTTTCAGACACATAAACAGGCAGATAGAGGACTGGAAGATTTGGGTCAGAAGTGGGAATATCACAGCGACAACTCACCAGAAAGGCATTAGGGGAAAAATGCAAAAGAAAAATCTATGATCGCTAAACTGTATGGAGAGTATTAAATCAGGAGCCGACAGTAAAAGGAATAAAAGATCCGGTCAGACATTCCAATATCATAAAAACTACTACAATCTAATGCCTTCTCTTCTTTTCCAGTACTTAAATAATTCTTTTCTTATTTGACACATATCTCTCTACCAAGTTAAATGGCTATAAATACCATCATTTCTAATTATTCAACAAATAGACAGGAACACTCGTTTATCCTTTCTAGGTTATTACCTATTAAATGAATTCATTTAAAAGTTTCATATCTGCTAGCTTTAAAACAAGTCAATTTATTATTTATTACTATTGATATCAATAAATTCTGTACTTTTTCAACTATAATGAATTTTATCTGATCCATAATTTTTTTTATCTTAAAGTATATATGAGAGAAACAAACATGGAGAGAAAAAATATGAGACCAGAGACAGAGTATACTATATTACAAGATTAAGTTTAGGACAACAGAAAATTGGAAGATGATGCATGATGTGGAAAACAATATTTACAGATAGTCCATATATGTGTATGTGTATAGATATTTATATAAATTCTAAAACCACTGAAAAAGTACTTTGAAAAAGGTTCTGTGTTGCTCAAAAACATTCGATGAGTCTTCATTGCATATAGCACAGGGGCCGAAAGTCTTTGCATTATGTTAAAATTCCAAAGACCTAAATACAAAGTCTTCACTAAAATCATGCCATGGTCCAGTAAAAATGGAAGGCTTATAAAGACCAGACATATATTTTAGGATTCTGATTCAATACTTTGCTCCTTTCTCATCTCTTTTCCTGTATTTCCACCTAATAATCACGCACATCTATTTTGAACTTGCTTGAATGCTAAACGCTTATAAAAGCATCTTGTTTTTCTCAATTCTGGCTCTTTTTCTATTAATTTCTATTGATTCCAGTTTTCCTTCTCAGGATATACAGGTCTTTCTGCATTGCCCATTCTGTATCTGTATCTGTAGGCCCAGCTTTCTCCAGATGTTTCTAGAGTGTAAGAACACTCCTGCCTTAGATAGAGACCTTGGCGCAGACACCTAGAGAACCATATTAAAGCACAGGAAACACAGTTGCTTCATGTTATGAAATATCTGTGCAAACTCCTTCAAATATGAAGTAGCAATGCTTTGAGGAATGCTATACTTCTCACTATGTATTAAATTGGCAGGACCACCCCACCGATAAAGACATTTCCCAGTTTTCTGTGGTTGATACACAGGCTGTATGTCATCTGGGCTTTCTTATCAACTGCTTTTTGAAAGTGAATGGAGATCGAAGCACAGGATGTTGGTGAAACGAGAATCATATAATGCTGATGAAAGATGTTCACAACTCCTAAGTAAAAAAACACAGCCACAAAAATCTGTACTTCACCAAGGCTGGCCCATTTTCAATAAATGACACTACTTATATATTGTTCAAGCAAGATGATGTGAAGTCAGCACTTATTCCTCCATTTCTTCACCTCATGGTTTCTTTCCCAAAACTTCACAATAACTTCTGATTATTCTAATGTCAGGTAAGTCTTGAATCTGTCCACGTTTCTCCATCTCCACGGCTATGCAATCCAAGCCACTATTATCTCTTGATGGATTACTAAATAGCCTCTTCACTGAGACCAGCTGTCATCTCTAAAATCTTTCAAGCCATTTTTCATATATCAGTGACAGTGATGTTTTTAAAGAAAAACAAAAACCAAAAAAAATTCATGTGAATTCCCTGCTTGACTTGAAGCAAAAAAATCAAATGCAATGCCTGGGCCATTTCTGCATTTGACCCAGCTCTACACATTGGTTCTTATGTTCTGGATTCACAGGCTACCCTCATATTAATGGGGAGTCAAGCTTTTCTTTTCCTATTTCCCCTCCCGCCTCAACTATTATTTGATGCCTCATCTCCATCATTCTTGAAAAATAAATTCTATATAATAGCTACATTCACTATTTCTTGAAGGAGAAAATCTCAAGCATTTAAATGCTTTACTTCCTCGAAAAATCATTCAGTTCACTTGTTAGAAATAATAACTCCACTTCCAATTAGTCAACAAAAACAGGGAGTCTCTTGTTCTTTTTTTTATCCTTCCAGTATGTTGCAATTTGTATTAATTAATTTTATTTGGAGAGCTTCATTGCTGTGGTTTGAAAAGATCTGATCTCTCTAACATGTTTCAGTGAGTTAGCCTGTGAAGGCTGCTCTGTGGAGTAAATCTGGGGTGTTGAAATCTTGTGGTCTCATCTCCACAAGCTGCACCCTTGAGTTCAGAGCTGCATTCTTCCTGAGGAAGAATCCCCTACAGCCCACCAGAAAGGGCTGAATGGGTCAGCAGCAGAGCCTGCCCCACTAATGG
Organism: Solenodon paradoxus; assembly: GCA_004363575.1. NCBI lineage: Eukaryota > Metazoa > Chordata > Mammalia > Eulipotyphla > Solenodontidae > Solenodon > Solenodon paradoxus. The sequence goes on along the minus strand of RJWH01000486.1, from coordinate 514,421 downwards.
CCCCCTGTGCAAGGGTCTTTCCTGAAGAGCCTCCTTTGGAACTCACTTTAATGAGCTGCCAGGGGCAGCCTGCCTCAGAGTCATTCACGTTGGATCTAGTTTCAGGTTGGGGAATCTCCCTGGATGGACTCAAATTGCTATACTTTCTAGCTCAAGAATAGTGTCTTAAGAAAACAGCTAATTTCTGTAAATGAGACAAGAAATGGGTTCAAAACCTCTACCTTCACTCTCATTCTACCCCCCAGCATAAGAGAAATTATGATCAGGATGAGGAGAAAAAGAAACTTTCCTTTGGGACATCTAAGAACATGGTCTCCAATTAGCTCTCTAGCTCTTTTCCCTGGAAACCAGACACAAATTGAACTGTCAAAAATGCTTAGGGTCAACATAGCTAATTTTTAAATGTGTATATATACACATTTAAAAGAACCCAGACCAGGAGTGACCCCTAAGGTAAGTGATGGACTTTGGTAATAATGATGTGTCATAGTAGTTTCTTCGATTTGAACAAATGAACCACCCTGAGGGGTGTGTCGATAAAGGGAGACTTTTAGTGAAGATACGGAGAACATGAGAAATCTCTGCTCCTTCTCAATTTTGCTGTGAAACTTAAACTGGTCTAAAATTTTTTAAACTGAAAAATAATTTTTTTAAAAAAACAAAATCCAGGTAGATAAATTGCATTTGGAGTCAGGAGGAGTCAGATTTGCCAGAGGTGGTGACACTAGTCATTTCATGTCATCTTGGGGGTACTGAAAATGAGATAATTCTTTGTTATGGCTTCCATTCGGAGTGTCACAGAGTGGGTGGCTTATATACAGAAATGTGTTTCCCCACGGAGCTGGAGGCTGTGTCTGAGGTCTTGATATCTGCTGAGTTGTTTTTTTCTGAGGTCTGTGTCTGAGGCATCTAGTTGGTCATTGCATCCTTTCTATCTTTACATGATCTTTCCTCCAAGAGAGTTTGTGTCCTCATTCACTTCTTCTTAAAAGGGTACAACCCATCCCTATGACTTTGTTCACCTTCATTTACCTCTTTGAAAGCTCCTACCACCCAATACAGTTACATTTTAGGTACTTGGGTAGGACGCCAAGATACACCTTTGAAGACCCACAATTGAGACCACAGCACTAGACCTAGTGGGATATTGGCTCCTCTGAGATATGAGTCTTCTAAGACTAGGCATCTAAAGGCATCTAAAGGCATCTAAAACCACCCAAAGTGGATGTGGCATTTGAGTCCTGCAGCAAGGATGGCTGCAAAGACTCTTGTCCACCAGGAATTCTTGCTCATGGGCTTTGGTTCCTGATGTCTACTTTCTGAATTGACTGGGACCTGGTGGTAGCTGATTTTGAATTGTTATCTATTGGGACATTATAGTCTTTTATTCCTTCCCCTGACAAGCTCAATTTATTTATTTATGGGATATAAACAAGTCATCAAAAGGAACTGATTAAGCTGTAGTCAAACATCAGCCTTCTGGAGAATATTCTTCTCTTCAGTTTATGTCATTGAAAATTATATTTTTCTTTTATGATAATCTGGATTATATTCTTAGTTTCTGCAATGGTCACTAAAAAGGGATTCCAATTAAGTATCATTTTATATAGCTAATATCTTTTATACAGGATCTTAAAAAAGAATGAAAAAAGTAACTAATGTGATCATTCTATCATCACCAGTACTTGGGAAATTACATGCCACACCTCTTCAGTAGGCTATGCCTCTAAACGTATCTGAAGTTCGAAAACTAATTTTAACCTCATTAAACACTAGGCTTTGGTTGTAGGTTTTTGTTGTTATGGTTGTTTTGCTGAATTAATTTATCTTTGCCATAGAGTCATCAGATTAATTTTCTTTGTCTTGGTAAATGATCAGAGATGAACTGATGATCCATTATGTGTTGGGGCTGGTTCTTGGACGTAATGGTACATGTGCTGATTTTGTTTCTTTTGCTGATAAGAAAAAGATAAAGGGTGGAGAGAATAAGGGAATGGAGAATCATTGAATAACCACCATGCACACATATTGGATTAGTGTAACTGACAGCCAGGGAGGTCTCATTTTCAATGTAATTATGTGCAGAAATGGGAGTAAGGTGGGAGCGGGTGCTGGGGTGGGTACAGCCAGTAGACAGGAGAAGGTGGTGGGAGAGTTGCAGATGGTAGAGGCTCCTGGGTTCAAATCCTTTCTCATTCACCATGAAGGGATTTTGGTCAAGGTTCTTATCAACTCCAAGACTTAGTTCCCCTTGCTGTCAAAGATAATGACTAATATAAAGAGTAGTTTTGACAAGCAAGTGATATAATACCTGCCAAGCACATCCTCACTTTCATTCAATAATAGTTGTTACTATTATCATCATCTCTGAGGAGCCGGAGATGATCAGAGAGAGTGCTGTAGTACAATACAGGATACCCTCAGTGTTAGAATCTCCTGTTTCTCCTTCCCATATCAATTGCACTTTCTAGTTCTGATTTTCAGCCATGTCATAATAAATAAAGGCCTGGCTAGATTCTGGTGTGTGATTTTCATATGAGTGACAGATGTAATAATAAAACCAATCTCTGACTAATCTCTGTTTAGCTGTCTGTTCTGCAATCTTACCAAGGGGTTTAGAAATAGGAGCGAGAATTGTTGCAGTAGATCAAAGATGTTCAACTAAATCATGCTGACATCTGTTTTTATACAGGGAAAGCATCTTTCCCAACCTATCCAGCTCCTACCATTAATCATGGAATTTCAGAAGTGAAAGAGACTTTAGATAATGTTTAAAACAGCTTTTAAGCTACAGCAGCAATCTCTTTAAATATTCCAAATAGGTGAAGATCTCCAGCAACCATCTTATTTCCTTCAACTTACTTTACACTAGGGCGTGCTGACTAGGAGAATGTTGTTTCACGGAAGTTCCAGTTACTCGTATTCCCTTAAATACAGTCACCCTTCTCATTGACTGCCCCTTCCAAGCCCTAGGGTTCAAGCTGGGGGAAGAATAAGCTACCAACATAAACACTAACACAAGTCTCCAAAATCAAATAATTGTTAGTAGGAGAAAAGTTTCATTGATTTCTAAATTCTATACCTGAAATTCTACATGTCAAACCATTATGCTCAAAAAATATTTCAAAAGGAAATTTTGATTCATAGTATTTTGAGGGTATGATAATTTGCCATGTTCTCAGATACAAATAGTTTCACAGCCTTTGAAAACATCACAAATTCACACAAAATAGAAAAACAATTATGACTCATAAATGAGCTTTTTTCTGAAGCTTCTCGTTGTATTTGGGTTCCGTGTATCCACTTATACCGTAGTGGTTTCTTCCTGTAATCCAGCTCAGACCATTCTTAGATGTACTCATTAGCAATATGAAAGTTAGTAGAATATATCTGAGTTGACACTATTTTTCTTAAAAGATTTATTTTCAGAAAAGTTAGGATCATGAGACATAAGGTATTTCTTTCTATGTGTATTCTTTTATGTCCATGGATGTTTAAACATTGCTTTTTGTCACAGTTTATACCCTTGGCATAGATCTAGGCAACCAATTTCAATTTCAATTTGTAACACACTTTTTATAAAAGAATAAAACAAAGCAACATTTCTGTACTTAAATTATGTCTGTAGAAGAAATATATTTGTGTTTTTAACTTACCTTACGGGTCACCTCATGGCCCAAATGATAAAATAAAATGTCTTCCTCTCCCAAAGGAATTGGGAAGTCTTTTGAGAATATCTGTGAGGTGGTGAAAAGAACTTGACTTGGAATCGAAACCTTGGATTCCTTTTTCATTATTCTTTCTATGAACTGTACGGTAACAGACACTTTTCTACATCTGACTTTCCATTTCACTTGTATTTTTTTCTAGAAGTGATTCCTTGGCCATTCGTCCATCATCTTACAAACAAATGGTTGCTGGGGAGATTGAGAGGAAGTATACACAACAGACTGTGGCCAGGAACATCCAATACAAATGGAGCCTAAAATTAACAATCCAGAGGTGAACAAAAGCTGCAGAAAATTTGGAAACACAAAGCATTGTGTCTTTCTTTATACATTAGGGCTGATTGAATCTATATTTTGAAAAACTCTTGACAAGTCGCCCAGATTTTGCTAACCTTTTTGAAATTCTTGGTAGCAAAAGAGACAGACTCTGCACTGGGGATTAGGGTGAGCATGTGAATATTAATGAGCTCCCTACATGAAGCAGGAAACAAACCACATTCCTTGCTGACATAAGGATGTGTACTAGAACATATATACTTTCATCTTATTTTGGAAGAGACTAATAATAGCATCTACTATTTGCATAATACTTTGCAGTTTACAGAACAGTTACACAGTAATTATAAGAAGAATGAAAACTCAACTCAATCATTTGGAAATCTATAAATATTCACAACAATTTCTCCAAGCACTTGAACAGAGTTTAATTTTGGGACCATGTAGCTGCAAATAGAAATCCTTATCTATTTTACAGGATACTTAGGATCAAAGAAAAAATGATTATTTCAGTAATAAGGATAGAGTGATACTACATTTTATTTAGGTCTAGCCTTGCACAGTAAATGGAAAAAAAATGAAATATTTGAAAACCCTGATTTTCATTTCAGAAATCTTAAAGGATTTTACTTTCTGGATTACTAATATTCCAAACGAAATTCATAAAATGTATCACAAGGATAAAAAAAATTTAGCTCATTTCTATATATTTTTTAAAAATAATGATTCAGTATTTTTAACTGTGATTTAGTTCTAGAAATATTTTGTTTAAATTGCATGGAGGCAATTTTATAGAGAAGGGGAAAGCGATTTGACTACATTACTCAATTAACTTCCTTTTCACTTTTCTATGAGAAGAGTGAATTCACTATCCATTATACCTCATAGCTCCAGGTGTCGGTTTTGTTTTTTGTCCTTTTTTTCTTTTTTTTGGTTTGGGATAGAAACTCAAGACAGTGAACAGAAGTAAAGTATGTTTGCATTTCTATAAAGTAGTCACATATACCATTTGAATAGCTATTACTTAGTTATAGGCTTATCATTATCATCTTATGCATGAAAACTCCCTGTTCATCCTTCATCTCAATGGATTCTATCATACATTTCCATTTCCTGATGTTCCTCACACTGCAATGAGTAACGCTGAATCTTCTAAGTGATTTCTACTTGTTTTTTTTTAAGTGATGAGGGAAAGGAAAGGAGAAAAAAGAGGAAAGAATGAAGGAAAAAAAGGACAGAAAGTAGGGGTGGGAGCAAGGAGAGAAAGCATTTTTTTACTTGTTTTATTTATTTTTGGTTAGTTTCTCGTCCCAGGGTGGCAAACCTGGGTCCTGGGCTATACAGGGTCTCAGACACTGGCTTAGTATCTGAGCCACCAGGGTGTGAAAAGTCCTCTAAATGATTTCAATGAGTGAAATTTTTCTAATGACTAATAAGAATAAATCAACAGACTAGGAGTGTGTGTGTGTGTGTGTATTCATGTATTTTGGTAACTAAAATTTATGCCTATATTTTCTAATTTATATGCTATGTATTTTATAGGTGTGTGTGTTTTGCCATTAAGTCCAGATCTGGGGGTATAACTGCAAATGGAAAGTTTTCACTGAGACTCAAGTTTCTAAATTTATAGCTACAGATGGCTTTCAACAGATGCTTATTAAACCAGAAGATTTTGCTTGATTGGTTTACAAAGTGAAGAATCCCTTCTTTCTCTGATGTACGTACTATAAAGACATGTCCACAGTTCTCACAAACTTATAAACAACTATTATGTGAGGCAGAATGATACAAACTTTCAGTGAAACAAATAACCTTTGATTACTTTGAAGAAAACCATTTCCAAGAATAGGAATTGCATTTTAAGCTCCTAAAAGTACCATTTGCCTGTTTTATTAGAACCTCATGTAACATAGATTACTTTTATGACCCTAGTATATACAAAGTAAAATGAAGGCGAACTTTGATTACCCAAGTTGTCTATTTTTAAGTCGTTTATCATAAGGATAATGGGAAGTACCCCAAGATAAAATAAATAATCCCTAGCTGCTTTGCCTCTCTAAATGAGATATCAAGAATGCAAACATCTAGTAAATTTTAATAATCTGAATTGCATTTAAAAGACTAGAGAGAGAAGAATATCTAAAAAGATGTGTAAGTCAACTCTTAAAATGCATACCATCTTACAAGAGCATCAGCACAGATTCAAAGAAAGAATCCTGTTACATGTTAGTAAATTCAGACTTGGTGTAAACAGCTCACTAGAGCAGGGCCAGAAATGGACATAAAATTTTCATCAGGAAATGATTTTTCGGCTATATACTGGTAGTCAGACTTGTCTTCTAAATGAGTCTACTGCTGTAATCTTCACGGTCACCTATTTCAGTATTCACAGGAATTCGACATTGATTATCTTTAATGTGCTTTCAAATATAGAATCTTCATCTAGTGCCAGCAGAATTAAAATGGACGCATTTAATTATTCAGCACAACCTCATACATTTTGTTGACATCTTAATATTTACTAATTCTTTTTGAAGGGCTTTGTCAGAAGTATGAAAAAAACAATGTTCTTAAGTATTTGTTTGCATTGTTTTGGTAATTTTTAGTCTTTTTTTTTTTAAAGGAAGGCAGGCAGGTATCAAGGAAGACAGAGGAGGAAGAAGCATTTTATTTATTTAGTTGTTCATTTTATTTGTCCCCCTCACACCCACCTCAGGCTTCACACTCGGGTCTGTATGTGAACTTCACCATGAACAAGCTTAACACCTGAGAGAGCAGAGCACCACCAGCACTGCTTTTTAAGTATTTTAAATAAGACAAAAAGAGCCAAAAAATAATCTCAAAATAAGAATACAATTTGTGAAAATATCTTTGGTCATAATTCTTTTCAAACTCAACCCCTACCTTCTAATTTGTGGTAGAAATTTGATATTTCTCTTTCCTCTCTCCCTCTTTTTTCTCCCTTCCTACCCCTCCTCTCTGTCAGCCTCCCTCCCTTCCCCCTCCCCATCTCTGTAGTCTCTCTCCTTCCATCCAATGAATGGCCATGTGTGGAGGTTTTCCAGTGACACTTCTTGGCCACTGACATCCTTTGCTTTGTGTCTAAGTGAATAAATAGACTGATAAATAAATCACTCCTTTTTCAAACTTTGGCTTTTAGGAACAGTCCCTGAGGTAATATTACTCTAAAACCCTCCTGCTAATAATACCTAGATGTTCCCGGAATCCTCTGAAGTGAAGACCCATAGCTCCTCTGCAATCCTCATTGCTACTAATTCCACAGGTGGTACTGATGGCCATGTCATGGCAGTCAGATCCCTTGGTTTAGTTTTGAAAGATCATAGTCTTTCTTACTCCATCCTACCATCTAAAGCCAAAGAGACATGCTAGATCTTGTCATCACAGGTTGCTACTCAAAATCAATCATGGAACCCTGATTATAATATGACATCCTTTGACACTAAGAAATTATTCTTAAAAATCTCAGGTAAGTAGAATTTAAATATTTGTGTTTTCTCCAATAATGGTATGTTTTCTTATTACATTGTACACATTTATTGATATGGTCATCTTAAGTGCCCATGGACCAACCTCATCATTTTCCACTGTGCCCTGTGTCTCACTTTGCTTTAGTACTTCTCTGTTATTTTAAATCCCTGAATGAGTCAAATATTATTTTACAGTCACAGATATTTACATGTTACTTCCTTTTCCTGAAATATCTTTGCCTCATTATTCACTGACTCCTCACTGAAAGGAACTACATACATTCAAACATAACTCTTGGATTATAATCTAACATCCTTCTAGTTCATGTGTTAAGCAATCACTCATCTCTCCTTTGGACTGAAGATCACCAACTTCTGTGGGGCACCCAACCTTGCTACTGGTGTTTCCTACCACTACCAGTAAGCATGTTCTCTGGTTTCCTTCAGCATCAATTATATACTTTTGTTCACTATTCTGCGATCTCTGATCTAGCATCCCCACCCTTATTCTCACTGAATGGCTCAGCTTCAGTCCATCATGAATGCCATCTCTCACTGTCCCACCAAGGACTCTTGATCTCGGATTATAATAAATTTCTTTCTTTCTAATGTTAAAATTGAAAGAAGCATCTCTTTATGACCAGAGTCTAAGTTTCCAAATAGTTTCTAGATCCTTTGTCAGGGACTCAGGTATGTCACTGCACTGATGATTCAATCATTCTCCTATATTTCAACATATTTCCCTATACTGGATCCCCGTCAATACTCAAATAAGTATTAGGATATTCAGTAGATATTAGATATAGATAGATATCAATTACCTATTGATATAATGCTCCTTATATTAGTTTTTCTAATTCTTTTTAGAGTCACATTTCTCATAGCAGAAGTTTCTTAAAATTCCATCCTCTCTCCATTCTATACAGTGCAATAAATTTTTCATCTAAGGTCACCAATGATTTAAAATTAGTAACTCCATGGATATTTATTTTATGTCATTACTTAGTTGCATTCACTATAACTGATAGTTGGCATCATGTTCATGGTCTCTGTGTATCATTTTCTCCTTTTTTCCCTCAATAATCCAGACGACTACTTTTCAGATTCACTTTTGAATGTCATCTAACTTTAAACTCTACAAGTTCATTCAAGTCTAAGTCTTGAAATTCCATCTGGACAGTCATACCTTTCACTCACATGCCTAATGTGATCTTTCTCTGAAGATCCAGACTCACAGATATAACTATCTATTTAATAAATCTTTGAACATATTTCACAAACATCTACATGGAGAGAATGTTTGACATCTAAACCTGTCCCTCTTCCACTAATCTCTGCCTCCATAAGCACCACCTTGACTCAGGAACCTTGACATGAAACAATCACGAAGCTCCAGGGACTGCATTCTGACATCCATCCATCCATCGCCCATGCCAATCTCTTTGACCAGGCAGCAGCATCTCACTGAGATTACAGCACAGTCCCTTCATCTTACCCCTATTTGTATTCTTTCTCTTTTCCAAACCATTTCCCACACAAAAGCAAGAGTGATTTTATTTCAACATTTGTGTGATCATATTACTTCTTCCCTTAACATTCTTTCGTGTCTAGATGTTTAATTTAGGATAAAATCTAAGCTTCTAAACATGTACAAGACCATGATCTGAATCATGCTGAATCAAGTCCAGCTGGTTTATTATGTCCCAGAAAAAGAGCTCCCTTCAGCTCTGGAAGTGTGGTAAATTTCTTTCTCTATCATATATCCTCACAGGCTGTTTCCTCCTCCTAGAGCACACTTCGCTGCTGAACTACTACTTATTCTTGAAATCACAGTTTCAACTACTTGACCTTTCAATATAAATGAAGCTTCTCCAGTAGTATTCCTCTAGTACATTTCTTTCAAAGCATCCCACATACCTTTGTAAGGGAGCATTTATTTGTGTGGTTATTTCTTTACACATATGTGTATCTTCTTAGTTCTTGGACAAAACCTGTTTTGTTCACCCTGACTTCCCAGTCCTCAGGTTGGGACAACATTTGTTGTCAGGACCACTTCATGCAGTGCACAGGTGCCTGAGCACGGGGTGGTTTGGTCTATCAGGAGAGCAGGTCCAGTGAGTGGATGAATGATTGCGTAACTCTAGTCAAGGCTCTGCTTGCTAACACTGCTTCCTAGCACTGGAATATAACCTCCTGGACATGTGCCTTGTTTCTAGTTTGCACAAAGGTTCCCTCTGAACTCAAGCAGGCCCCCATCTGAACTCAAAGATGTTAAGTCCCAAAAAACTTGTATTCTAACACTAATCAGATTAGAATGTTTCAATTTTTATAGCAACTGTTCTAATGTTGCCAGAAAATAAATAACTTTAGTTGCATTCTCTCATGATTCTTTAATGTACCTGTCAATTTTCCTTCATAGTCACAGGACTGTTCATAATAATATACAAAGCAAAATCCTTTGTCTGATTAGAAACAATTCTATGCTGCATATCCTTTGCAGAGAAAGAACTCCCATTGAAACATGTTTATAAAACACTTAACTGCCAATTTGACATAGTATGCTGTCTGCTCAATCTATCTACGTGGCACACAAACTGGACTCGATAAATTCTACTATACAAATGGACCCTTTCTAATTTTGCCACTTGGTCTGAGCATCTGTTTCATAAAATTCTAAATAAAATTCATGATCATGAGAAGAGGAAATGTATGATTGGATAACTGACAGAAAATTTAAAAAATCATTCAAAACATATCTCTATCAGATCCTACACCAATATCTTATCATATTTCTATCCCAACCCTATCAGATTGGCAGTGTTATAATATATAAATAAAAATGATAGTAAATCATCATCACTTATAGCACAAAATTATGATATTGGCTGGAAAGTTCTGGAAAAAAGTTTGCTAGCTTTTTTTTTTTTTTTTTTTAGAAGTGAATAATGTCCAAGTACCTAGGGAAAATGTGTTTATCACAGGAAAATAACTGGGTACAAAGGATATTTTATTACCTTAACCCATTATTAAAACATAGGTTTTTGTTGTTGTTAGTTCTTCTTAATAGAAAAATCTGTTTTTCACTTAAGAAGTATGTCCAATAGGGTGGGCTGAGAGGGGAGGGAATAAAGGGACCAGATCTTTATTTTTCAAATCATAAATGAATGAGAAGCGCTGCCACACAGAGATATCAAAATATTTGATAGTTATGTCTTAGCAACAGATTTTTAATCACCTAGGAAAGTGAACCTACAGAGGTCCAGCTGCTGGCTGACGGCTTCCTCAGTAGAACCATGCACCCGAGGTGAATCAAATCTGCCCAACAGCATATTGAGGTCAATTTTAGATGAACTTCAGTTTTTTCTGGATGAACCTGAGGTTGTCGCAAACGGCCAAGATCATTCTTCCATCTGTTTCTGGTGAAAGTTCGCTGTTCGCTGTGGTTGGAACGCAACATGAATCATTTACAAGCAAAGGGCCAATATTGCAAAGGCCACAATATGCTCAATTAATTTAATGTACCTGAGGAGAAGCGCAGGCAAATAGAACTTGCTATCTGGTAGCATGTTGATGCAACAATCTAATCATGTAAAACGTTTAAAATCCTCTGAGATGCCTTTTATGACTGAAGTGATAGGGATAAACTCAATCTAGAAAACTCTAGAAGTCAATTTGGTAAAATGATGAAATGTAGGCTCATCATACACCAGAAAATATATCCTCTTACAAATGTTAGCCATGGTAACAAAAGTACTTTGAAAGCAAAACATTTTTATGAGAAGGGTAAAAAGACTGTGAATGAGTACCAATCTCCAACTGACTACAGTAAAACAACTATCATGAGGCAAATTGATTTTCCTAATCTTGTATTTATGAGGAGATTAACAGAACTGAAAAATGCTCATCTTAGTCACAAGAACATCAGGACATTTACTAACAAATACGTCACCATTAATGTAGGCTGCCTCCCATATTGAAGTAGGGAATTCATAAGGAAAATAAAGGGTACAGGAAAGAAAATAGTGATAAAGAAAAAATAGCAAGAAATAAAGATCATAATTACAAATGTACTCTATTCTACAATGTTACTAATAAAAATTCTTAAATTTCTAGACACTGCTAAACCATAGGCAGGCTATGTTGTATCTTTGATACTCAAGAGGCTTCTATCTTGCTATAAATATGTTATCTACAGGTTAAGTACTGAGTACAGCATTTTATTTTCTTTCTACTTTTCCAGCTGAAATTTAACTGTAATAGTGTTCAATAGGTGCTATTGGTTTAGAATCTGGGCTTCTGGAATCAGAATCTATGAAGCCATTTGCACTGAACTTTGGCTTCTGACTGCTTTAATATGCTGCACCTATGTTTAATTCCTTAAAGAACAGTATTTAATGTTTCTCTTCTCTAAAGTGCCTTTATATAATTTCACCCACAAAGTAAGATTTCAAGAAAGGTTTGTTGATTTAGTGGTAAAGAGGACTTGTGTTTGTGATGAAACAGAGCACACACAGGCTGAGACTTAGTGTCACGGAAGGCTTCAGAGCTTGTTCAATTCCAGATGTGATCACGATCTTTAATGACACCGGGGAAAGTTCAAAGCCCTCATTCTAAGAATGGTCTTTCCCAATTCAGATCAAAGGATGCTTCTTCCATAAATACTCCAATGACTAGATGAAGCAGATGTGAAAGTCTCTCTCTCTCATCTTTTCTAAATCACTTTGTTTCACTTATAACATTGTCAAGGTTCTTCAACTTGATTGTGTTTTCTTAAAAGATGCAAATAATAACATACCTCTCATTTCCACAACATTTTATAGTTAATCATTACGCTAGATATATGTAATAGATGCGTTCATGTATAGTATTCAAACACACAGAAACACCTGTCTCTATATGTGTATACATATGTATGTACATATTACATGTATAATGTATATGTGTGTATATGTACATGTAATACGTACATATTATATCTAATGTATATTTGTAAAGTTACCTTAAATATCTTTCTGTGTAGGAAGACATGGTATTTGATCGGGATAGTCTACAGATTTCTAGGGACAATCCAGTTCAGAATCAAGCCAGAATCAAACAGGAAATGTTTATAAATAAATATACATTTTAAATGATAATTTTACCAGAAATTTCAGAGGTATAATAATCTTTGGAAATCTCTAAATACTACTTTCAAATACATATGCTGGTGTATCTATTTGGAAGTCATCTAATTTTGAAAGCTTATTAGATAAGAGCAAAGGGAGAATAGATAGGATGAGATATGTGGTCAACATTCTGCTTACATTTAATGTAAAAAAGTCAATAAAATAACAGTAAAATATTCAATAATCTATACTCCGATTTAATGGGTCATAATAATGTTCTGCCCTGGCAGAATTTCACTCATAAATAGTTAATTATTGATTAGTTTTTAGAGATAAAAATAAACTTAAAAATCCATTCTATAAATAAGACTAATAATTTAATTTTAATCAAATTTCTGGCATTTTTAAGTAGTGATCATTTAAAATATGATAAAACATGTTTCTATTGATGACATTCAGAATCATATCAAACATTTACTGACATAGAAACAAAATCATATTGTTTTGATTTTTTATTAATGTTTTATTATAAGGTTAGGAGGCTAGAATCACACCTCAGTCATTGAATGTATCATACCACATCCACCACCCAAGGCCTATCACCAATATCATTTTAATTCTGTCTACCCCAGGTTCCCACCCCACAACTCCCTCCCTCTGATAACAACAGTCTTGAATCAGGAGGCTTGAGAGATTTGTTATTTGTTTTTGTTTCTTTATAGCCTATATAGGAGTGAAACCATCTGGTCTTTTTCTTTCTGGGTTATTCTGCTTAGCATAATCACCTGAAATTCCATTATTGCAAAAGGCACAAATTATATGATCTTTTTAAATAGCTGCACTGAATTCCACTGAGTATATATACTACATCTTTATCCAGTTATCCATTAATGGGCACTGAGGTTGATTCTACGTCTTCGTTATTGTGAATTATACTGCCATGAACATTGGGGTGCAGGTATGATTAGCTGTTTGTTTTATGTTCTACAAATAGATATACAGAAGTGGGATTGTTAGATCAAATGGCATTTCCTTTTTTTTTTTTCCCCTGAGGAATCTCCATATTGTTTTCCAGAGAGGTGCATTAATTTACATCCCAACCAAGCGTATTAAAGAAAGACATTTTTTTAAAGGTTATTCTTCAAAATGTTCCAGTTTTGGTTGAGACCATTCCAGATCAATATCACATGATGTCATAATGTTCTCTGAGGGTGATACTTCAGCACCCTGTCCTTGGAGGTGTGATAGATAAGTCGAAGCAGGCTTGTCAATTACCAGGACAGAATGGATGAGAAGCAGCATAGTTATTTCACATACTGCAGCTTTATGACATAGCCGCAAATAGTTGTCCCCTTTAGAGAAATAAAAATACCCATAGGAGAAACTTACCACTCAAAAGAGTATAAAAATGCAGCCAGGGTGAATGCCTTCTATACAGTTGTGTTTTAGCCAAGGTAAATTAATAAATACATTTCCATCTCAGTGATTTTTCAGGTAAAATTACTGTGATTTTTATTTAACACAAGAAGCAGTAAAAAGTAATTTCCTAATGATAGTAAAGAACGCTGGAAATAAAAAAAAAAAAAAAAGGAAAGAAAGAAACCATTCCTAGATTACTTCATGTCAGATAATATAGAAATAGTCTCATTACATTAGGTTATATCTTCTTCTCAATGTCCATTTAAATACTACTTGGCAGCCTCAGTCTCCTTTGGCAGTGGCTTCTTGAAAGGTCAAGAGGCCTGGCGGGAGAGTATTATAATTTGTTGAGTCCGCAAACATTGTTTGATGATGATGTTTAATTCTGAGGTCATGCACTATTCTCAGGAGCTTCTTTGTCAGCATTCGCTACATTTGAATTCAGTCACTGTGAATGCGGGACCATATGTTTTATATTCTATAAGAATATTAAATTCACAAACACATCCACCTCTACTCTCTCTCTGAGAACAATATCTAGCAGACAATCTAACAGTACCATGATGAACCAGCCGAGCAATTTATGTGAAATGAAGAGTAAACATGTCATTATGAATTAAACTTTAATAACAGTTTTTAAGCAAAATGGTTTTAAAATTAGCATTTTAGTAATGATTGTTCTTCAGTTAGAGAACATTCACTCCATTCTTCTTGGGTAGCTAAATTAAAAAAGTGTCAAGAAGTTATAAATATGGATTAAAGGATATCTTAAAAACATAAACAAGTTATCTACAATGTAAATTCAAATTCAAATTACTAATATTTAGCCCACACATAGCAATATAATTGACTTTACATACTCATTTAGGAATACAATTTTGATTCCTTTCCAATCATTTTCTTCCAGCATAGGGATGCAATGTTATAATTAATGTAAATGCTCATGAGGTCTTCTGAAAAGTGATGAGATAAAATAATAGTCTTTTCCCTATTGATTTCCTCTCTTCTTTCCATGACCTCTGCAAGAGTTAAATCCTATATTCTTTAAAGTCTAAAAACAAAGCCTCCAAACTATGATGGAAGTGGTCAGCACAGACTATGAGTTAGAGCTGAGAAGGAGGACAGGAGCTATCGTTATAATTTGAGGACATTAATCTTCCTGTATAATATTTGCAATCAATTTTTTCTTGACCAGATGATCTTGTTTTACAACATCTTACCCACTGTAATGTCTAAATTCTTCTATCCCCACCTCCTGGGAAAACTTACTTGACTGCTTCTCCACTCTATTGTATTAAAGAACTGCATTGCATGCAACATTTTTCTGAAATTTTTCTCTGTAGTTACTGATTTCTGTGCAAATGGAACTCAATATTAATATGGAAAATATTATTGCATTCATAGGCATCGATATCACCAAAGCTGTCACCTAGATATGTGTGTGGGCACAACAGTTGTGAGACTACAAAAGAAGACACTTGGACCATGTGCAAAAAGATACATGAATGATATGATAGTGATTTTGTAATTTTAACACTAAGTAAAACTCGTGGAGTTGCATTCCCTGTCCAACAAAAATGATGCATTGACTCTACATGGCTGGTAGCCTCACAGTTTCCCCATAACATGCTCTCTAGGCCTTGCTACCAGACAGTCAGATCCAGTTGCAAGTCCAGTTGAGATGTATTCAGTCAGTCATTGTTTCCAACAAGATCTCAATGTGACTCAAGGGGACCTTAACATTGGAAAACAATTCTCTAGAAGTCCTAGCCACACAACCTGAAATTCTGAAAGTGCTTCCATAGATTCTTCAATTGCTTCAAATTTCTATCTGCTTCACTTTTCCTTTCTTCTAAACTATTTAGGGAACATTCCCCACTGTGTCACAGAGGTCTTTCTTGCTCTGCCCCAGATCTCAAGTAGTCACTCTACTAGCATTCTTTCCTGGAAACATTATCTTCTCTGTCATGGCACTTAGCAGAACTGGTGTTAAAAATTCTATCACACCACAGTGCTATACTTTGTAAGTCAGTCTCTGGCCTAGTCACCACAGTTTTCAGAGCCCACCTGAAGAGTGTAATGTCAAGTACACATACAAATCACAATCATACTTTTATAAAAGCAAGTACATTTGCAGCAGACATTGGGTATACGGGTTGGAATTCCCGCTCAAGATCAGAATCCACTGAATCACACAGGGAAGGGGACAAACCTTACAGGAGATCCTAATGAGTTAACTGGCTAGAGTTTGCACATGCAGACATGTTAATAAAATTGCATTGATTTGGGGACCTACTAGTATACAGAGCTGAGATTTATAGGGTCCAGTGTGAAAATTCACTAGGGAAGAAAATAATCTGGCATGATAATTAAATCATAATCACCAAGGACTGAGAGCCTCCTGCAAGAAACAGTTCTGCATCTAGTGCATGACAGTGACTGGCTTCGTACAGCCTCAACCATTCACAGAATGGACATAGTGAATGGAAAAAATCACGTGGTTTAAATCTCAGTGGTGCAACATCTATGGTCAAGCAGAAATAGCTGTCTTCTTTCAGAATAGTGGAAGTGAATGATGAGTTCTTGGAACATTAACAGTACGTATTGGAGACCTGTGGCAAGTGTATCCTTTGGAGGAGATTCCATGGGATGTTTTAAGAGGGAGATTGGAGGTTCTAGAGTGAGGACTTGTAGAAGGACTAGGGGATTAAAAGTGGTGATCTGCAGCATGACTGTGCCTTGGGTGAAAGCCAGGACTTAGCAATGGCCGTAGGTTTGAATGACACAACCGAAACTCAGGGATCAATGATGGCTGCAGGAGCAGGTGTGAGAAAACACTGGGTGGGCTGTAAATGCAGGGACTCCAGAGAACCAGAGGCAAGAATGAACCTCCAGAGAGGAAAAGGGGTGCCCTATAGTTCATGATTAATATATTAAGGCTACACATGCCTACTTTATCACTCCAAAAACACTCTTTTCTAAACACACACAGGATGAGGAGTCCAGGAATTTGCAGGTTTTCTGGGCACCACTTGGAATACGATGTTTAAGGAGAAAATAATTGGTCTGTATTGTGGATGATACTGAAAAAAATACTAAATGCATGTGTGTTTATATATTTATTAATAATCCCATCTAAAATATACAGTTCTTATAATAACAAATGCTTCTATTTGTATGTGACGCTGTTAAAAATGTGGAAGAGTATGGGCTGGTATTTTCCATCATTTTGCCCATCAGCTTCACAGCATATGTTGGAACTGGGATGAAGAGTCCACCAGGTATGTGGGGATGGAGATGCTGACTGTCAAGGGAAGGGGCGTAGCTGGAGAGACACCATTAAATTTATCAACAATCATAATATGGTCAATATAAAAAATTCACATGGAAAAGATGTATAACAACTTTTATCACAAGTATGTAGTGTGTCCTAATAATTATTATAAAATGGTTATATACCTTTAAACAGTGTTGAGAGAAGATGGGAGAATTAGAGAAATGAGAGTAGTTAAACACAGTAATACTTCTGTGAGAGGAGAGTTCTGTGAAATGCAATAGGGCTTTGTTTTGTCAGTTGAGACATTCAAGCGACAGCAGTTGATACTTTTAGACATGTGGGGACAGTTGGAAGGACAGGGATATATTAGTTAGGACATGAGAAATAGAACATGCATATAAAATTTATAAACACATGTAAGTAGTTGACAGACTAAATAATAAGACTGCTAGAACACTAGGAGCATGATTTTTCTGGTGAGGAATGTCTGCCTTTGTCTCTCATGTATTCAGGATCATTTTCAGATTGCTAAGCAACTTTTTTACTGAATTGAAATTTCTAAATTTGTCATTTGCATTGTTTTTGATTTCTGTCATTTCTTAGTCTAATTTTTTAATCATAGTTCCCGATTCTCTGAGCAGTATTATCTGTCCATTTGAGTGCTATTTGGAAAACAGAGGGAGAAAAAAGATGATGGATCTTGGAAGTTTAAGACCACGAGTTTCTGTAAAAGTGAACGAGTGGAGATTCTCTTGCTTGATGTCAGTGAATAAATTTCTCAATAGTCAAATGTTAAATATATATATATATATACTAGATACACATATATATGCAATGTTTTGAGAAATAAGTATAGTCATGTCATAAAATCAATAACTTTCAAAAACAATATAAATAATTGACACACAGTTAAATGCAATACATTGATAATGTTTTCAAAAGCTACTTTGTCATTCTTGAAGTTATCCTGTATGCTAATTTCTAAGGAGTAAATTATGCCCCTGGTTAATAATGAGTTCATCCTGGAGAACATACTCACACACACATACAACTAAATTCATGATTTTTGTAACTGATAAAGTTCAAAATTTGACCTTCAGCCAGTAGATGGAGAAGTTGATCTGAAAGTAGATTCACAGTGCTAGTAAGTGTCTCTGTAAGTTGCAGGAGCAGAGAGTAAAATTGCTGCTGATTCAGGTATTTGGGGATTGTTTTCATGGTTATTTTCTGGCTGCTCTGCAAAAATGGCTCTTAGAGATACTCTCTTAGCATCACCCTGGGGATCAGTATTGTTTCTTAGTGATCTTTCCTACACAGTCCTTCTGTGCTTTGTTTATAGGCACATTTTTTTTTTTTTTCTGTCTATTCTATTTTCAAACAAGCTGGAAATGTTACTTTTCTTCAGAAGTTATTGCTGAAAGTCTGCATAGAACATCTTTTTAGGAACCACACAATGTTTATTGAGTAAAGGCACTGAGTGATGGAATCAGCCTCTCTGAGGATAGGATGAAAGTAAGTTTTTTTGCAGTGCAAACTGGCTTTCTGAAAAAAACCACACACACACACACACACACACACACACACACACACACACACACTATGGACTGGACTTTGGCCTGCTTTCAGAAATTGTGCTCATTTATATCCAAAAGGGGTGAACTCATTAACCAATAACTCAGCTGAACAATTTTGTTGCACAGATTCCACAGCTGAACTCATAATCATTTGCTTAGCATATTGACAGCTATTCTTTATTTTAAAAGATACTAAGAATCCTGAAAATTCTGTAGAGCACTGCTGTTCCTTTAGGCTGGTATTTTGTTTGTGAAATGTTCATCTTTAGACATGAAAACGAATAGCGAAGCAATATGTGAAACTGCAGGAAAACTAGATGAGATTACAGTTGTTTTATATTGAAAAAGTGGGTTAACATTTTAATAAAGAAGCAATAATAAGGAAATATTAAGGTATGGTAAAAATGAAAATAGAGGACATGGAAAGTTAATGAAATTATTTTCTGTGAGTCACATGACAACTTGAAAAAACATGCTATTAGAGATGTTGAAATAGCTATTATCTGTAACTTTGTTTGACAGTTCATTGCCCATTACCTAAAAATGGGTCCTTAATTATGCTATATTTAAATGTGTTAAAACTTCATATAAGCAAAACTAGACATCATTTCTGTGGGGATGGGTTGTGGCTAATATGAGCATCTCTTAGATGTACAATTTCCCTTTTACTGTACACAGCATTGGTGAATCTCAAATTATCTTAATATATCATTTATGCTATTCTATGTAACATGTATTTTTTGAGAGCCTGTAGTTTGCCAGAGTGAATAAAAAGTTACACAGGAAGTTACTCTCCTGGAACTTACATTCTTATAGACACGAGAGTCAATAAACCAAAAAAAAAAAAAAATAAAAATCTAGATCATTATAGATTGTAACAGGAAATAAAGAGTAGACGAAGAGGTCGGAAGCAGTTTCAGGTTATTATTCAGCTAAAATAAAACAGGTCTGAACAATACATTCACCTTGCTGCCATTGAGAAATAATTATACAGAAAAATGTGTACACCTCACACAAATTCATTTATGTTTGTAGACTGCACAAATAAATGAACATTTATGGTAAGAGTGTATGTCATCATCTTTGGACACAGTTTATGGGTAATTTCTTGTTCTTGTGTTTTTTTTAATTTCATTTTGTTTTTTTGTGGTTTACACTTCTTCGGACACCGATTTATTTGGAAATTTTCTGTTGAAAAAGTCATGCCCGTATTTTCACAAAGAAAAGCAGATAGAGATGCAATTTCAATATCCAAATATGAATATAGTACTGTGAGCCAAATAATTACTACAATTTTTTTGACAAAATAAAAGCAAAATGACTGACGGAGTAGTTACAAGGGCAGTATCATTCCTTTTAGTCACTAATATTGTCCTTCTTGTGATAGAAGAAATAGAATATTTTAGCAGAAAGGTGGTAATGATAAATGCTCTTAACTGTCCTTGTGATCTAGATGGATACTGCAAAAGTAATGCAGAATTTTAAGAAACAGTTGGGACCCAGAAGATAGAAGAGTAAGAGGCACTAGACTGAGAAACATTCGTGGAACATACATTAAAGAGTTAGACCCAAATCTACTAAAGAAAGGCCTCATGGAATCCTAGAGTTTCAATTAACACAGATCTGAATTTGCACACTTAAGTTATCGTCAATGGGAAGGTCACTGTCTATATAAGCATATAGACATTTATAAAACAATTTAGGGCTTGTCCACAAGGGCAAACTTCAGTACAAAAGACAGAAAATCAGACTAAGATTGAGAGAAGATAAATAAAATGCTTCTTTCTCCTGTCTCTTCTTGCCTGCTCCTACCTATTCACCTTCATTCCTCTCTGTACTTTTACTTTAAAACAACAACAAAGACTGATTAACACATTAATTTTAAAAAAAGAGAGCCCATACACTGCTTGGGATATATGCTTAATTTAGAATTTCTCAAAAAAAAAAAAGTGAAAATGAAGTAAGAAAAGAAATTTACCATGGCAATACTCACAACAGTCACTAAGCAGATAGAGTACTCACAAAAAGCACCCAGAATTTAGGGACTTGGTTTTGTTTTCTTGCTGTTTCTCTAATACTCAATATGCAGTAAGAGGACAATGAATGTTTATTGATTAAGGGAATGGATACATACTTGCATATTAAATATTGACTATCTGTATTAGATGTGTATACAACTCTTTCATGAAAATAGTCTCTGAGAAGGGAGGGGAATAGGACAACAGAAGGAAAATACAAGTTTCCAGAATATTCAGTGACTCTTATACTAAAATAAAATACCTTAGAATCCATGTCTTATCCCTGTAAATAATCATTATCAATAGTAGTCAAAAACATGAGCTTGTGGATACCTCCTTAACTTTGTTCTTTAATACTTTACAACTGAAATCCTGGAAATACAAATACAAAAAGTTTGCCTAAAGTATCACTCACTTTCATGAGTAATGCCAGGGGTATTTGGGAAATCATGTCCCTGAAAATAGTTCACCAAACAAGTTATCTTCAAGGGAGTTTTAATTCTGGCATAGTTTTACATCAACTGTGCAATTCAGATTCAAATTGAACATAAAAAAAAAAATTTATGTTCAATGGACCACTGACCACAGATGCAACACAGAGCTGCTAGAAAAGCTCATGAAACATTTGACGTTTTATAGTTGGACTGTGGCTATCGCTTGCTGATTGCAATCAAGTGCAATATGGTGGAGGAAGTGGTGACTTTATGATTATTCAATCCTCTGTCATAGACTCTCACATGCATGCGGAAGATCAGACAATCTGAGTGCTTAAGGATCTCACAGAACCTCAAATGAGGTGGCAGGAGTGCACTCAACAAGGTCACAGGCTTAAATTATTCCTCCTTCTGTGTATGTAACTACAGTGATCATGCTTTTTAGAAAGTGTAGGGCTAGACATCATAAAGAGAAATAATATTTTAACATCATTTCGTCAAATCATAGAGGTTTTATTGTTTAATTGGTCTGCTATTCTTATTTCATTTTGTGTGTGTGTGTGTGTGTGTGTGTGTGTGTGTGTGTTCATATCACTCATCCTCTCAGTCATCATTTATTCTCAGCTACCAGACAGAATGTCAAATAGTAAGTTACTACCTCCTTGCTATGAACTTCCTTCCTGGGCCTAACTCTCACTTAATTTCTCTTGGTTTCACTGAAGTCATGTAATTCTTTTTTTTCTTTTTCAAGTTCTACTGACTTCTTATTAGCTCTGATACTTCAATTCTGCTATCATCTTTTGTTATCTTTTTATACTGGAAGACTATTTTTGTAGCAGAGCAATTTTTAATTGACAGTGATCTTGAAATTAGGATTATTTTCATTCATTTAGTTCAAGAATGATTTTGCTTATATTCACTTGTTTTAAATGAATTATGTATTGCATGCTTAACACAATCAACTTTATTGAAGTATGAATCAAGGTCAGTTTTTTTCTGAATTTGTACCAGAACCATCTGACAGGTGATGGATTGGGCACATGGAATGTATATCACATTGTACTGTAAATGTTATTTTTGCATTTTGTTTGCCTTACTTACCAGATTGAGAGATACTTGAAGAAAAACAGGTTGTGTATAATTTATTTCTATCTCCCAGCAGGTAATAGGGTGCTTGCTTCAAAATGATGGAAAAATAAGAGAACCAGAATGTGTATTTTTGCAGATACTTAAACACTTACCAGCCAGACATAATGGCAAAGCTTTTCCGTTTTCTCTGGGTATTTCTACTCATAACCTATCTCAAAAAGAAGGTATCAAAGTAACAGTCTCTAAGATAATTTTTCTGTGGTTCCCTGGAGCTATATTAATTTACATAGGGGCAAAGATTAATCAAATTAAAGTTCCGAATAGATCTGTAATAATGGTACATAATTGATATAAAAGCCAGAAGCACTTGCTGAAACTTTATCCTTTCATACCTTACTTTAAATGACAAAAATTAGTGGTGACCAGAAGGGAAGGAGGAGGGGAGTGAACAAATTGGGTAAAAGGGGTCAATTATAAGGTGAGAGAATTGAACAATGAGTGAATTCAATGTAGTGCATACAGAATTGAGTTACGATGTACATCTTAAACCTATATAATGTTATAGAAAGCAATATTCCTTCAACTGAACACAAAGTTAAATGTAAAAAATAAAAAGAGGTAAAAAATAAAAAGATGTCTTTTATACTTTTGTTTGAAAGAGAAAATATTTTCAAGAGACTTTTCATTGTTGTCCTTGTCTTCTGTTAATACTGAGGGTCAATAAATCTTAATAGAAAACGAACCAACCACATTTCTACCCTGTATCTCTTGCCAAATAGACTGTCATTTCAAACTTTTAACCTTGAATGGTCTTTGCTCTTGATTCAATCTCTTGCTCTTATACATTAAATGTAAAGTCTACGGAATGAATGTAAAATGTGAAGGCCAAATCTGACACAGCATTGAAGGGTGAGCGAGTTTGCCATAGTGGTTGTGATCATCTGTTCTGGGTCTAGCTTTCCTGGACTTGACTCCTATACCTGTCACAACCTACCAGTTGTGAGAAAATTCTTTAACCTTTTTTAGATCAGCAACTGTATACAATGAAAGAAATAAACAGTGACCCCCTCTATTATCGGTGTGTAAGGGAAATAAATGAGTTGATATTTATAAGTTCCTTGAACACTAGCCAACACCAAGCACATACAATATAAATGTTTGTTAAAGAAAATAAGACTTTCATAGGCTGGTAGAGTTTCTGGTATTATCTGCAAAATTCATTTAATAGTACATTAAATATCTGGGTGTCTTAAAAAAATATCATACATCTGTTCCTTAGATACCCTGTTATATAAATCCATTTTGGCTGTTTGTAGCCTGAAGGGGAAACTTGATCTCATTCATAACTTCATGAAACATGTAGCCATTGAAATGCTGGGTGATTTTAAGTATGGAAATATTCAAGAATGAATAAGAGTAATGAGTTCCCTGAGATTACTCTCATTGTGACTTAAAAAATTAGGACAGGCTTGCTGGGACTGTGAGTGCAAACACAGTGCTAAGTGCTCTCAGAATATACACAGAGTGTCAACTACATTCTCTGAATATAGTGGAAAATATCATTTAAACAATAGTTATAAGTATCTGTTGAACACCTAGCATAGATTTAGTACAACAGATACAGTTCAGACAATGGAGTAGAAACGATCTGTATTATAATAAAGAAAAGCAATATTTCTGAGTAATCTGAATGAAAACACAATGGTTTTAAAAACTTAAGTCTTAGAAATGGTTTTTAAAAAAGGATGGGACTATATTTGTGAAAAGGACAGGGCAGCTGTTTCCATGAAGAGGACACGATCTACTTTTAAAGGAACAGAATAGGATCCCATGAAGGAATACACTTAGTGAAATTTTCATATTTGCCTGTAAAGTAACAGTATGATATATTCCTCCATGAGCCCGTTGGAAGAGAAAAGTTTTACAGATTATTTAATGTGCAGCACATATTCTTGACAATTTCTCAAGTGAACAATGATATTCTAGAAAGGAGAGGATTTAATCCTGGGATTGTGTTTATGTCAAGTATATCTAGTAACAGCCCAGATTACATGAAGATAAACACTGAATTAGGCTGCAGCACTTTGATCCTCAGATGTCAGATGTCATTCCATTGCGTCCCTGACTGGAGAATAGCTCTGATTTGCCAACAATTCTGTTGAAATTCTGGAACTCAACCAGCTGTTGATAAAGACTCAGATGTTTGTCAGACTATTTTAAGAGAATCACATTTCAGAGATATATGCATTCATTTGAAGTTTCACTGTATCCTGCCATTAATAAAGTATAAGGTATTCCAGACATGCTTTTCCTTCAAAAAGTAAACACTACAATCTTCCTGGTCATAAGTAGTAGGCAACTGAACTAAGAATAAAATTCAAAGTACCATGATGTACAAGATCCTAGATGAGCTAGCGCAGTGTGATTTCCCAAATTTATTTTCTGTCCTCCTCCATCTGCCTAAGAAGTTAGAGTAATGCAGGCCTTTTTCATTTCCTGCAACACATCCAGCTAGTTCTCCAAAAACAATACTTCATTTTTCTGTCTCTGGTTTTCCTTCTATTTCACTGTTAACATAACTTACTTTTGACATGATCACTATTCAAAATAATTTCTAAGATTTTATTATAAGGAATTACAAGCTACTTAGGTATTAAGTATAACATAGTAAGCCTAACTAAAGAAACAGATCTGATCATTTAAAAGGAAATCAATTTATATTAATATATTTGAATGCCAAATTTGAGTCCTATTTAGTGGGAAAAGAATGGAAAAATTCAAAAAGCATTAGACAGACAAATCCCAATAACACAAATTCAATCAACTAGATGCAAAAAGGAGAAAAACAATACTACACACACCCAAAATATCAAAAACGATCAAGGCATTCGGAGAACGGATTTGAATATTCCTGTCGGTCTAAGCAATTCATAATAATCTGTATAGCATACCATTAAGCTTTATTTTACAAATCAAATGTAAAGAGAACTGAATTAGAAAAGTCATAACTTTATCAACCAATCATAATTCACTTCATTTGGGAGGCTTCAGAATGTTTTATGCTGCTAACAGAGATATTTTCAAATGCCTTGAGAACTTATTTCATCAACATAATATTGCAAAATATGTAATCATCTTTATCAGGACTCTGCAGTAGCTCACATACTCATGACAACACCCCCAAATCACGGCAGGTTGACTTTTTCCCAGTTGCCATGGCTTTCAGTAATCACGACGCTGTGCAAAATGCAGCTGCCTTTCTGTCTGGTAGCCTAAAGAAAAACAATCCAGGCCTTTACACAGTGATTGTCTTTCCTAGTCTATGGCACAGTAATTTCAAAGACCAGATTCTTTTCATAACATGCACCTGCCTCTTTGCTCTTGCAGTAGCGCAAAAGTTATAATCGATCCAGATGAAGAGTAGATATTTATTCAACTAGGGGAGAGAAAAATCAGAGAAAGAGCTCACAAAGCTACCTCTTAATCCTGTGTGCCTTCTTACCTATACTTCCTCTAGTTGCCTAGTAGTTTTTATTTTTAACATTACAAATCTTTCACCCTCATTTTCCTTGTATTGTGTAAATACCCTCTATTCAGGGCTACTGAATTTTCTTCTGATTTCTTCCCTAAATCTAGTTCATAGTACAACTCAGCCAAAACCCTGCAGAGGAACTTCCAGTCACTCTCTCAGTCAACAGAGGAAAGGAAGAAACTAGTACTGTGTTTCAATCTCATAGACCTTTGTGAGGTAGTTTATAGACAGTGTCATTAAAGATCATTTAAAATAAAATTTTCCCTGGAAGCCCTGGTGGAGTAGTGGTTAGGTCAGCTGCCTGCTGCTGGCACAGTTCACTTACATCCCAGGGTCACAGGTTCGCATCCTAGCACACGAGGGGACAGGGTGCATGAAAGATGCCAGGGGGTATGGAACAGTCAAGACGAACAGCTAAATAAAAGGAAATCCTTCTTCCTTCTCTATCTTCTCTCTGCCCTTTTTGCTCACCTTCATTCCTGCCTGCACCTTCCCTTTAAAAAATCTGAAAAGTGCTAGAACTAATTTTCTTCCCCTGGAGTCAGAATATTCCTATTAGAAAGTTATAGACAGAAACTATAATGGCAATCAAAAGTATCTTATGGTGACATGAGATAATCATTCATGATATGTATCAATAATAAAAAAATTGCATTTAAAAATGATAAAGTAGAGTTATTATTACTTCCCATTTCAATTATCTTGGCTTCTGAGCCTCTAGCTACAAGCTCTCTGTGAAGGAGAGATCTCAAAGGATGAAACAAAGATTTCTAACACTTCTGCAGAAAAATCCCAGGTCCACTGAAAAAGAATGAAGGGGGAGTTAGCTAATCCTAGAAAAAAAATAAAAGACGATTTCATGGCTAACAAGAAAAGTTGGAATAAAGCAGACTTTTCAAGAATGGATCATTTGCATTTAATTATGTTTGGTTTTTGTTGTTTTTTATGCTAAAATAGGTAGTTTGAATCTATTTTTCATATTTTAGTAGATATTTTTTATTGCATGGAACTGAAACTATTATGAAAATAATTTTAATTACTTCACAATATTTACCTTATACCACCTACGTGTAAAGGGTGCTGCATGATTATATTACAGGACTTCATATGATCATTAAAGGCTTCTCTACAATTATTAAATAACTTAATATGCAAAACAACAAAATTTCCAGTATTTAAACTGATATATTGTCACAGAATCTGATTCATCCTGATGGAACTTCAAGGAAAAAGAACATTTTAATAATATTTGATCTTTGAACCACTTTCAAGGTCACAGAGAAAAACAAATACTGAATCATAGACTGATGAGGTCGGAGAGGATCACTGAGACTGTAATGGCCAGACTATTAAGCGTATATGAGATGAGTGCCTATGAGAGTAAAAAAAAACAAACTGAACAGAGGTACATACAATAAATGACATAAACACAAATAAAGGAAAAGACAAGTCACCTACAATTTGTTTAATGGATGGAATTTGTCAGTATGATTTAATCCATTTTATAAACACTCTATATCCAATCTGCACTGTCAAACATTTCCAAATAAACCAATTAAAAGTAACGGGGCAACTCCTGAATTCAATGACATGAGATTTGTTTGAATATAAAAGAATGTGACATTAAACTATGAAATGTATCTCCCACTGCAGTCTTCAATGAAATAGCTTTTTATGAAATTTCTGATGATTCTGAGTTCAAGCTATTTGGAATTTAAATTTCCTTCTAATTAAAAATGGGGAAATAGCTTTTGGGAGTCTCTCCAAAAATCGGAGTATGCTTTATATTTTTTAATCTAAATTGATATGTTTGTTTTGTAGTAACTTCCAAGAAAAACAAAATTAATGACAAACTTATTTAATTAACTCTAGTTTTCAAAATCTGTCTCAGTCTTACATAGACAAACACACCCAGATTAAATCCACCCCACTCCTCCCACACTTAAAGTGCATTTATATGTCTGAGAAAGAGAGCAAATACAAAGGGAGGTATTTCCTTTTACCTCAGAGGTGTTATGTAAGAAAATTTTTAATACCTTTTTTAATATGAAAGGGTCCCACTTTTAAAAGTAGATATTTATTTGCTAATTCTACAAAATCTTCACCAAAGAATAAAAAAAACATTACATTTGTCTTAGTCATTTTCCATTTGCTAATTTTCTGTAATTACTAATTATTCAGATAACGGTTCAGATATATTGACATTCATGCGGTCTAACTTAAATGTAGAGAAACTCTTGCCTTATAATTGGCTTCCTTACCTACAATTAAAATCATGACCCACATATTCCTCTTCAGGCATATACTTTGATGCTATGCCAAAAGCTTTGAGGAAATGCACAAAACTCTCTAGAGTGATTGTTCAGGACTCCTTAAGTAAAATCTCAATGAGTCTTTTTGTCTCTATTTTTTTAATTAATTTTTTTTGAAGGATGGTACATACCACTACCTAGGTTTAAGGTGGGCACTGATGTCAATCCTCATCTGTGAGCATGAAGCACGCCATCACCGGTTCAGTTATTTCTTCACTCTGCAATTGATCCTTTGCACTCAATTTGCCCCACTTTAGTCTTAATAACTACACCAAAAACTGACTCCTGTGCAATTAATACATGTGCATGTACCATTTCCTTAAATTTTCTCAATGATCCAATGGGCTAATACTGTTAGTATCCCATTTTCAGATATAAAGATACAAATGCCTGAAAACTGGGTTCATCTTAAAAGATCACAAAGGAAAAGTGATCTAGAGGCCTTTGGTTTTATTACTAAATGACCTCCTTGAGCAGAGCAATAGATTGATTCACTCTCCTGAAAGGTAACATTTCTATCCTCTTTCCATACATTTTCCTTCACTGTCCTAAATTTCCACCTCTTACTCGTCGAGCGTATAAGCCCTTCATCAAGTCTTTGCCAGTTGAGGTTTGTTCTCCCTTTCGGCACATCTTTGATATTGTGAGCCTTCAAGTTGGGCAGAGGAGGGGGAGGTGATACAAAGGACAATTAATTGGAACAAGGGTAAAGCTAAATCTAATTATATTCAGTTCTCTTTGATTTTTAATTTTTTTTAAAATAAGCATCATGAGTCCAATATGGAATAAGTATAGTATATAACCTATATCCTGAGGAGACATGGTTTACTGTTTTGATGTTCAGTCTATTTGATCAGAAGTTTTACAGATCATTGACTGACAGCATTAACTTAAATTTTCTCACCATGTTGACTTTTGCTTTCTTTCACTTTTAAAGGAAAGGTGCATGCAGGAATGATGGTGTAGTAGCAGGCAGGCAGAAGAGAGAAGAAGAATTTTATTTTTATTTAGTTGTTCACATTGTTGTTTGTTTTTTTTTTTCCTCCTGGCCCTGGGATGTGAACCCTGGTCCTTGGGGTGTGTGTGGACTGCAGTTGGCCAGAGGCAGCAGACCTAACCACTACTCCACCAGGGTATACTTTGACTTTATTTAACTATTTGGGGATATGTTATCTCTCCTTGCAAATGGTATGCTCCTTCAGAAGACATTATGTTTTAAATTTCTTTTTCAATTACTTAGATCATTAGAGTGACCCTATGAGTGTGACCTCACTATCAGAGAAAACTGACATTTGCAGAATGTAAGCCAGAAACATTTACATACATCAGACAGTAAAATGTTTGCGAACGTTCACTGAAACACTGAAGGATGCTGCCTGTAGAGCAGTCAGAAGTTGCTGACTTTAATTAGCAGAGAATTTATTTCTGGTTTGAGTTCAGCTTAGAGCAGAGTTGGTATGGAGGGTCTCGTTGTGAAGCACAGATTCCTCGCAGAGCTCTGACTACACACTCCAGTCTGGAGGATGCATCCAGTCTAGCATTCTGGGCTGCAGACTGTATTAAGGAACCTCAGTGTTCTGCAAAATGAATGCATTTGATTTTCAAGATTACATAATTACCTGGAAAGGCATGTGAATCTGAAAAATAAAATAAAATAAATAAAATCTACTATGTTAAAATAAACATGGCTTATGAAACTGCTATGATTTAAATTGTTATAAAGGCTCCTAGTCTCCATAATTCCTCCTCTGAATGGCTAGTACTTAGGTTAATGTTGAGAAGCATTGGGTGGTAAATTTGGAAGAGACTGCAGAGGTCTTGTCATGGATGATCGCAGTCTTCAGAAGAAACAAAACACATTCAAATGACATTTCCTATCCCCTTCATGGCTGAGTATAACTATGACACGGAACGAGAGCCAAAGTAAGTCTCTAACACGCAATTTGAGGTATTTTTCCCTGTCCCTTGGCCACAAACTTAAGAGAATATATATCAGACAAATTTATTTACTTGCCTTTTAATTTTACACTACAGAATACAATGCTAGCATCAGGTTATGCTTTTAGCCAGTATTCTTCATTTAATGTAGATAAGTAAAAAATGCATTGATATGAATAATAATTAATAATCTACCTATTATTCCCAAATATCGATAATCTAATTTTCTATGTAAATGGAACAATTTGAAACACATGATTGCATTAACTGTCCTATGTTAATATTCACAAAGACTAGTGCTGGAACCTTCGTCTCAGAGATGACAACGGTCTTATCTTACCCCTGCGACAAAGTGAGGCACATACTTAAAAGGAGGAAAACTGGAGATTACTCCAATTTATATATTATGTGCGCTGCTGTGCTAAACTAATAATCGAATGGATGGCCCAGAATTGCTGAAGATTTAAGAGAATATTCACATTAAGTTTCTTCCTGCTATTTCTTTTTCTTAGTTCATTAGTCACTTGAAAGTGCATTTCTCAATTAAGTCATTCATTTGTAATTGTCAGTGGGAAATTATACAGTAGCTTCTATCATGCATACACAAAATTAGATGAATTAAAGCATACACTAAGTAGTTCCTAACATATATGTGTGTGTGTGTGTGTGTGTAATTTCATAAATAATGGCGGGAAAGGTTGCAGTTATTATATTTTAGTGTTGCCAAAGGATGCTACAAACAAGATTAAAAATAAAAACATATTTAAAGGATCATATGATATATGGCAATATGGTATATTTGTAAGAGTAGGATTTCTTTTACTTCTTAAGCAGAAACAATTTTTTTTGAGATTCTGTTGCTTCAACAATTGTATTCATAACAATCTGGAAAGGTTTAAATAAGAGTCATATGAAAAATACAGCTTATATCTAATGAAAGTACTAATTCAGCATTTTGGCTTTCTTTATGACAAATTGGACACAAATATAATCACATATATTTTAGCAATTGGTATAGGAAAAAGAAAAACATCCACGCAACAAGTATACACCACACACACACACACACACA
This sequence comes from Solenodon paradoxus, assembly GCA_004363575.1. Lineage (NCBI taxonomy): Eukaryota > Metazoa > Chordata > Mammalia > Eulipotyphla > Solenodontidae > Solenodon > Solenodon paradoxus. Next base: position 483,159 of record RJWH01000486.1, on the reverse strand, counting down.
CACACACACACACACACACACACACACTCCAAATTCGAAGTCTCTGAAAATGCCAAAAAATAAGACTACTGGGGTAAATGATAGTGAATATCAACAGACAATGATAAAGCTTAAAGTATTTCTAATCTCATAGTTTAAGTGCTATTGGTAGAGAGTTTGGTGTCAGAAACACAATGTCTTGTGAATCACTGTGAAAAATAAATATTCTTATATAAAAAGCATTTGCCAAACAGAGATATTATTGAATTGGGTTGTTTTTTCAACTATATCACTGATTTCAGGAAAAAATTCAATCACAGTCAAGGAAACAAGATATCAACATTTAGCAATGCAGATTGGCAGCAATAAAGCAAATCCTGGATATCTCAAAATTTCAGACTTAATGAGGGAACTACTTTATTTTTCTATAGCATGATTAGCGAGTCAATCTTGTGTGCATTAGGACCAAGATAAAAGACCAGTTCCAAGATTTCTGGGTTATTCACTTAAAACATCTTTTGTTTTCCCTTTCTATTTTTCTCAACAGAACATTTTAAGTGCTCAATTAATATTCTCAAAAATAGGTATTATTTTTAGAAGAGATTTGATTTATAAAACAGGAGAGATCCCATTGATTCTTTACCATGAAGTAAATACTACTGACCAATCAATTACAATTCCTGGTGTTGGTTTTGCATAAACACAGCCTCTAGTGTGTACAAAGAACAGGTGGTAGCCATCATTTTTCAAACAAAGGGAGATGTTCGTCTGCTTTAAAATGATGTCCCAATGTTTGGGTTTATTTTATTAAAAAAAAGATAAAAAGCTCTGGGACTATTTTTTGAAATATTCTATGGTGAAATAAAAACATGATAGGCTCAACAAAATTATTTATCTCTGAGAACTGAAGATGAAATAAACAATGTAGTTTCAGCTTAAAATATTAAATGAAGTGTATATAACATGGGAGACAATATATAGTAACGGTCATGTAAAGATGAAATTTCACTTATGCTGCATTTATGACAAATCCATAATAAAAGATCTCTTTACAGAGTTTCAAAGTTTCAAATAATTAAATACATTTAATTATATTACCTTTCCCTTTGGGAATGATTCATTTTAGACAAAGCGAGTGAAATGTATTATTTCATATTTTCAATTTCTTTTCTAAAAAGCTGCATTGATCTTGATGTTAATAATGTTGAGTGACTGAGTTTATTTTAAATCGAGTTTCTTAGAAGATATGGTAAAATTTACATTTGTAATGCCAATTATGAGCTCAAAAAAGCAGTTTGTTAATTTTTTATGATAAAAAATGTTTTTAAGTAAACTTTGACTATTTTAAAACTTCATTTTAGAGAGGAAATGGTTTACAACTTGAGACCAATGTACCATAGATCTTGCTTCTGTGTACAATTTGATATACTATATTTAGCAATTATAATTATTTTCAATTATAAATTTTCTGTTTGAAATCATTATAAAAAACAATTTTTAGTATCTTTCTAAAGATTATCTAAATTACTAAGAAATTATTCTTGGTCTAAATCATAGGCTGCAATAATAGTACTGAACTATTAGATGCAAGGATTCCATATTGATAAGCCATATTTGAAACGGTAGGCTATATCACTATTAGTAATATGATTTTAATTGGTGTCATTTATTTTGAAGTTTTCTCTAGAAAATATACTCAATAATCTTGAACTCAATATCATTATGATCACTATATAGTTTCTCATGTCATGTCTCACTATTTTCTCCTTCTGAAAATGACATTAAACGTATATGGATTATACATTGTTTATTCATGCTAACATTACTTTCACATTTCCCACTTTTTCACCTTACTACAATTCAATCTCAGTAACATCCTCAGATTATATTCCAGCTGATATATTCTTTTACAGCAAATTTTTTCATGGCTATTGTATTCTTCCTAGAAACACTAGACTTGAACTGAGGGTCATCCTAAATTAAACTCAGAAAGCAGCCTAGAATATCTCCCATTATTCCTTGGCTTGCTTTATCTAAAAACTGTCTTTCATCATCACCAGAGTTTTAAAACACAGAAAGCTGAAGAGGTGCTAAAATGATCACTGGTCCACGGTCAGTGGACAACTTAGGCTGGCCTATAGCTGAAGCAAGAGTCTCCAGTTTAATTAAACTGATCTCACTATTTGATTGGGTTTCTTCTAAGTCTTGGGCAGGGTCACCTAGCAAGGAAGGATTCTTTGGGGACCCTAAAAAGTGGTAACTCTGGCAATGACGTTTTCAGGACTCTGTGCCATGTTTGTCAAGCTCTCTCCACCAGAAACTCAATGCACACTTCATTACCTTGTTAACATCCTACAGTGTGAGGTTGAATAATGTTCCTCAGTGAGGTCCATGTCCTAGTCCTCAGGACCTGTGGATATGTTACCTTCCATAATAAAAGGACTTTACAGAAGCCATCACGTTAAAGATCAGCAAATGAGGTAATTATACTGGAAAATCTGGGCGGGTTCAATGTAATTACTTGGGTCCTTATGTGAGGAAGACAGATGGCTGCAGAAGGATATAAATGATGTTAGGTGGGGTACTGATTCAAGGGATGCCGGCAAAGGCCATCTCCAGAAGGAACAGGCCATGCTGACGTTGTGGTTTTAATCCCTCGATATTCATTTCAGACTTCTGACCTTCAAAACAGTAAGAGAACAGATTTGGTTTGTTTGAAGCTACTAAGTGTGTGGTAATTTGTTATAGCAGAAATAAGAAGCTAAAACAACTTCAAACACTTTTGAAAACTGCAGAATAAAAATATCTCAAAAGTAGACCCTTCACCAAACTACACTGTGGCTCTACTGTAATTTACATCATTAAAATTTTGATGTCCAGAATTTGGGGAAAAAATAGATCCCATGAGCAGAAACCCTTTGCAAAGAATTATCTGAATAATTCTTATTTTTAACAGTGTATACACAGATGTCCTTTCACATACAATTTTTAGCATGATCTTTAACTCAATGTGCAAATGAGGTAAGGAATTACCCAAGTTCTTTTTCTAGTTACTGAAACTGAGGTGCAGAATGTTTCATAGATAAATTCAGATATAGACCAGTGCAAAACTAATGTTCTTGGCTTCTGCCCACACCTACTGAATCTCATCTCTGTAGGAGATTCTTACACTCGCTGGCATTTGAGAAGCACTGGTCTAGAAGAGGTTGTCAAAGAGTAGGCTACAGGTCGATTTTGTACACAGTTTTACTGGCACACAGTCTCCTTCCCTTTCATTTATGTGTTGCCTGTGAGTGCTTTCACTGCAATGAGCATTCAGTAGATGCAACAAAGACTTTATGATTTTCAAAGCATAAAATATTTATTCTTTGACACGGGAGCAAAAAACAAAGTGGGTGCTAAATGGATGATTCGGTGATTTTTCAGGATGTTATGACAAGTGGCCAAGAAAATGGGTATAGAATAATCAGCACAGTAGCCAACTATTTGTTTCTAAATATGCCCCTCTCTCTTGCATTTCTGATGTACTGGAACATATTACATGAAAACCCATTGGATTTCAGAATTAGAACTTGATAATAACCAAATAATGAGTCCATTTACCTTTTTAAAATGTGTTAGAGTAAAATCACATTTCTGTTCCTATGATTAGTGCACTGAAATAAATCTGAGATGTAATGTTAGGATGAGATAAGCCCTTTTAATGGAGAAAAATACAGCTTTTATAGTTTTAAACTGATAGGAGCCACAAATGTGCAATAAAAACGACCCCACATATTATTTTAGCCCTTATATGAATACATTGCAAATTACAGTTTCTCAAGCATTATGAAGAAATACAATAGTTTAATGTTGAAATCAATATTCACATCCTATTTGCACAACTCACACAGTGGCTCATAACACAATTCTTATTAAGGTCATGTGTCTTGCATGGAAATAACTTCATTGTGAATAGGAGATTTGATGGGATCATTACCAACAAATGATTTACCTATGTATCTCATACACATAGGAAATTGCTCAAGTAAAAAGTCACAAAGTTTGGAATAAAGTTAAAAGTTGTGTTTCTAATTTCAGAAATAGGCTCAATCCAGAAAAGGAACAAAGAATAGCAAAGAAAATAACTTTTCCTCACCATAATCTTTTAAAGTGTTTTTCTGAAACTAGCTTTATCTTACATTCATTTTCTTCCTGAATTTCTTGCAATAACCTAAGACTTCATATTTGTCATTATTGTGTATTCTTATTTCCATTTAATTTAAGTTTTGCTTACAGTGCCCTACAGCCCTAAAGTACGCTTGTGTGTGTAAGAGAGGGTATTCTCTCTATCAGGCACATTTTTTAGCTTTATATAATGAACAAAATCAAATATACACAACAAAATGGAATAATGAAATAAATTTCCATGTATATGTCACCAAACTACAAATATCATCAGTAGCTCCCTGTAATGTATCATCTATACCTTCACTCCCAACTACTATTATAATGATTTTATTTACAGTATTTCTTCTCTAGGTAAAATAACATACATGGTAATGCACAAAACTTAGCATTACAGTTTTGACAAATGTATGCCCTATATAATTCATATACCCCTGATGACATAATGCAAGCCCTTCTCACCGTAATGTTCCTATTTCCATTCTAGCCACTTTCAGCCTCTTCCCCACTATTATCCAGAGGCAGCCATTATTCTGAATTTTTTTTTAATTTTAGATGAACTTTGCCTGTTTTATAACTTTCATTATGAATAGGCATATACCATATGAGTTTTTCTATGCCTGGCTTATTTTCCTCTGCTAACGTGAAACAATTCCATAGTAATGCACTTAATTTCTGCTTTTTTCTGCCATAATATTCTACTGAATGAATGTGCTACAATGTGTTTTCCCAGTCTCCTACTGATGGACACTTGAGTTGTTTCATAATACCATTTTCAAAACTCAGGATCTCATATATTATAATCAGGAATTATTCTGGAGTAATTAGCAAAATAAACAACAACAAAATATATGGCTGTCTTAAATAAAATCTATGAAACATTAACTTAAATGTATCAAGATTCCTCACTTAACGAATATGCTCTCACAGAGGAAGAGTATGTGCTTCATAGGCTAATTATGAAGATAGATGAGTTAAAACACATTGAGTTTTTACGTTTTTTATATGCTAAGGCCTCAGTGGATGCTCTCTTTCATCATTTTATTTGTAGTAATAGAAAAAGGTAATGTATACAATCTAAAATACTCAATTACACTAAAACTTTAGGTAATATGCTACTACCTTGGGGCATACTGTTGTTAATTTAATTTTCTATTAGCCTTCAGCTGGAAGAGGAAACAGGTCTGAGAAATAGAATTTGTAGGTAAAATATCTGTGTGTCTATAGAAGAGGATGTTAGGGAACAGCTGGAACTATTTTGCTGTAATATTTTATTACATGATATTTTGCTCTATAAATTTTGCTTTAAATTAAAAGTTGACTTTCAAATGTTATTATTCTATTATTATTCTATCTATAATACTGATTTGATTGCAACACAATAGTAGAACTACCCTCCATACCTAATAAATGATATAGAAGGCTATACACACGTCTATGTTACTTTAAATTTAAATGTGAACAATTCTCTAGAAAAATAATCAGTCTGTTCTTTAGTCATTCTATTGAATCAGCATTATCTTTCTTCTGTGCTAGAATCAAACTATTTTTATTTTTGCAGTTTTATAAATTAATGCCTCTCAGAGTATTCTCTTCAGCACTGAAACACACTGCACTCATGTGTTGACTGCAGGAAAGAATAATGGTGATAATTTATATGTATGTGTGTATATGTATATACACATATATACATATCTTAACATTTATGGAGGTCTTAATATTGACTAGGAAAAAGAATAATCCATTGAAACTTCAGTTTTTCATACACGAACTAGAGTTTTGACAAGTCTCCTTATATTGTGGGATTAAAACATATAACAGGAAAGGACAATATATTTCTTGAAATTCTTCTCTCATTTTAATTTGGGATGATTTTTCTTGAAAAAACTAATTTCGATGTTAGTGTCTGATGCATTAGCTATTTGTGTCTTAGCTTTCTTACAGAAAAATTAATTGAATATACTTTTGTATAATAATAAATCAGACAACCAATGGAATTTTTGAAATCCAAGGAAGAACCTATATTCACTATAGGTGGGTCTCAGCTCACTCGAAGTAGGTTTTTGCAACTGTTTTTCATTAAATTAATAGTGTCATATGGTTCACACCTTCTATACAATATTAATGTAAGAGTAAACTGGGCATTTACATTCTTCAATGGACAGTCTTACTCATCATAATTTACTTTCTTAGTATTCAAACAACTTTTACTTAATACTATATCTTAAGACTTTCTAAAAGCTTACTGTTAGGCACTTTTCAGAAGTATCAGTTCTATGCCTCCCAGATTCCACTGTTTTCTTTTTTAAAAATGTTATTGAAGGAACATTGCATCAGAACAGTATATAGGTCTAAGTTCTACATCATCCTGATGCCATTCTAAAGTATTTTCTTCAGAATGTTAATCATCAATTAAATAATATACCAACAACCACCATCATAACTCCTCTCAGAAAGAGAACTATAATATCTGAGGAAAAACACTCTAATGAGAGCATGGTTATTGAATGTGAGATGACTTCTGGAGCGGGGTAGAAATCTTCTATGTCACATAAGGTTGTAACTTGGTGTTAATCCTCAAAAGGAGGAAACATGGGGAGTTGGTAGGGAAAAGGAAATGGAGCCCTAAGAAGCGCTTACAATGTAAGTTTAGCATGGAAAGTACCCAATTCTGAAAGATATTAATAATGTTACTAAATTCATACACAGGTGGGTGGGAGTGATTTGAGAGTAACGGATGGGGTTGGGTGTGATTAATGAGAATGAGTCACACTGATAAAGAAAACATGTTCCCACTAACTCGTAAATTATAGAAATTTTGAGAGTCCCTCAACTCTTATAAGCCATGATATTGAGGGGTTCAAACAGCTTATCAAAATATCAAGTAGTCCAGTCTAACATCTATATTACACATCAGTTAGAGAACAAAAATGAATTATAAATGTAAACAGTGACACATCTATGCTCATTATTTCTTTTAACTTCTTAGAGAATTATCCAGCCATGAAGCATTCATTTTCTTTTTAAAAAAGTGTCAATAATTCTATTTCTCAATCTCTGGACCTCCACAGAGATGAAGTATAGATTACCCTGACTTTAGTCTTCTGAATCCCAAAAGCTCTTGGCTCTGAGTTTTCAATAACTGTGCTTTAATAAGAATGTCACTGAATAGCTGTCTTGTTATAAGTTAAAAAATGAAAATAAAAATGTTAACTAAAAGAAAAATATAATCAAGTGCCTTAAATTTCCACACACAGATATTTATTTATTGTAACAAAAAGCATTATGCCAGATCACTTCAAAAAGAAAGTATTTCAAAAGGGTCCCACGTTTTTGACTGCTTATCTAAAGGGAGTTTTAAATCTCAATCCAATCCATGAAGAGTTTAGGCATAAATATGTAGACCACTGTGTCTTTGCAAGAAATTTCATAAGGCAAATGGTTATAACTTCAACTATATTATAAATATATTTTTGAATTCTATTGAAAAATCTAATTCAAAATAGCATTTACAGTGCTGGAAGAAATGTAAAAATGTTTAAGAAAAATAAGACATTTATGAACTCAGATTCACATGTTCATCTTAACATTTTAAAGAGGCATTGTACTATCTATAAAAAGAGGGAGACATGAAATGTTGGGTTTTAAGAACTATTTTTTATAGTACTATATTTTCTACGGGGTACAGTATACACAAATTGCTCCTGTGGTTATGGTTTTGTATACAACACTCACCAGGTATCTATATTTTGTGTTACTAACACTAAGTAAATAAGAAAAATGTCACTTACAGATAGGTTTACAAAAGACAAAAATAATCTTCAGATGTTTGAAAACATGTAGTTTAACAAAGGAAATTATAAAAGAATAAATGAGATCAGAATGTGAAACTAGTGATAATAACATATTCAAGTGTAACAAAACAGCCTTAAAAATACTAAAATCTTTTAAAAATGCTGATTTTTAACAAATTATATATACATAAATATTTATAAACACACACACACACACATATAGATAGATAGATAGATATAGTGAAAGATGAATCAAAATAAAAAATTCAGGAATGGCATCAGAGAATGAGCAAAAGCCCTAAAATATAAAATTACTCCCAAAGTATCTTATTGCAGTTAAAAAAATATAATTTCATAAAGTTACTAAATCAAAATTCAAAATTTACAGTGAACATTTTAGTTATATAAATCCCCAAATATAAATTATAGTAAAATTGAAAGCAATGATTCAACATAAGCAATTTCTATTAATGCAATGCATGATATCAACGAGAGTAAGAAGAAAAGTCATATAATCATGTCAATAGATGAGGAAACTTTTGACAAGATTCAATATCCATTCATGATAAAACCTTCCATAAAATGGGAATAGAAGGTTCATATCTAAATATAATAAAGGCCATATATGATAAACCCACAGCCAACATCATACCCAATGGTGAAAATCTGAAAGTGTTTCTTGTCAGACCAGTAACAAGGCAAGGCTGTCTACTCTCACCACTGCTATTTAACATCGTACTGGAGGTCTTAGCCTGAGCAGAAAGGCAAGAAGAAGGAATAAAAGGAATCTAAACTGGAAAAGAGGAATTAAAACTATCACTATTTGCAAATGACATGACTACGTTGTTCGAAATTCTAAAATACTCCATCAAAAAAGTGTCATTAGAACTAATCAATGAATACAATAAAGTAGAAGGCTACAAAATTAATGTGCAAAGATCCACTCAATCTTTATATGCAAACAATACACTAGAAGAAAAGGAAATCAAGAAAATGACCTCATCACAATAGAAACAAAAAATAATCAAATACCTTGGAATATACTTAAACAGGGGAGGTAAAAAATTTGTACAATAAAAATAGTAAGTTGCTTTTAAAAGAAACAGAAGAAGTTACAAAGAGACAGAAAGAAATCCCCTGCTCATGGCTGGGAATAACAAACATTGTTATAATGGGCATTTTTATTAAAAGTAATATACAGGTTTAATACAATGCCCCTCAAAATCCCATAAGCATACTTTAAATAGAACAACAAAAGGCCCTGAATAGTCAAAGCAATCATGAGGAAAAAGAACAAATCTGGAGGCATTGCATTTCCAGATACTGAGTTATATTACAAAGTAATAATGATCAGAACTATATGGTACTGAAGTAATAACAGACACAGATCAGTATAATGGAACTGAATTACCAAAAAATAATATGGTCAGTTAATTTATGTCAAAGGAGTCAAGAGCATACACTGGAGACAGAGATGTCTTTTCAAGAAGTGGTTTTGGGAAAACTGATCAGCCACATGCAAAATAGTTTACTAAAATCAATTCAAAATGGACTTGAGACTTGGACATAAGATCTAAAATCATACAATTATTGTAAGACGATATAGGAAAGACAGTACATGATATCAGTTTTAGAGAGGTCTTTGGGGCATCAACTCCAGCATCAAGGAAACAAAAACAAAACCAAAAACAAAAATAAACAAAAACAAAAATTGAAAAAATAAACATAAACATCAAACTAAAAAACTTCTGCCCAGTGAAACAAACTATTATCAAAACAAAAAGACGATCTACTGACTGGGAGAAGATATTTGCATTTCATGTATCTGACAAGAGCTTAATATCCAAAATATACAAAGAACACATAAAATTCAATAACAGAAAATAGGGAATTCAATAAAATGGCAGAAGAAACGAATAGATATTTATCCAAAGAAGACATACAGATGGCTAACAGGCTCATAAAAAAATGTTACTCCTCACTGGTTATCAGGGAAACGCAAATCAAAATGACAATGAGATATCACCTTATACCCAAGATTGGGTGCAAAAGTTTGGAAACAACACATGTTGGTGAAAATGCAAAGAAAAGGGAAGACTTTTATATGCTGGTGGGAATGCAAATTGGTGCAACCCTTATGGAAAACAGTATGGAGATTCCTTAAAAGTTTAATATGGAAATCCTGCACAACCTTACCATCTTATTATTTATCCTAAAGATACAAAAACCATGAATGTGCAGAGATTTATGCAGCCCCCTGTATATTGCAGCCCTTTTCAACATAGCTGAGATTTGGAAGGTAACTCAATGCGCATCATCAGATGCATGGATAAAGATGTGGTTCCACATACACAATGAAATACTACACAGCTCTTAGAAGAGATGAAACTCTATCACTTGAATCAATATGAATAGAACTAGAAGGGACTATGCTAAGTGAAATAAGTCAAAAGTAGAAAGATACCAGATGGCCTCACTCACTGGTTGAATATGAATAGACACAGCAAAGAAACAGATGAAATAAAACCAACCCTTGAACACTTGCAGTAGAACTGACAGTGGGGAAGGGGGTGAGGGGAATGAGTGGTGGTGGGACTCAGTGGATAGTGGTAAAGAACTTTGTAGTTGGTGATGGGCAGCGGGTACTGACATTTTTGTGGAGTGAGGAACCTGCATACATGTATTGGGATATATTAATTTATAAAGCAACACTGTCCCAATAAACACTAAAAATTAAATCAAGAGAAGAGAAAAATACTCTATTTTCCACTACTAAACACGAAATAATAAAAATTCACTAAATTAAGCTCAGATTTTCATTATTCTTTCATATTTAATAAAAATCAACCTATCATACATTTAAAAATACATTATATTTTTCACATAATCATGTAATTCTGACATAGGTATTGAGGATACTTGCATACTTTCTATCTTGGGTAGTATACAATTTTTTTTTTTTAAGGAAAGTTGCAGGAAGGAATGAAATTGAGTAGTCAAGCAGGCAGAAAAAGAGAGGAAGAAACATCTATTTATCTTATTTAATCGTTCATCTTGTTTGTTTCCCTGGCCCCTGGGCTTGAGCCAGGGGCCCTGTGATGTATGTGGACTGTGCCCACCCACTACTTCCACCAGGGTGTGCCAGCTCCCATTCTTAATACTTTGGAAATCCAAATTTATACAAAAGCATTTGGGAAATAAGTATACTGGGAAGATTGCTTGTTCGTTCGTTCTTTTTTGTTTTTTTTTGAAGAGAAATGCAGACATGAAGGAAGGTGAGTATGTAGGCAGGCAGACAGAGAGAGGTGGAAGCATTTTTATTTCAATTAGTTGTTGATCTTGTTGTTCCCTCAGTTCAGAAACTTGAAACCAGGTACTTGGGTGAATGTGAAAGGCACCCAGTGAACTAAACTGCCCGGCCACCAGGGTACGCCATGGGTAGTGTCAAAAATATAAGACCAAGCTGCTTGACCTGCTTTGCTTTATTCCCAAAAAGTAAATCAAAGTTCTTACATATGTCTTTCTAGGAAGATAAAAGTGTTACACATCATAATTTATTGAATTTCAGAATTCTCCAAAGTAGTTCTCTGTGGATATATGCTTTGACCACTGAATCATAACTTCTTTATGATCACTTCATGAAGCTGAAACCCTGAGGGGTCTTCAAGCATCCAATGGGGTTTCCAACCAAGATGGGAATAATACAGTCCATGCCTTTGTCCTGCACACAGCTAGTTGAGATTACTACTCACAGAAAAAAAATAAATAAATAAAGTGTAAATCTGTACCTTTGAAAATGCAAAACTAGAAATAATTGAATGATTAGTTTTATTTCCTTTTCTCAGAGATAGGTGAGTTTGGCTCAGAACCTATTTGCTGCATCAGAGAGAGTAGTATTCCTGTGGTTTTTCTTCAGGAGCAGTGGAAGCCAGGATATTCTGAGATTTGAAAGTAGTCACCTTCTATGCAGTTTAATGCAAAGTGTCCATAGGTCTACAGCACTCTGTAAAGAGTGAGCACAATCTCTTTTATCCAACACGGAATTGGGAGTAGAAAGCATCGGTGATCCAGAGTCAATTCTGTATGATCAAAAGTACGCTTTAAATTCATAAATTTATGTTTTTAAAGTAACTGGCAGCTCTGGTGGGGGTGAATCGCTCCTAGGGCTCTCTAGGAAGATTTTTGGCAGAAAATATGTGTTGATTAAGGTAACACACATTCTGAAATAGATGCCTTTTTTCCCCTTGATTTTGAAAGCATTATGGTGACAAAGCAAATACTGTGAAAGCCCTATCATTGCTTTCTTTACCTTTTTCCCTACAGTTCTTTCCATTTTCTTCGAAGAATTCTTGATACATCAATTATGACAGCTGTATGAATGGATTCTATTAACTTTTCCAAGTAATCTCCCCTCTCTCATTATGATCAACTGTTGAGCACAATTCACTTCTTCAGTAGATTATTCAAAAGAGAGAAAAGAAATAACAACATTTTGTTCCTAGCTTGATCTTGTCCAACACTGAACACATCATGTAACATAGCTCAAAAAAAGGCTTATATTTTGAACAATCTTATATTCCAAACATAACGAAGGGAGGAAGGAAGAGACAGAAACCTTCTGAAAGCCCTGCATTTTCAGACAAGTCATGAGAGAAAGGGAGTTTTAACGTTTTAAAGACAGGAATATCTTACCAATTGATGGTCAAATTTAAAATACAAATGTGTCATTTTTCTCTTGATTTCTTTCAGAAGTTTTTCATAAAAATTTAACAACAAACTTGAGTTTCATTTTTCCTGGGACCCTTTTCTTCAGGGCCACTAAAACTACGTACCTGACCTCACCCATCACAGGCCCTGCCTAGTCTGATGTCACCATCCTCCCTGGCAGACCTGGTCAAACCTCCAGGCCTCAGCCACCTACGGTCAGTCCGAGCAAGCAGTAAATGGAATCTTTCCTCTTTCTGATTCTCCACTGTTTGATTCATTTCTGTCTCACGGCCATTTGAATTGTTTCTCTCTGGAGCTACTTATTCTTCACCACTGAGAGGCAGTTGCTGAGAGGCTGACATCTGTCTCTAGTAAGTGGTTTGCCTCCAGGATTGCACAAATCGTGAATGACATAGTTACCCCCTAGTTTAGAGCTGGATCACTGGATGCCTCCTTGTAAGATTTTTGCCACAAGTCAGCCAGACGGTTTCTCAGCGACTCTGCATTTCCTCCTGCATGGGATGCTGTCCTGATTCATTTGTTGACACACCCTGATGTCTTCTTTGTGTCTGTCCTTTCTCTGGCAACTCTGAGGACCACTTCCTGGGTACTTCCCCAAATCTTGTCATGACACAGATACTCCTTTTAATCACCATACTTGCTGCATTTGGGCAAGTAAAATGCTTTCATTCAGAAATTATCCAAACTGTCGGCCTGTGATCTCTGCAGGTGTCCCTTTGATTATACTTGGAGGGATGTACTATAAGTACATGCCCTGAGACTTCAAAGACTCTCACTTTATTTCCTTTAGAGTTTAATATGGACTTAAAGATTTGAATTTTCTACAAAGTTCAGCACTCATCCAGTACATAGATACTTTGCCATTATACTGCTATGTTTAATGGAGTCTGAAGAAGATTCGATAGAGCTCTTGAAATATTTATTCCAATAGGGGATTAAAACCCAAACACAAAATAAAACCAGGAAATCAATTACAACCTAATGGATGGATATGTCTAGTACATGGGTTGTAAGATGCAGAAATAGTTCATTCTTATTACTGGGATAGTTTAGTGAATTCTTGGAATAACAGAATTTTGTAGACAACTTAAATGAAATTACTAAATCTTTAATTCCAGTATTCCTTCCCCTGAAACTTGAGGCAAATTAAAAAAAAAAAAATTAACTCTTAATATCACTGTGGGGAAGCCCCCAACTCTGATATCAAATTATTCCAGGTTTTATTTTAATATGAAATAAAAACCAAGAAAGTTGATATCAATACCAACTTATTTTTCACAAGGAATTTTCTGTTTTTATTTTTTTTTTTATGTTTTTAAAGGAAATGTATAGCAGGCAGAAAGAGAGAGGCGAAAGAAGCATTTTATTTTTAAATTTTTATTTAGTTGTTCACACCGGTTGTTTCTCCCAGACCAGGGATTCGAACCCAGGGGTATGTGACTTGCTCCTTTGGAGGCGATTGACCCAACCGCTGCTCCTCCAGGACGTACATTATTTTAGTTTTCAGTTCTTACCAACTTGGCTTATTAAAAATTTACTATGGATACTATTTAGGTTCACCAAGTATCTAAAATTTACAAACTTTTTTCTCGCTAATTTTTTTTGTCATTACAAAATTATGCAGATTCAGTTACTTGTTTATTTCAACATGGGTGAGTAATCTGCAAAATTTATTCTTTTGTTGCTTAATAAGATCTTTATTTAATACTTTATACTGAATGAATTTTTTTAATATAGTTGAGATTTCACAAATAGGTAGTTTTAAAATATTATTTCATTATATATTTACAATTTTTTTTGTTTATTAATAAAAGTACTGATGCCCCTTTGCTAACCTTTTGTAGATAAGCCAACTTTTTTCTCTAGAAACTTCTAATGTTCTCTCATTATTGATGAACTGAAATTTCACCATGTGTTACTTTAGTCTAAACTTTTAGGGTTATAACTTTTTATTTTCTAACTCAAAAATCTTGCTAATTTCTTTAAAAAGCAATTTTCTATATTGTATTTTTAATAAAGTCTTACTCTCATTTTTCATACTATCCTCTTTTCTTGAACTTCTACTCAAGTTATTTTTGGAGCATCTCTCTTTTTTTATGTCAAAATTCATGTGTTTTTACTAACGATTTTTTTTTTTACACATTAAGATAAACTCCTATGTGTAGGTTCCCCATTCCTCAGATACATGTCAACACACCCTGCCCTCCACCACGTCACCAGGTGTTCTTCACCAGTGGGCTCCACCACCCCAGGCCCTCCACCCCAGACTCCACTCTCGCCCATTCCTTACTGGTCCCCTTAGTTTTGTTGCAAGTGTAGAGCATTGCCTTTATCCCCTTTTATATCTCTAATTCATATCTTTTTCTCTTAATCTCTTTATACTTCCAATGCCCTATATTCCAGTTCGCTGTCATCTGCTATATTCGTCTAGTGGCGAACCTTTCTCAGTATTTTTTTCCATTTTAAAGACAATATTTTTATTTCTAAAATTACTGTTTAACTCTCATCTAATCTGGTTATTCTGTTCAATGATGATATAATCTTATCATTAGGGTTCTTTTTCTTTATTTTTTCCTTTGAACAGTTAAATCCTATTTAGTTGTTAGTCTATTTGCATTTTCTATTATACAATCCATGTATGTCTAATTTGTTGCATTTTTCATACTTTTCAGGATAATTTGTTTCCATGTGAGCTTTCTAAGTAATTCTTATACATGGAATTCATCTGTTAGGGAGGTAGTCTCAGGGACAATTTTGCACTGTATTGCAGAGATTATTTTGTTTTCCACAGTTCTGGGCCGGTGGACTCCTACTGTTAAAGGTAGTGTAAATTCTCAATCTGAAAGGATGCAGTGCACAGGTGAGGTGTTCTGATTTTCTTCAGAGGCTTTTTCTACTCATTAATCAGGACTGTCAGCCCACATCTGTGATTAATGTCTACCAACATTTATAGGTTATTGGCAGCCTTTCAAATCAGATAAAAGAAGAATCATGGATATAAAATTCAGTAACAATAGAAGAACAGAAAATGATTTTTTGTTTTCTACCTATTTGGAGTTGTCTGAATGGGACATATGAAACAGGACAGGACAGCGATGATTTTTGTATGAGGCAGAGGGGGAGCGTGTCTTTCTTGACAAACATGCTGTTTGCTCTGTCTTGCTGCCTGTATGACTAAATCCCCATGCCATGCACTCCTTTCTTTTCTAGCCTCCAATTTACTACAACCTTATTTCCATTGCCTCAACCTCTGCTTTATGTCTTCATCTTTCATAAGTCATTTTTTGTCCCTCAATTCAGATCAATGTTCCTTGAATTGACTGCTGGGCATCTTTACCTCTCTGGTTTGGTAAACCTCACATTAAAACCTGTATAGAACTTATGCACATCCTCAGGAACTTTTCCCACCAATGGCCTTGGATGAATTCCCCAAAACAAGCCCAGGTCCTTAAGCTAGTCCCAGAGTGTCTGCTTTTGGATAACTGGAATACGAAGACTCAAAGGGGGCTCTGGCTAAGGCAATGTAGCTAAGAATGAATGTTGGTCTCCCTTCTGGAAATGGCACTCGAGATTGCTTCAGGATAACTCTGGATGTTGCTACTCTCTGGAGAAGAGATTCTTTCTCTTCTTGCAGGATACTTGATGCAAGAGGACAAGGTATTTACTGCTTACCTCACAGGTTGCATAGGAACTTTAAAGTCACATGGCGGACATCTGAATGTTGCTACTTCTCGAGGTGGGAATAGAATCATGCACAGATATTTTGCAATTGATTGTACAAAAAAGTAGAAATATCTCTAAGTATATTGTGTGTATATTCCAAATGATTGGAGTGGAAATTCTTCAGGACAAGGGCTAATATAACTGGAAAACAGAAAATGAGTAGATAAGATCCCTTTGTAACTATAAAATATATATAGCTTCATTATGGCAACATTAATCATACAGGCTTATGATTGATGAATGTCTTTGAACTTGCAAAGTAACTTGTAGTATCCCATTTTCTTTAACATGTGCATAAATAATTCAAATCAGCTTTGAGATGAACAAGATAAATATTCTTCTGCTTCCTCAAGAAAGAGCAGTAGCTTCTTCCTGAGGACTCCAGCTTCTGGTTAAAATCCTAGTGTGACTTTTAAACCTGACTATAGACAATGGTTAAGACTTTACTGGGCAGGTCTCGCAGGAGCAGGATGCTAGGCCCACGCCAGGCTCCTTAGAGCCAGAAGACTGTAGGGTCCAAGATGAATAAGCAGTCAGGAGGACCCCCAACTAGGTAAACTTCCTTTTATGTTTGCATTCTTAGCCCAGGACCACCATTCTTAGGTCTCTTTATCTGAAGTCTTGGGCAGAAGTTTTTCGTTTTTGTTTTTGTTTAAATCAGGCCTTTCTGGAAGCTTCCTTATTAAGGGGAGGAGGGGGAATATTGAAACTGTCCCAAGCTGACTCAAACCTGAGTACTTTTCCACTCCTAGTGCTACTACTGCTCTCCTTCCTTCCAAGCCTGGGTTCAGCTAGGAAATCTGCTGAGGACTTTTGCTAGGAGTCCCTTAATAGGGAGGTGACCTCAGGCTTACACTGTTCTATCAGACCCTTGGCTGAAACCTTATTACCAAAAGAATGTGAAATTGAACTGGAGGAGTGAGTGGTTTCTCCAGTTTTAACGACCTGAATGTAAGTAAGTAACTAAAAACTTTACTGCTCCTTTCACTAGGGCTCTTGTTGATTTAACTGACCCTTCTGCAGTGTAGAGGGTGAGCTTTTCCACAGCCAAAGTTTCCTGCATTCCATGGTGTTGGATGCTAGCTGCAGGAATTCAGGCTTGGGAATAACTGTCAACTGTTCCTATGAGTCAGTTACTCTCAGTAAAACATCATCCTTACTTAATCCAAAATGTTATGGCCGCTCTTCAGAATTAAGATGAACATTTAGAGTAACTTCATTCAAGAGGTGACTACTCTTGACCTAAGAAACCAAACAGTCCTCCCTTTATTTAAACTGTTCTCCTGCATGAAGTCACATCAAATGAATTTTTTGTGTCTGTAGTACATAACTTTATGATAAAATGGTTATCTGGGGATGAAATTAGAGAGTTAATGAGCTTCTGTGGTATTGAGACGCTGCTATTGAAAACACTCTAGTCTGCTCTCTTTTAGAAGTTTTAGTCGAATGAATTCCAGAAATCCCCACTGGGATAGGTATTCCCTAAGATCATCTAGAAACTCTTCCTTAATTATTTGGAAAATTTTGGCCTATAGCCAGTCTTCTTTCACAGAAGATATTCCACTAATAATTTCTAAAGTCAGGATTTTTCTTAACTTCTGAAAAAATAGATATGTTTTCTTTAATTAAATATCAAGAACTGTGTAGTACAGAATGCCTTCTCTTTTTCTGTGACTTCCAGACACAAGGATTCCTTCAACAGTGCCTATTCTTTTTACTTTGATTTTTTTAATTTTCACTATAGTTTTTTGGTGTGCCTCTTTTCAGCTCATCTAAAAACATTTCTAAAATTAACCAGGACTTCAGACAATATGTTAATACTTCTTGTTTGGTTTAAAAATCCAAGAAGATATTCAGGGATCATTGCAAATTAAAATAAAGTCTCTCTCTAAATCATACAAATATGATTATAAAGATGAAGGGACATGGCATTGTTTTATTTTTTTTAATTTCATTTATTTAGTTGTTCATATTGGGAGGTAGCCCCAGATCTGGGACAGGAACCCGGGTCCTTCAGCTGTCAGTGAACTAATCTCCTCTGGCCGTGGCAGACCTAACCACTATACCACCAGGGAGTGAGCGCCTAAATGACATTATTAATCGGAAGACCTTTATTGACTAGATTCTGAAGGAGAGGAGTCCCCAAAATGTTCAAAGCAGGCTTTTTTCCTATTCCTGTCACCTTGACATATGAAGCAAAGGTCAATGGTGGTACTATAAACTTCGAGAGATACAGCTGAAAATCTTTCTGTAAGTAGAAATAATAGCACCTACCTCATCTGCGTTTGACTGTCAATGACCAGGAAACAAACTCTGATGCTTTCAGCAGGGTATTCATTAATGTAGATGCAAGGTGAAGATCTAAATGAACAAATGTACTTGCAGTTCTAGTTTAAATTCTTTTTTTAAAAAAGATTTCAGATAGGTAGAAAACAGTAAAACCTTAGTGAAAATGCTGAGTTTGAATCTGGCTATGTAGTATCTCTTTTGTATGTTGTAAAGTTAGGATGGTGTATAATATGAATTTCATCTTCAAACAGTAGTAGCAGCAATAGGAGAGACTAACAGTAAATGGAAAACACTCCCTAGGCCACCCTCAAGCCCTGTGGAGCCCCTGAGGCCTAGGCCATTGAAGGCCCATTTAAAACCTAGCAGCTCAAGACAACAGAATAGACCAATGCCTTAGGGAAGTAAATAAAGTCTTTGACCTGGCTAAGTGGTTCTGACCCACCCTCAGCCTGAGGAATCACAGATGGTTAGGACTAATTTAAAGGTCATCTTGCACCACCTGTTTTGAACATGTGCAAGTGTGTCCAAGTATGTGGAGGGATGGTACCTGCACTGTGAACTGGGGCTCCTCTCCAGCACCCACTTCCTCAGTTGAACCCCAGTGAAATTCTCTGAGGAGAGCACTCAGGAAGGCAGAGCTTTATCATACTGTCTCCTTACTTATTGTAAGTAACAAATCTTTCATATTGAAAGACACTTCAGTTTGTCTCATTCGGCTGACTCTCACTAAGGGAAAGGACCCAGGGTTTTGGATAATATACGCACCGAGCTAAAACTCTTACCCAGCCTCTATTACAATCAAGATATCTCATGATGATGGCCAGTGGTGCAGAGAGTAACTAGAAATGATCATTGGTTCATACAAGGCTCCAGACTGAAACTTGGCAAATGTAAGCATCATGTTCTAACCAACTTAGCTATCAACCATATGTGAGTTGGAGAGGCTTACTGTCTAGGTATATTCAGAATGTAATAAAAATTCATTTTTTTTTTTCTTAAAATTTTTAGTTTCCATCATCTAGGTGAGAGCAGTTCTAGATGAAAAGCCAGAAGGAAATTGAATAGAAGGTGAAAGTACAAAAAATTCTTTGACATTAGGATTTTTACTGTTTCCTCTCCCTGAAATGAAAGAAAGCCACATGCTTTCTTCCTTAAATTCTTTTTGATCTTTGTTTGATTACCAAGTGATCAGAGGCTTCATCCCTGATGGTATACCGTTCTATACAGTCTGCCCCAACAGTGTTCACCTTCATCCTTACATTTGACTATTACTTTCTATTTCTATATAGCTCTTTTCAATAGACTAATAGCTGATGTGCTGATACACTGTCTGTCTCTCCATCCCTCTCTAAACATAAGCTCTATGTTTTACCAGGAATGTATCACTGATGTTCAATGTTCTACCTGAACACTTAATGTTTGAGAAATACTAGTTAATAAATATTTAATGAATGAATAAAAAAGAATGAAAATATCAAACATAGATCTTTTATAATTTCCATTAATGCCTGTGTCCTTTCAAGCTAATCACCCATGAGACACTTGACTAAGTAACACCCAAAGAGAGCCACTTTGTGAGATCCAGATGACCTGGAGTTACCTTTCCTCTCCATAATGCTAGCAAGAGACTGAGAGCAACCACCTCATTTACTCTACATTTACCAGTTCATATCGACAGCATCCGAATTTTCAGTCTTGGTCATTTATTTCTTTCCCTGAGATGTATTGTATGCTCAGGATATTTTGGTACGTGGTCTTATCTTTTTCTATTGCCTAAATTAAAATATATAAACAGTATTATTTGTAACTTAACTATTCAACTGCCTTAAATAAATGTACAGCAAAATGCATTTGTTATTATTTAAAAGCTTCCACTAGGACTATAAAATTATACAATTTTCTTCACTAACCACACCTGCCTCCTCCATCCACAACAGTTCTTGCATGTTCTGATTTATTTTCAATTTCTTTATTTCTAAGGAAAAATGCAGGCAGGAATGAAAGTGAGTAGGGCAGCAGGCGGAGAGGAAGAAAATGCATTTATATTTATTTTGTTTACTTGTTCATTTTGGTTGTCTCCTCCCCACGCTGGGGTGCGAACCGGGTTAGATCCTTGGGATGTATGCGCACTGAGCATGCAGACATAACTGCTCTGCCACCAGGGGGCGCCCATGCTCTGATTTCTATCTCATATAGCCTCAACATTTCCTACACCATCTTTTATTTCCTTCCTTCCCCTTATCTTCAGCTTTCCCTATATATGTGTTCTTTTGTTTCTCTTTATATGAACATGCCAAAGTATCATCTAAAGGTAACAAACACCCCTCATCTCTATCTACCTGCCCTTCTAAGCTGATAGGGATTTCAATTTGATTTGGTTTTCCTTTACAGTTAAACTTCGGTAAAAAGTGTTTATACCCCTTTAACTCCTCATTCGGTCTTCTGATCATTGTATTGGGCTTTAACTACCATCCTCAATTTGTTTTCATGTAATCAAACTTCACCAACCCAATGGGAAAAGAAAGCAAGTTTTTTTGTTATTATTTTTTGAAAATTTATCTGTGTATGATGCTGTACTATTTACAGGAGTGTACTCTTTGATTTTTCAATCTTGTATTCTTCTGATTTTCCTGCTACTGATCTGGACATGACTTAAACTTTTATTTCTCTAAAAACACAAAATTCTGAATGTCTACAAGATTCAATCCTTGACCAAAATCTTACCCTGTCATATGTGAATGTGTGTGTGTGTACATGTGTGATTCCTGTAACATTAGTTATTATTTTCTGTGACTAGCATTATTCTTATGAATAACAGCACATGCCCCTTAACAATCTGAGGCAACCATATGTAACTCTGATGGTTATCAACTGCCAGCATCCATCCTTCAAGCCACCGTTTTATGCACTGCTTTATGCTGATGGGAAGAACTCTTAACCCACGTAATGCCCTTGCCAACAGGCTTTGTTCTCATAATAAGAAATCCTAGAAGGAATAAAATCCAAAACTAACAAGCAAACAATAAAAGATACAGCCTTTTCCTGTTATTTAATGTTCCCACTGGCATTTTCTACATTGTGTTTCATCCCAAAACAGCAGTTTTTTACTGTTTGCATTTTTTCATAACCTCCAGAACCAGTTTCATTGCACACCTCAGAGACACTCCACTGACCAGCTGGTCTTCTGGTAAGTTCTGACATCTGATTCTAGCTCTCTGAACCTCTTTCTCAGAGCTACTAGTTGAGAATTCCTTGCTTCTCAGAGCTCTTGGGGTTGTAGCTGCTTTCTAATGTTACTATCGTCATAATGTAACCTGGCAGTAAATATGGAGCCAATCAACATAGCCAACAAAATTGGCTAATCAGAAGCTGAGAAATCTCTGACATTTAATTAGCATATAGTGTAGTCACAAATAAACTTAGTCAGGAGAGACAGATAATGGATGAACTGGTTTATCCACTGACTGCCTTGAGAAGCCAGGAGACCCTCTATTGATGCCACAGCATCTGCCACTGCCAATGACTGTGGAATTCCCTAAATACCTCACATTCCCCACATTACTGCCTCCACTTGTACTTGATTTATATAATCTCTGTGACCCTCACAGTCAGAGCAGTGGATCTGAGACACAGCAGGTCTCCAACTTCCTTGATTGGAGCTTCTCAATAATAAACCTACTTACCTTCCACCAACATGTGTCCAGAAGAAGTATTAGCTTTTGGAACAGTGAGTGGGAGACCTGATCTGGTAATAATAACATCTTCATCTATTTGAACTTTCTTCCTGGACACAGCCACTGAAATAATCTTCAAGTATGAGGTTAAAATGATACATTTTAAATGTGCAAAGGTTTGAGATTTTTATTTTTGTGGATCCCGTTTTGAATCAAAGATACTCCATCTTGCCTCTGACTGCCATGTTGGGACTTCTAAGTGAAAAATCAAACAACATGGCCCTGCCATTCAGTGACTATGAAAAAAAAAAAAAAAACCCCAACAAGGTATCATCTAATAGTTGTTATAAGAGACCACACATGCAGTCTTCTGCCTAGAGACTGCTCACCAATCATAGACAGACCGATGGATGTAAGAACCAATTGAAAACGTTTATGACAAATGACTTAAGATCAGATCAGATCTTCCTACTTGATCCTTTAAAACTCCCCTGTGTCCTGATCCTGTTGGAATGTACTGGGGATGATTCTTTGATAACCCTGATCATGATCCCCTATACTTGAATAAATGCCCTTTTGATTATATTACAGCCTG
Organism: Solenodon paradoxus; assembly: GCA_004363575.1. Taxonomy (NCBI): domain Eukaryota; kingdom Metazoa; phylum Chordata; class Mammalia; order Eulipotyphla; family Solenodontidae; genus Solenodon; species Solenodon paradoxus. The sequence goes on along the minus strand of RJWH01000486.1, from coordinate 460,210 downwards.
ATTATTTCTCTTGTTGAATTATTTCACTTAACATTTGACCTTTTTAAATAGAATATCCAAGAAAGAAAAACAAGACTCAAGAGACCATGGAATCAATAAAGGAAAGCAACAAAACTAAGATCTAGCTATGCAGCAGACATCGAGAACAACAGTTATAGATATAAACAGGAAATTGGAGGATGCTGGAAAGCAGCTCTCCAAGAAAAAGTTGGATTACATCTTGTTGTGAATGTGTCAACAGAGTGAAAATGTATTTTAAAACTGTGCAGCAGACCTGAACATATGTGAAAGCCACACATAGCCCAATAAGAACCAGCTATTGGGGGCTCATCTCATATGACCAGACCTGGTAAGAGAACCTAATGAAAGATGAGACAGCCTTATCAGAACAAAATGTCAGGGATGATGCCAGAAATGTGGAGATTGGGCCAAACCAGGTAAGGACCAATAAAACTTCAGGGAAACAGTGCTATGAGAATCCATGTAGTTAGGTGGGAAGGTAGTTAATTAGTGTTAAACAAACAAACAAAAACCCAACAGATCCAAAATGGAGTCTTCATGTCAAGCCCACTAAGACTTAATACCTAATATAATTGCAGTTTCAACCTCTCCCAAAAGTGGAAATTTAAACTAATCAGTCTGGACGCAATCTGTATAGTAAGACCCCTACCTTCCCATAAGGAATGATGTCTTTGCCTGAAAAAAACTTTATTTTCTAGCTGATAATCTTGTCCCATTCTCTTTTTGACAGTGAAAATCTCCCATTTTGTAGTTTCTTACTGTACCTTTCTAATTGGTAGAGCGTATGCTGCCTGATTCATGAACCCTTTAATAAAGCCAATTAGATTTTTAATATTAACTCAGTTGGGTCTTTGTTATTTAACAGTAGGCTTATACATATTCCTACAGAATTGATAAATTCTATCACTAACTACTTTGTTCTGCAGTGAATATTATCCATACACTTTTAATATGACAATTTTACATATATATTTCATTTTGGGGGCTTAACCAAAACTAAGAAAGTTTATAATAAATTATTAAATGGCAGAACAGATTATAAATGCTTTAACCAGAGCAATTATTACATTATTATTACAGAATAGAATAAAAACAGTTTAACCATTGCAATTATATTTTCAGAAGTTAATATATTCACATTCAAAATAATTATATAAATTTGTATTGAAAATCTCACCATCAATTTTGTCTCCATTGATTCATTTTTATCACTTGTGGGAAATATATTTTTTATCATGGAAAATTTTTATCTTTATGGGAAATTCTTGGGAAAAATAATAACATACAAATATAATATATATTAATATAATTTGTAAGTATGTATATAAATGTATAAATACTTTTTACCATATCTTTGTTACAATGAAAACATGCTATATATTCTTGCTTATTTCACTCAGTAAGATATCATGGAGATTTTTTATTATCATTTTTCATTTAAACTTCATTTTTAAAAGATACATTTTGCTCCCTTTTGCATATGTATCATAGCTTATTTCACTGTTGAGAAAGACACCTGGGTTTTTTTATAACCTTATCATTACAAACAATGAAGCAATGAATAATCTTAAATGCAAGTTTTTCCCACAATAGAAGATGGAAAAGAGATAGCAGAGGAGGGAAGAGGGAGTCTGTTGTGCCATCTTATGTCATGGACATTGGAACATTCAATACAATACTGCTTACTCATTCATATTTAAGAAGTAAATCTCTAATATGTTATTTTATGTTAAACAGGTAAAGTAAGCTACATCATTAGCACAGATTTAGAAATTGATAGGAAAGGGAATTGGGGTAATATAAGTGTTATGGGAGTGATAAGACTTATTAATTCCTGTTTTTTCATACTGAGAAATCAACAGATATGTCAACTTGATAAACCATTAAACAGAAATAAACACATATTCCTTAGAATGTCACCAAAAGAAGAGTGGAAATCATGAAAAGAAATGGCTAAACATAGTTACTTTTTTGGATTATGATCGAAATGCAAATTATAATATTGCTTTTATTGATCTTAATCTGTGTGTGTGTGTGTGTGTGCATGAGCCTGGAAAAATATATTTTATAATAAAATAATTAAAACTACTGTAGAATACAGTTTAGGGCCCAAGTATTTATTCAACAAAGGTGGTGTGCATGCAAATATACTTTAAAAATGTAAATGATTCTTGCAAATAGTTATCTTTTAATGTAGAGATGTTAGTCTTATCGAAATTACTAGAAAACTAATGCTTGAGACAAGATGTTTCTCTTAACATGATAAATATGAATGTATTGCAAACAGATATTCAAGTATAATTGTATTACTTATCAAAAATATCACAGTCTTCATTTCCCCCAGTTTATTACAGCTCATGTGTACACCTAATTAGAAAGGTTAATAAATCATTATCTCTACTATTTGACCTTTCCTAATCCCTCAGGACAATTCATTCAGGCAATAATGCCAGCAGAGAGAATATTAATGCTTTCCTCCATCAGCGCTGATAGCATTCTGGGTGATGTAAACAAAGACAAACTCTCTGTGGCAATGTGAGTAATAACACACAGAGGGTAACTGACTTTGGAACAAAGGCTGCAGTGTTTGCAGAGCATGCAGTAAGTAAATCTAGAAGTATGTGTTAGGGCTGCAGAGTGCAGAGAACTAATTTAGATACCTGAGTGTAAGGTCGGTCAGGCTGCAGAAGTCAGGAAATGAAAAATGTGACAAAGCACAAAATTAAGGAATTATAAAGCTGAAAGTGACACTAGAAGTTTCTTGAGATTATTTCCTGGAAAAAAAGTAAACCTTATCCAAGAAGACAATTATTTGGTGATATTGTATAAACATCATAAAATATCTAAATAGATATAATAACAATATGTATTATATATTACAATGTATATATTATAGCTAATATGTTAGCTATAATATATTACCTAGATTTATATAGATTAAAATAATTTTAATATAAAATTTATATTCAGCAAAATAAAGTACTTTTTAAATTCAAAATATTGATATATTTCTCCATTAAACCAGTAGCTATTTCACTCCTGAAGTATGATTCTCATAGCATTCCTTTCATTTTCCCATTATATATTTGAGTTATGAAGGCCATATAAAATCCATACATATTTATAGCATACAACTATATGAACTTGAGGATAAGTATATACAAACTAGTCAGGTCATAGACATACCTATGTGCTCACAGTTTCCTTTGCCTTCATTATTATCATTGCTGTGATGATGATGATGATGATGATGTATGTTAAGAACACTTAAGTTCTACCATCTTAACTAATCTTACTGGTATACCAGCAGAGTTTTGGTAGCGATAGGGGATCTCTATGGAAGATCTTTAGAACTTACTTATCTTGCAAACTGAAGCTATGACCGTCACCTCCCCGTCCTTATCCCCTGCCAACCACTACTCTACTCTCTGCTTCTATCTGACTGCTTTAGATATAAATGAGATAGTATATTTGTCTTTCTGTGTTTGGCTGGTTTCACTGAGCTTAATGTCCTACAGGTTCATCCATGCTGTTGGCTGGGGTAGGGTTTTTCTTCTTTTTAAAGATCAAATGATATCCCATTGTATGCATATAACATAATTTCTTTTCTCATTCATTGGTGAACACTCAAGATTGCTTCATATCTTGGCCATAATGAATAGCGCTGTAATGAACAGGGGCTATATATATCTCTTTGAGATTCTGATTTCGATTCTTCCCATTACATTATTTTTAATCTCATAATACAATCCTGTGATTCTTACATGGTTTCTTGACTATTTAATTTGCTCTAGAATATTTTGGTGTGATCATGTTGCTACTTTATAGTCCCCTTTTCCTTATATATCTGTAGCGTATACCTTTATTATATGTGCTGCTCAAGTACCCTTTGTTCCGGAGCTTGATTATCTGCAGTAACCAAGTGTGCCAAAATCAGCTGTTCCTCTAATTTTACCTGAATCGCATTTGGCAGTTTTCACTAACTACAACTACAGTTTTTAAATGTTAGAAGTAATTTTAATTTGCTTGCTTTATTAAATCGTAAGCAAATAAAATACATGATTTGTTAGATTAATAAATCTTTTATTATAATTCTCTACCAAAAAACTACCCTAATTGTTTGTGGCAACACCATCTCTTGTTTCAGAGATTTAAGAAACTCGGTGTTCCTGTTAAGTTGTGAAGATTTAAAATACAGATTCTCAAATTACTGGTTGGATTTCTGGGGAGCATCCCAGTAAATTATTTCACATGAAAATGAATGTGATACGCTTTCATGTTACAGCTTTCTGGCGAGGCAGATTCTCCAGTTCATCCATGTATTTTAGTAAATGTAAATTTTATCTGACAATCACCACCTGCATGATTCATTATACTGGTGAAATGCTGAAACTTACTGATGAAGAAATGCAACACATGGTATGTCAAAACTGGCTGGCCCAACTTTTATACGTTCACAGGTCAGTTTAACAAATGACATTCTAAACACATCCTGAGCTAAACCATGTAGGTCATTCCACTGAACAAAAACAAAACAAACTGTCCAGTAAGCTGACTTCAAGATTACAAAGATGTATCAACTTGAAAGTATTTGGATTTGAGAGCAATCATGCAGATTTACAAACCATGTACTAGATTGAACAAAAATAAATAATACTTTTTTAGGCGCATGTCCTTGGGGCAGTAGTGGCTGAGACACTGGCTGCAGATCATATAGAAGCTAGGGACCAGGGTTCAAGATGCAGGGTCAGAGTGAAAAAACAAACAAATAACTAAATAGAGGTGCTTTTCCCTCTCCTTTTCTCGTCTAAATGAATCTTCCTCTTTGCCTTTCCTTACTCTCTTAAAAATAATAAATCAATTACTTAATTATTTTTAAATTGGGGAAAACACAGGAAAGAGAGTGGGCTGAGATTCAAAAATTGTAACCCAGGGGGCTGTAGTGAGTCTTGAGTCAATGTGATTTATGACATTAGAAGTGCTTGCTACAGAGATCTTTCCATACAGATCTCTTAGAATTCAAGAGAAATATTAAAATTTTGGACACTAGACTATTGAATCCAGTGTTTATTAGCAGAAGTTCCTGAATGACACCCATTTAAAATAATAACCACTGCTCCTAATTTGTTTCTAGAGATAGTTTATCTCCATATGAATCCATACCTAGTACTTTAGGAAATCAAACAACTAGCACACAGACATTCCTACAATTTCCTAGGTAATGTCAAAGATGCAAAAAATTAATAAGTGGCACAGCACATGCATACACACACAAAGACTGTCTTTACAAAAAGAAGGAAAAAAAAGATCAATCAGCCTGTTTGGTTAAATGATAGAGGGTTCATGGTTATGTTAACTCTACTTGTGGATATAGTTATTTTTAAATTGCAGTGCAATTTTTCATTGTATAGTTATATATCCTCTTTCTTCTTTTGATGGATATTGAGACTTTTCATGGTTTTTAGTTTTTCCTTTTTTTTTTTTTTTTTGCTATTCCTAATAATTTTACAATGGATACATCTGTGTAGGGTCCTCCACAAAAATATTCAGATATTTTTCCAAAATGTCTACAGCAGGGTCTTTCCCGATACCTATCACCTTGAAATGTGGATTTAACAATTAACCAAGACCTACAGCTATTGCCCTTTGGATATGGAACAATCTCTATCAACAAGCTTTTAATTACAGAAACCTATATAAGTAGAGGGCAAAAGTGTGGAGGCAAGATTTTACCATCATGAAGTCCTCCCCTCATGTGAAGAACTCAACTTCTCTTCTTGACGCCTCAAACCCCTTTCCCATTCCTTAGCACAGAATCTACATTTTTGGTCTGTCATTTACCTCAGAACTTATAACCATGTAAATCCTCCATAGTAACATTATTACACTGGGTCTTTCCCACCCATTCTTTCTGATGTTAATTTGTTACTTCATCCAGCCCATAAATAACCTTAGAAGGATGGGGATTTCTCCCTATGACCTCATGTCTCCTAAGTCAGATGTATAAGAATTATTGTAGGACAGGTAGCCCTACAATTTTCACAGCATGGGCCACATAAAATGCACTAACATTTGTTCCATGCAATGCTGTGAGCAGATGGAATTGTTCTAGATTGAAGGGGTCTATTCTGCACCTCTTGCTCTACCACCCATTTGCAGGACAGCAACTGTACCACAGCTCTGCTTTATGGCACAACCAGAAGTTGGATTACCATATGGTCCTTTTTTTCCTTCCAATTATATTACTCATTTCCTATCTTAGAACCAAAAAATGGTAAATTTAAAATCTTTCTCTGGCATCATTTATTTCCTGCTTATCAGCACAGTCTTTCGTTCATTCATTTCTTTATTTGCTCATACCGCATTTCCTTCTCAGTCTGTTGCAATCTAATTCCACATTACACTGAATCACCTACTCTTTCAATAGTTCATTTCAATGTCATTAATCACCTCTCATTAGAAAAATCTCCAGAGTTACTCAGTTCTCATTTTGTTCAATTTTCTATATCCTTTGACATCCAAAACCATCCTATGATCTTAGAAATTCCTCTTGCTTTCTATGACATCAGTCTCTCAGAATACTCTTTATACCTGGGATTACTCACTGTTTTTTTTTAGACCCTATTCTTCAGTCATTGCTTAAAGGGTGGGCTTGCATGAATTCTATACTTCAGCTTTACACTGTAACTCTGAGGGTCTCTGACCCCATAGCTTAATTTCTTCATTAAGTTTTAAAGAACACTTATCATGTGTAAGGTAATGTTCTAATCATTAGAGATAAAACCAATAAGAGAGAAGCATTCTGTAAAAATGCAAATGAATAAAAATGTGAGACATCACATGTCAGCTGCCATGAAGCAAAATAAAGAAAAGGGATAAGGAATATTGTGCGAGAAGAAGGGGATAAGGTTTGCTATTTGGTGTAATGTTGGTGAATTCTGATAATAAAAAGATAAGGAAATGACCATACAAGTATCTAAGGGAAATCTCTTTTTAAGAGAAAATACATCAACTGCAAAGCCTAGAACCAAAAAAAAGTTCTTGGAGTGTAGTTTTGTGTTTGAAGAACCACAATGAGAAGCAGGATGCTGGGGCGGAATCACTGATCCTGGAGGATTTTGACCGTCAACGTAAAGGCTGTTGTCTAAGAGCTAGGATGTTAGTTGAGAGTGTGCAGAAGCTACAGAATCCAACATCTGTGTTAAAAGATCAGTCAGCTGTGCTACTGAGAACTGACTTGGGGCTGGGCAAGAGCAGAACAAGCAGAGCAACTCGGGGATTTTACAATTATGCAGACAAGGTATGAGAAAGCCTTGGGTCAGAGAGTTTCCTGTGGGGGTGATGAAAACATTCACTGTCTGCATATATTTGACAGACAGGGCCAACAGGATTTACTTCCAAATTGTTTAGAGGCCTGGATGAGAGGTGAATTACAGATGGCATGAAGGTGTGTTGCCCTCCCAAGTCGCTAGGAGATGAGATGGAAAAGATTCCAGGAAGCGCCATCTTTAAGGAAATGCTTAATTTTAAACATCAAAGGCAAACACGAAAAGAGAGAACATAAATGAGAAGAGACCTGGCCAGGGTCAGGAGGAGGAATGAACACATTCCTCTCTCTGAATTCCTGGTCTAATTTTTTTAAAAGTATTGTCATCACTCACAGCTATTTCCTCTTCCTCCTCTTGCCCTGCATTCTAACCCCACCTACCAGTGTCCTCATGCCCTAGTGTCAATCCTGCTGAAATCCTGTGACCTCCATTACATTAACAGAGCTTCTGCATTTTCTCCTATTTATCTTCTTATCAAAATTTGAGAAGGCTTACTAGTCCCTGGTTCCCGCAATATTATTTTCTTTAGGTTTCTCTGACACAATCTTTTCTTGGTTTTCCTTCCTGCCTAATGTAGGACATCATTCTCTGTCTTCTTGGTAGGCATATCCTGCTCCACTCAGGTATTTGTCTCTGTTCTCTCTCTCTTGTTATCTCCCCCTTCATGACCTCATCTGTGAACAAAGGTTCAAAAGCCACTACACAGATTTTAACGTTTGCCCAGGAATATCCTCCTTGTGTTGGGTGCCTATATGACTTTTCCTTTCTCTGGAAAGTCATCTCAAATTCAGTCTGTTTTGAACCAGTGGCCTTCCCCCAGAACAGTGTCTTCCTCAGTTCTACTGGAGAAGATAGTGTTTTGTTGTTTTGTTTTTTTTTTAAATTTATTTAGGGTACTTTTTGTTCATTTCTTCTCCATCTATAGTCCCTCGCTAGTTTGAAATATGTCTTTACTTTGAAACTGTCCACTTTTCTCCATCTACCGCCACCTTGTTTAATTTACCGTCACCGCCTGCCAGGGCTCAGGTGGCGAGCTCTGGGCTATTCTACCTGCATCAGCAGTACCTCTCTAACATCAACCCACATACCACTTTCCACTCAGAACATTTTAGCAACACTCTTATTATGGATGGAATTTACATTTGTTTGTGAGATTCTTTAAATGATTTTATATACCTACCATCCAGAACAATGTTAAATACAAATTGAAATGAACATATAAAAATGTTTTTTTATGTTCTGAGCATCAACTTTCTAACTTTATGATTTGTAATAATTACTATTCACTTAGATCCTTACATAGTCAGACTTTTTGCTTGCAATATATTTTATTTTATTTTTAATGAGGAAATAAGCAAGAATGAAGGCAAGTAGGCAGGAAGGAAGAGAGAGGAAGAAGGAGCATTTTTTAAGATTTTATTTAGCTTTTTCATTTTGGTTGTTACCTCTGTACCTCGTTGTGAACCCCTTCCTTGGGCTTTAGGTGAACTAAAGTTCAGTTGTAGATTGAATACCTAAGCCACCAGGCTATGACGTTTGCAATTTTAAACTACAGGTTTGAAATCCTGAACATACATGAGGTTGAACTTTCATTCATTTGTCACAGATAAATTGAGACTCAAACAAATGAAATTCTCAAGGTGATGCATTTTCTAAGTGACAAAGTCAAGATACAAAACCAAGTCTTTCTGATTTCCAAGCCTTTGCTTATTCTATTGCAGAGGACTTTGTTTGATCTTCAAAATTCATATAGATATTTAATGAATGATAAAAGCATGGACATCTGCTAAGCTGAGTCAGGTCTAAGGGTCAATTCAATAACCTCTCCTTGAAGGGAGATGATAAAACAAAGGGAGATGATTTCTGGGAGATGTTCTAAGAGTGATGGCCTCACATACATCCAGATTTGCCAGGTTTATAATAAACTCATTTAACTATACTCGTTGTCAACTGTTCTGGCAAATAACATGGATCATGATATCGAAAATAAATAACATGAAAAAAACATACTTGGAAGATATATGAAAAGCTTATGTACTACAATTTAATGCATGTTCACATGATTATGTACCATATGAATTTTAGGGCTTAGTAACAGAGAATACCAGCTAAAGGAGAGGACACTGGAGTGGGCATTTGGGAAAAAAACTCTTGAATGATGGGAATGATCTAGAAAGGTACAGGGAAGTTAATTTGAGAAAGATGATATAGCCAGGGATCAACAAAGCACTATATATTCAAATATGTTTTATGATATGTTTTCTCTATCATCTGATTTAAAAGTAAAAGTAAAATAGACTTTGAAAATCATTTGTCAACTCAACTGCAGCATGCCATCTAGCTTAGTATGTGCGTGGATCTCATGCAGATCTCACTTAATTGCAATTGAATCATCAGTCTACATTTTATCACATTTTCTGAAAAACTAAATTATATTCACCTTTTATGTAAAAGTGCCCCCCCCATTTTATTTATCTGGATATATCATTCTGTCTTTCTTTTTTTGTTAATCTCTGTTGAAGAGTAAATGATGCGGAGAAAGGTGGGTGAATGGAAACTCCTTACAAGTACAAAGAAAAAGAGTATCATCGTTTAAGAAATCCAGTGGGGAATCTTTTGCACCACTGATCACTGAACTCTAAATTATCTGCTTTTGGAATTTAAATTGTCTTTTATGGTGATCCTTTCTCTCTCACATGGAAAATATGTCTATATGCATCTTAGAAAGAAATGATACTCAGAAGAATGGGATGATTATACAGACAGGGAATGACAGGAAGCAAGCCAGTCAGCAGCTCTTGGTTTTGCTAGAAAGAAGTTTTAATTATTGGTGATGACAACACTCACTTAGATCACAGAGGTGCTAGATCACAGAAGTTGTCAACTTCTACACCGAATTGTAGGTAGCTTAATAGTTCTTCGCTAGGTTCAAATTTATTTCACTTATTTGAGAATTAGTGCCAAGAAATGCCAGATGCAGCTGCTTGTTGGTCTATTGGTCATGAATACTGATTGAAAATAAAGACTGAGGGTGACTTCTCCATTAGATACCTTCTTGAGAGCTGAGTTCCAGCTTCTCTGCTTGACTTCTATGCATCTACTCTTTCCCTCCTTCCTTTTGCCTCTTTAAATGTATGCACTTCAGACTGGCAGGGTTATATGTGCTCATGTCATGAAGGAGGAGCAGAGCCCAAGCCACTGTGAACAGCAAAAGTAGCTGAAAAGTATTTATCCTGTGTGCAGCATTAACTGAAGTTACAGGTACGGTGAAATGGAAGCACCAATGCATTGCACGCCGTGCTCTCTTCATCTATTATATGAGCAATTCAACTAAATCTTCCAAAACCAAGAGGAAATGAAGATTCAGACTCATGCTGTATGATCTACTCATTACTTACACTATACACAAGTATGTATTCATATTTAAATATATACATAAACATACATGTGTTTATAAGTTTTATTATACTTTAATTGTAGGGAATCATTTATGTAATAATCATATGAATATATACATTCACATATCTATATATATATTTGCCACATGTATGTCAACACATATATGTCAACCTAGTAGATAAAAATGTGGCATTTCAAAACTTAAGAATTATAGTGTTTATGGTAATATGGTAATATGCCCAGTGAGTTATTTTTTTTAAGAGCTTGTACCTAAAATGAAATATTTACTAATATTTTATGGTAAAAAATTAAGCATAAAAATGACATGTTGCATAAATGACAAATGTATAATCTATATTACATATCAAGGGCATTTAGAAGCATAAAGCTAAAATGAGCAATCAGAAAGGAAAATTGTTAGAATTAACTCTATAAACATTAAGATTTTCTTAGGAAAAGTACTTGCAATTAAATTTTTAAAGAAATCATGAAGTAGAAAAAAACCAAATTCTCACAAAAGAAGTATGTTATGTCAGATTAAAGAGTGTAGGTAAATATCCTTATTATATTGAGTTATCAGAATTAAAAAGAATAATTTATGCTAGCAGAAAAGTGGGACATTCCTATTTAACAGCAATCTAAGGAAATGAACAAAAGGCATATTCAAATGAAAAGATGAATTATTAATAAAAGGAAAGTGAAAATAATAAAGAGCTATCAACCTTTTAGTAACTAGTGGCAAATTTTTAATTGTAATGATAATATGTCATGAAAAAGTAGTATAAATATTAATGACACAACATTTCTGGAAACAATTGAATATATATATAAATATATTAAACATACAGACTTTATGACTGATCAATAGATCAAAATAAAGGAAGAAAGCTAAGAATCAATCCAAGATGCATACAAAGGCATTGTCTGTAACAGCCAATTTTCTTAAATAATCTATATAATCAAGCTTGGGTAAATACATATTAAATGTCATACCACAGGATACTTTATAATTAGTAAAATAATGATCTAGATTCAGTTATTCATAAATATGCAATGCCAAAACATATATATTTTTGGGGTGAGGACTGCTGAAAAAGTACCTATGACAGTAATTTTTTTTCACTAAAAACAATCAGATTCCAAGCTTTACTAATCACAGAATCTCATTTTTGATAGGTATATAGTTAGATACAGATGAAGATGTAGGCAGTAATGTGACATGAATGTGCCTGTAAAGACATAGATATAGAAATAGCTTTAAATATATTTATATAGTTAAGTATCTGTTTGCATGTGTGCATTTAAAGATGACTCAAATTAAAAACACTGCTGTTGAAAGAGCAATATCAATATGCTGATCTTGTGAAAAAATGAGCTTCTAGCATTATCTTCTCAATGAATTCACAATTAAACAAAGGCTCATTTCACAGTCTTTTTTTTTTTTTTTTTTTACTTCTAAAGGAAAGGTACAGGAGGAAGAAGCACTTTAATTCGTTGCATTTATTTGTTCATTCTGGTTGTTCTCCCCGGCTCCTGGGCTCAAACCCAGGACCTTGGTATGTGTGTGGATACTGGCTAATTGCTACAGAAGAGGAGGAACCTCAGAAAGTCTTTTTAGATGGTTTCTATCAAAATATTCTAAAGTACACATAAAATTGTTAAGTTTTCAGGCAGAGCTTTGTAAATAAGCACTTATTCCTCAAAGACAACAAAGGAAACATGAGCCAACATGGGCTCTACTAGTCTGCTGTCCAGAGACAGCACTGAGTCTAAAATAGTAGCTCTCTACATACCTGGCTCCTCAAGTTTACACAACTTGTTGCATCCTATTTATTCTTATTCCCTTTTAATACTTAAGATATTTCTATGCATGTTAATATTTAATCAAGACTCTCTGAATTTAATTTATGAGTTACCAACATACACAGCATATCATTAAATATAATTCTGGCCTTGTATTTAAGTCTTTCGGCAATTCCTCAACATTATCATATGTAAAACTTGACATTTTCATATATATCTGGGATATCATGTGAAGGCATTTTAATAATGTATCTCAAAATCTCTTTATGAGATTTAGTTATGTGGGATGTAAATGAGTAAGGGGAAAAATATAAATATAACCTGCCGAGGAATACTTTGAGTAGTTTATGGACTGGTTTAGAGGAAGCACACCTCAGGTCTCGTTTTTCCTGCACTTATTCTTGGTGACAGTACTAATATGGTGACTTCCTGCAGTGCTAACTTTTCCCAAAGTTTTACTTGACATTTGAGTTAAATGTGATGTGTTGCTTGTGTGAATAAATGCGTACCTTTCCTTTGTTTTATTTGTATATGTAGCAAGACAATTCAGCACACTTTATTACAATTATTACATTGAAAGAATGTTATTATCACATCAGTGTTATGAAGTTTGGCATATGAAATGAAAGCGAGAGCACAACATCTTTACCCTCCTGATGGGCTAGATGCAGAAGTCATGCTATTTTCTAATTATGTAGATTGTGTTCTGTGAAAAGAGATGCTGAATAGGACAGCAGCAATAAAGTGGCATGAGCTATCAATGTTTAATATGCGGCAGAGGCTAATTTAGCAAATGAAAGCCACCAGAGAAACATAAATTCTCAATAATGAAGACTTTCTTTGGGCATCTAGGTCAATTCCCAAAATGGCAGTGCTATTAGGGGAAAAACACACAACCTGGTGCCTGTCATTTACAAAGGTTCATTTTCACCCAAAGGAACTTTTTCCTCTGCTAAACAGGCCTCTCTGAAGAACAGCCTAGAAGACTGAATAAGCCTAAGCCAATGACCTGTGTAAACAGACTAAGTAGCTTTATACAGTATACTATAATTCAAATATCTAGAAATTTAAGAATCCACAATGTCTTCCTAAAGTATACATTATTCACCAGGATAAGGAATATTTCAAGGACAATTCACTTGCTCCCTCCCTGTAACCTATATTGTTCTATATGACTATTACCTAACAGATCTCGCTCTCTTTCTCTGTCTTCCTCCTTCCCTTTCCCTTTCCCCCTCTTCCTCTCTCTCGTCCCCCCTACTCCCTGTCTTGCTTATTTTTGGCAGTGTATTGGAGCAGATAGGAGATGGGATGCCTATTTTGACTACTGTAGAAGCTATAGGTGAACTTTACCAGAACATTTTTCTTTCTTAAGTAAAATACAAGTTAGGTTTGAGATGGTCTTTGCAAAAATAAATAAATTAAAAAAATAATAAAACAACAAATGGAAATATAAATAACTTCAACTGAGAAAGCATATTCCCCAACATTCAGGAAAAGAGGGAAAATCAGCATTTAGATGGACAGGCAGCTCTTACATGATCTGAATTACTAACTTAAAGGTCATAGTGAAAGACAAACAAAAGAGAATAAGGACAAAGATTTTTCATTTAAACACAAACATGATAGGAATCACACATGATATTTTAATAGCAATAATGCCGTCACAAAATATTCCTAAAATGCAAAACTTAATTGAAATTCTTATCATAAGAGAGTAAAATAATAAGATTGAAAAGATGCAAGACTGTCTATATATATGATCATATTCTATAATAGCAAAGTGTTTTAAAAGTAGGACATTATAACAGCCATTCACATGGAAAAGAAAGTTTTCTAAACTGACACAGCATATTTAAAAAGATTGCATTTATGCAAAATAAACTCTTTCCACATCCTCCCTAGAACTCCTCCCACATCCTCCCTAGAACTCCTCCCACATCCTCCCTAGAACTCCTCCCACATCCTCCCTAGAACTCCTCCCACATCCTCCCTAGAACTCCTCCCACATCCTCCCTAGAACTCCTCCCACATCCTCCCTAGAACTCCTCCCACATCCTCCCTAGAATCCTTGATCACAAGGAATAGTGGCTACCAGTCTCAACTGGAGTCTGCACTTTGCTCATGTCATTGGCTCAATGAAAGCCTCTCGTAAGTGCTGCACTGTAGACTTTCTAAGAGGAGCAGTGTTTTAGTGTTTTTCAGGACACTGCCGAGTGCGCTGCACAGTGCCTGGACGCATGACTTAATTTTTCTGAAGTTAGACAGCATCAGAGTTCTGTAACTGTCTGCAGTTAATCCTTTATTTCAAAACTTTCTAGCGCTGTTGGTGTGACAGTGCCCACACATGTAGAGTAGACCCCACAAAGGTGAATGGACATAACAGAAACCCACTTATGACGTTGTGACACGAACTGGTCACTGAACTGCCTCACACTGATCAGCCAGATGCTTTGCCTGTTTTGTTTCATTAATTCTGCATGAAATACAGGTTTCATTCATTGACAGGTTAATGGAATCACCTTTGGCAAAGGTCTTCATATTTGGTTGCTATTGTCAATGAAACCTATCTTTTCAAAAATTATTATATTTTGTTGGAGGAACATTGCACCATAACATTATAGGTTTATGGTATGCACCACTGTTAAGTCACATCTATTTATAAAATGTAAAGTTTCACCACCATTTTTTCAAATCTTGTTTTTTTTTCAATGGTAAATTGTTCATGTAACAAATGAACACTTGCGACGCTGAAGCTGATCTTTTGATATGAAAATCAGTCATCTTTCAGTTATACTAAAATTGCATCCCTAACACCAGGCCTGTTTCAGGTGGCAAATGCCCCAACTTGCAATTTCTACCTGTCTTCAGCTGCTACTGTCTCATGAAAGAGCTTACTGCTCTGCTAGACTTTCCATCCCGCAAAGCCCTTTGCTGTAGAGAACTATGGTGCTCACTCCAATCTCAGCCCTGCTGCTCTTCTCTATCCTACTCACGCAATAGATTATCTGTACTTAAATTTTAGTTCCTTAATTAATTACTGCTGTTTCAGAATGGCTAGTCAATGGAAGAATCAATCACATTTCCTTGACCTTTGTTTATTTCCCCAGGTGAAATGCTAAAGGGAAAGAAGTATCTACAGTTATCTCTCATTCCCTGATGATCCATGAATGTTTCATAGGCAATCAAAACCACAGCAGCCAGCTGTTATCTCCAGAGGGCACCCTACCTTCCATTTTCCAGAGAAACGTGAATCTTGCTTCTCTTTCACCATTTAGATTTTTAGGGCACTATTCCAGACATTGTTTCTTTTAATCAATTAGTGAATATTTATTCCATATCTGCTATAAGCTTGGGACTCAGTACAGGGTTAAATCAATAAATCAGGAAAAATGATTCACTGCCTCAAGTTGCTTACATCTAGTGGAGAAACTCTTTCAAGGGCTTGTTAGTGCTATCATGAGAAAATAACAAGAAAATGTGGTAGAGAATGTTTGTGACTCTCTTAGAGGTAGGAAAGTCTTCCTTAAAATGACTGTATTTGAGGTGCACCCTGGTGGAGTAGTGGTTAGGTCTGCTGTTTCTGGCTAAGCACAGTTCACATATATCCCAGGAACTGGGGTTCGTGTCTGGTTCTGGTTTCCCCTAGTCCCTGGATGTGAACCCCAGTCCCTGGGATATATGTGGACTGTGCTTGGCCAGAGACAGCGGAGCTAACCACTATTCCACCAGGGCACACATCACCAGGATATACAACTAAAATAGAAATAATAATATGGTATTTGAGTGTAGATATCAAGATTAAATGTTAAGCAGCTTTGTAAAAGTCTGGGAAAAGAGGGTTCAAGCAAAGAGAAAACCAAGTACCTATTTGCTAGAATAGAAATCATTAGTTAAGAGAATTTTTTAATTAAAAATAAAGGACAGAGGAGAACCAACGACATCTAAAAGTTGGCAGAGATAAAATCGTGGTGGGTCTACAGATCAAAGGAAGGATTGTATTTTAGCACGTGAAATGGGAAGCAGGGGAGTTGTGACGTAAGTTCTGAGGAAGAAAATTCAATCCTTGATGATGTAGAAAAGATGGAACAAGTAAAGGAATGAATGGAGAAAAGTAGATCAGTCAGGAAGCTACTGGTAATTAATAAATCATAGT
The DNA here is from genome assembly GCA_004363575.1 of Solenodon paradoxus. Lineage (NCBI taxonomy): Eukaryota > Metazoa > Chordata > Mammalia > Eulipotyphla > Solenodontidae > Solenodon > Solenodon paradoxus. Next base: position 443,503 of record RJWH01000486.1, on the reverse strand, counting down.
AGCATGGACTCAGATTTTAGTGGCAGAAATATTCACATCTGTCTGGTTAAGGGTATATTTTGGAGATAAAACTGATAGCATTTATCACAGACTTGATAAAGTATGTGAAGAAAGAGGAATCAAGGATCCTGAAAATTGACCTGCACAACTGAACGGATAGAAGTGTCACATACAGGGATTTGCTATAAACTGAACTGACCTTGTGTCCCCTTCCTAGGTTGATAGTCCCAACTTCCTATGTGATGGTATTTGGAGATGGGGCCTTGAGGAGTTATCAGAGTTCGATGAGGTCATGAGGGTGGGGTCCTCATGATAGAATTCATGCCCTCCTAAGAAAGGAGGAGAAGGAGATCACATTCCATGTGGAGTCACTGAGGAAAGGCCATGTGAGCACACAGTGAGGTGGTGGCATCTACAAGCCAGGAAGACAACGCTGACCAGTAGTGATCCAGACGGCTTCCTGACCTGGGACCTCCAGCTTCCAGAACCACAGGAAGATAAATTTGTTGCTCAAATCACCCAGTCTACAGTATTGTGTTATAGCGGACCAAGCTGACTAATGCAGATGCATAAGATCTGAGAAAGGGAGAACATAGGGATATAGATCTAAGTATTTCTAAGGAGTTCTAGAAGTCTGAGATGCTTTCAAGATATTCAAGTGGAAGTATCAAGTAATAAGTCATGTTTCTAAAGATGTCAATCGGGCAGATGTTATTTGAAACATTATTTTGAATGTCATCAGCATGTAGAGTAGTTGTGAAACTACATAAGATCACTAGGGGAAGAATTTTTAAAAAGAAGAGGGAAAAGAGAGGGGAAAGAAAAGATAAAATTTGCATCTTGAATCCTTAGTCATGAAGAAATGCGAGAGTCAGTAGAAGATGAAGCAGAAAGAGAACTGAGGAAAAGTAAACAGTGGAGCATCAAAGATGGCAGGAAAGACTTCTGGCAGAAAAATTACTTTTTAAGTGTGAGGGAATGGGGAGGTTCCCTATCCAGTCACAACACTGATTTAGACGCCCCGTGGAAACCATCTGCTGCAACAATCAAAAATGCTGCAATCAAATAATCAAAAAATGTTAAAAGGGAAAAAAGGAACAAATTAGATGAGGGACTGGGATATACAAATGGATAATGGCCAGACTATCCATAAAAATAAGACTCTGATCACTACCTGCAGCCACCTGCCCAGGAATCCCTTTTCTGAAATAACCAGCCCTGGAAGCCAGCTTTGTAAGACAGACAATTTGTCTCACGTAACAATCCAGGAAGCCAAACAATAACTTCCGCCACAATGGACCCCAAATGACCAGAACTTGATTAACAGATGACAGCTTCCCTACTTTCTGTTCCTGCTTCAAACTTAGGACCAAATAGAGGAAAACAAATATGTACCCACCAATCACATGAGAAGCCCCACCTCTAGTTAGCTGCCTCCAACTACCCTGTGCCAACAACCCCAAACAAGGCACATCTAAGTCCTTCCCATTTGACACATGAAGCTTACCCACTTCATTATCTGAGTCTCAGCCAAAATACAAGTGATGGTGACTGACTCTAGAGGAAGCTCTGAATAAATAGCTGCTTCTTCTATGTCTGGTCTTCATTTATTTCATACAGAGAAACATGATCTTAAATATATTAATAGGCTGGTCAGAAATATGGGGACAAGTGAGGAAATCAGAACACCAAATGGGCTTTCCACGTAGAAAAACATTAATCATACCTGATGACCCTGAGTTTTATATTTTGGGATACTGTGAGGTAGAGGGAACATGAGGCAATCTAAGTTCTGTTCGGAACAGAAATCCAAATAGGATTAATGATTTATAGAGATGACACGCCTACCTCATTAGTGCAAAAGTGAACTAGAATTAGCTATTTCTTCCAGGACACGCAAAGAAAAATGTCTGTCTTTACTTTTGATGGGGCCCAGTGGTATGGTACTAAGGACTAGAGGAATCCCGGAAAGTCACATGTCGATAATGAGAGAGCTGACCAATCTCAACTCTGACTCCTTAGGACCTGGATGAATTAATGTTACCAAGTCCACCTATGTCTCAGTACCTTTAAACCGCTGCATTTTGGAGTTTTTTTAAATTGCAGTCTTTACCTTCATTCATCAGTCTTTACCACAATGCATGAGGTCTGACTCATTTCAAAGCAATCATTTTCAAATTATATTACATGAACAAAACAATCTGTGATTAAGTTTCTACAATTCCAAGATCAACATGAGTGTCTTGTATATAAACCTTTTCATATACTTGTCTATAATATAAAATTATAGTGTTCTAAAACCTCCAGGACAAAGCATCTATCAAAAATATTTTCCCATCCAATGATTTTACACAGACATGATCACAGCACTGGAGTTGGGGTCATCAATTTTCAAAGACCATGTGGTGCTTTCTAGAAGTGAGTGAACAATAGAGATCTTACTTCCTTTTGAGTCATCTTTTACAATTTAGTTTGTTCTTTCTTGACTCATGTCTTTCATCTTGCTTTTTACATTTTCCAGCACTTTCCAATCAAGTAGCTCACAAATTTCTAAATCAAAGACAGCAGTAAGCTACTAAGAACACCAGTTTGATCCAAAATCGAAATTGCTCACATCTCTTTGCTCCAGCCACAAATCCTCCTCTCTGCTATTGAAATACACCACTCTTAGTATAGGAAGACTGTACATTTGCTATTTCCTCTTCCAGGAACACTCTTCACAGGTGACCCTATATCCTGAATCTTCAAGCCTTCGCTCCTATGCCACCTTATCTGTGAGGCCACAGAACCAACCCATTGAGAATACAATTCTCCACTCTTTTCTATTATCTTCTTGTCCAGCTGTCATGTGTGAATTAAGCCTATGAGTTAATTGCCAACATAGAGTGAATATGTATGTACTTGCCTGTTTCCTTATTGTACTCCCCGCCCCACCACACGAGACAGCTTTCTTAGGAAACAGGTGTATTTTTTGCTCTGTTCATATTATATTTAAGTACCCAGAATTATGCCTGGCACAGAGTAGGTTTTCAATGAATATTTCAACTAATATCAACTAAATCAGTCAAGGCAAATATTAAATTCCCCATGTGGGATTTGTGGATGAAGTGTCCTAGATATAACATCATTTACGGCTTACATGTTCCTGCTGAAGGCACAAATTTGTTGGCAGATACTATATATGGGAAATGTATGAGCATTATATATGTAGACACTGCATATAGTTATGATTAATTTGTTAATTTTGAAGAATCTCTTTTATGCTGAATAGCCACTGAATGAATTGAAGTGCCACTATTAACTATTATTTTAAGAATTTTCTTGACTGCTTATGGGATGTAGCGGACATTAATCATTGCTCCTGACCTAGATTACAAAGCACATACAAGAGAATTTGCATATTCAGGATATGAGTCCAACTATCGAGCAATAATATTGAGGGAGATCTCGCCTCATATTTAAGTCCTCTTCAGTCTTCACCTGGAAAGAAAAATGTCTGCAGACTCTCGTTAGGTGGTCCATTAGCCCATCTGTGTGTGCTGGCATAAATAACAGCCTGAGGACAGTGACCAAACTCAACCTGACATTTGTGCAGGAGATGACAGGGGAGCCCTTATCCCTGGGTTGTGCTGCCAAGTGGAAGGAGTGAACACAGTCAGAGCAAGCATGCGGGTGCCAAACCGCTTAGGCAGCTTTCTAGAAGATGCTCTTATCAAATATCCATGAAAGAAAATAAAGGTAGGAAACCTCCAAGAGAGCTATGTGGTCATTGTCAAAGCCATTCCTTCATTCCTTTCACAGGAAGACCTTTGTCACCACTGGTGGACAGGCTTGAGAAAGAGAAGAATTAGAAGAGGCAATCACCTAAGTGAAAATAAATAAAGCTGATGGATGGGATATAGAATAACTTGAGGAGAAGAGGCACTGTGGAGAATTAAGGTGGGAAAAGTCTTTCTCAGGAGTTGATGGACTCTCACAAGGATGTGAGGACCCAAGGGAACATTCTAACTGAGAGAAAGAGAACCGTCAAGCTCGGGGGCCCAAATTCAGGGGCCAGTTCGTCATGCTCTAGAAAACAACTGAGAGACATTTTTTTCTCCAAGAATAAATCCTTATTTTATGTTTTTATTTAACAGACAGCTTGAAACTTGCAGATTTATTTTTTTTATTAGGAGCACTTTATGTAACAGTTCAGTTTGTTCTCTCAGGAGGTGACTAGAACAGAGGACGGGAGAGGTCATTCTGAGATAACAGAGTAGGTAGGAGGTAGAACATGCAGCAAAGCATGGTGTTCAGATTTCATTCAGAGGTCAACAGAGTATGTTTGGAATATATAGACAGGGAAGTTTATTAAGTGAGTTAAGATATTCGAGAAGCCCAATGACTGAGATTGCTTTGGTTTAGGGTAGCAACAGTGTAAAGAGAAAAAAGTAGACTCTTACAGAGTATGTTCTTGAGGTGGTGTTAGGGAGGCTTAAAGTTAGATACGTAAGAAATAAGTAAAACATGGAAGTTAAAAGGTGTTCTCTGCTTTTGGCCTGAACAATCTTGGTAGGGGGAAGAGCAAGGATGAAATGAACTTCAAAACATTTGTTTTAGACACGCTAAGTTTTCAACCCCTGCTAGATTCAAGTGCAGCTGTCATACAGACCTGTGGGTACACAATCTGGAATTCTGTTGAGAAACCCGCACTAACAATGTCGATTTGAAAGTCACTGGAGTTTATAGGTAAAGCATTAGTGAAAGTCACTTAGATGATCAGAGCGGAATGTGGCAGGAAGAGAAGAGAAGGGAAGAGAAGAATAGCGAGAAATGGGCTGTGAACTGAGTCCCGGGCATCTCCATCTTTAGAAATCTATAGAGAAGATGAACCCAAAAAAGAGACCTGAAAGCTTGCACATGTGTATGCAGCATTAATTCTTTGTCGGAATCTTCAGTTAAAAGAAGGGAATCCTAGAGATGGGAACAGTCAAGGAGTTACTGCTATATTAATAAAGTGGGCGAGAAAGGGATAAAAACAAGAGCAAAATCCTCAAGCAGACAAAGGAGGGTAAGAGCTATGGTGTCAATAGAGTTTCTCCATTGTTGAAACGGAGTCCCTTGCTTCTCTGTAATGAGAGGCAGAGGTATAGGTACCTATCAATGTGCACGGAGAGTTCTGTTGGGAGAAGGACAAGGAGTTGTCATTCATTGCCTCTTTTCACTCTGTAGAGGCAGGTCATTGACTGAGAAGAGGAGTAAAGTTTAGGGAGAAGAAAATGATTTGCATTTTTGAGAGTGTCCAAGTGAATGGAAGAAAGCAAAGGCAATGAAGTAGTCAATTTGGAAAGAACCAACCAGTGATGTATATAGTAAGGCCATTAGACAAGGAGAAGGGTCCAAATGTCATGTTCCATCAAAATGACCAATGCAGTCTTCAGGGGAAGCAGGGTGATACTAACTATGGATGATTCCAGGGAACAGGGATTCAGTCTGCTACTCCACAGAGAAACATCACATTTTCAGTGCACTTATCACTAAGACCCAGAGGAGCTATAGCCCAATCCTGGAGCCAAGTAGGTGTTTCACCATAATAGGAACATTTTTCAAAAGTTCAAATCAGATGTAATTACAATATTAAATAAAGATATGAGCTGCAACCTTAAAAGCAAAGAAACAGCAACTCTGTTGTTTTGGGATTTTTCTTACTAAAGCAAGGCAAATATTGGGGATATTTCTAATACAAACAGATCCATCCCATTACATTATCGTAAGTACAGATACTTTAAAATGAAGATTCTTAAAATCTGCAAATTACTGAGCCATGGCCAAGATCTCCCAGGTCACTAAATCATTCTCTCCTTTTCATTGCCATCATTAATGATACAGTGGGAAGAGCTAGAGTTTGAATCCAGAGGGATTTGGGTTCAATTAAAAGCTACATTGTAGGATCTTTCAAAAGATGGTTAACCTCATCTCCCAATCAATCTTTAATTTTTTTCATGTACATTTGTACGGTAATATCTACATGGTGGAATTACAATAATCGTTTGTGTGCAAAGCACCTATGTTATTAGGAACAACCTTAGTAGTCAATAAATTGACTACCATCACTACCATCAGCATATCACTATTATATTTAGCATTATTCAAATTAATATCGCTAAATAATTTCTAAAAAGTAAATACAGAAGTGGCTTTTGGCAAGCACTAAGTATATGAACAAATATTCATTTCTGTAAAAACGAAAAGTGTGTACATGCATCATACATGTAGGTAGCCGAGTGCACATGCACACACACAAGCTATAAATACATCAAAGAATAACAGTGGCTTTTCGCTATCTTGAAACATCCTGCATCCACCATATGTGTACACATCACACACTGCAAAATGCTACAGTGAGTTCACATACAACACGCACTGTGCTGTGTAACAGATAATCACACAGAACACTTGAAGTTATTCTTCTCTGAGTTATTCCTCTGACACTTGATAAAGCTAAGCTGGCTTGCTCTCAAAACAACAGCTACCTGCCTTACTTTGCAGCTAAATAGTTTTTTAAAGAAAATTATCTTTGTCCAAATTATGGGGTCACCGTATATTCGAAGCTGAATATTTTCATAAAGATGTTATCTTTTATTCAATCACTATGAAGAAAAAAAATTTTCTGTTTATGTAAAGAAGAATTAAAAAGTAACATTATGTTTAGCAGTAACTAGCAACTGATCAATTTCCAAGGGAAACAGTATTCCTTTTGTAATTTTACAGGTTACTGCAATGTTCATTGAAGATCACAAAACTCAAAACTTGATATATCTTGTATTATGTTAGTCAAAAATGATAGAACAGTTTCAACATTTCAGTATGACTTGATGTTACTATCATACCAAAAATTTAAACCTGCAAATCAATATATTTATATAAATATATATACTATTATTAGTGTGTATGTATATATTTGAAGGACATATTTAGGGAGATTTGGAGATGAGCAGCAAAAAAGAGAAGTGCTTTGTGAGCAAAATACAAAACAAAAACTTCTCCATTCTTATTGATCTTCTAGGCAGTGGAGAGAATAGAATCAAAGATGAGGAAAAAAAATTTTTTTCTCAAGAAGTCGCAAAATTGAGTTTACTGTTAGTTAACAAAAAAAGGATAGACACAAGGGTCAGAACACAAAGGCGATAAGAAAAAATTATGTCCTATATATGGTAATACGTTTGAATTGGAAATTTCAAGTGTTATTTAGGTCAGAATAGCTCAGTGGGATTAAAAATAACATCCTCAACATGCATTTAAATTACAATGTATAGCTATATAGGTTGACTAGTGAAGTGAAAATTGTTTTTATTTTATCAACATAAACCTCTGTTAGAGAAGATTTTATAAAATTAAGATAATACCTCTTTTAAAAGAGGGATTGTTCCCATGGGTATGATCAGAAGGTCAGCAATGGATGGTGAGGAGACTGATAAAAATGAAGAGAATGGCATGTGTTCTTTGGCTGTGGTTTGGATTGTTAAATTAATCACTGTGACAAGAAATGAGAATAGCACAATGTGGTTTTCAGCTGGGCCCCAAAGTTGGACAGAGAGTGGGTGTCTATACTACCTAGAACTGCACATGGACAGAAGACAATTCCATGTCCACATGACACCATTTCCCATTTCAACTTATATCCTAAAAACTCAGTTTGACCCAGCTCTCACTTAACTTGGAACATATTTACCAACCTAGATCAAAAATGGTTCTTGAAATGTGAATACACCTTCAGCAGTGCTACTAGCCATCTCCACACAAAAGTATAAAACAGACAAGGTTAATGAACGGATCTATAGAATTGTCCCCAGGGCCTATGGCCTAGAGAACCAATTTGTCTCAAAGTTCTCGTGTCTGCTCTCAAGTGTATACTACTCAGTCAATAATTATAATATTTCTAGTCAAAGCTGACTGAGACAAGGCGGCACCAAAGGTCAAATAATGATGCTGCTGATGTGAATGACGATTCTGACGTAAATGACTCAGGACAATGAAGCAACAAATGATACCACAGGAAAAGCATTTGAAGAGTGAACCACTCATGTCACATATATATTCAATATAAGGCTATGAGCTAAAGATAAGTGGGGATTGCATGAGGTATTATATAAAAATAAAGGAAATTTTTTTTTCTTCTTTTTTTTAGAAAGCCATTGGTGTATAAATTCTCAGCCAAATATAAAATTTTTTTTTGCTAAGTTGTAAAGAGTACAAATCAAGCCAATAGATATTACATGAATTTTAGGCATCTGACCTCTGACAAAAGAAACTTGTCATCTCCAGGGGGACACTGAGGGACTGTAGGAACTGTCTGTAGTACTCAAGAGAATAGTTCAAATGGGGACAAATGGAACTGCTTTAAATAGTCATTTGGGGTCAATAAACAACTGTCTACAATGACAAAGCAAAAAGAGTGTCTTTGTTTAATTGGAACACAGGGGTTTTCAAATTACTTTTCCAGATGCATTTAGGAAACAAAAAAAGATACATGTGGTTATATGTAAAAAGTAGAAATAATTCAGTTTTAGGGGAAAAATCTGTGATATTTCATAAATAAAAGTCACCTTTTCATTTGAATAAAAAAAGTAGAAATCGGTCATGCTTTAGCCAATCATGATTTCCTGTGACTTCACGAGACTGCTGAATGTTATGCTGGAAGTAAAATTAGAGATTCTATGGAGACAGCGCTTTCCCTGGAAATTCTGGAGAGCTAATTTAAGAAAGTGAAGTGCTGTGTTTGTCCTCCCATCCACAGGCATCAGCCACCTTGTCCTTCCCCCCTGCAGAGCTTTCCAGGGCTGAAGGTGCTAAGATGCATGAAAGGACTTCACGGCAGTATGAAGCCAAATGAGATTCTGGCTGCTGAAGAACTTCTTAAACTTATTTCAGTGCCAACAACTGCTAGGCAGGAATTTGGTATTACACAGCTCCTCATAATCGAAAGCACTTTACAAGGCACCCTGCCAGAATCCATACAGACGGGGGGAAATAACTTTTATTCCACTTATTAAATTTCACATTGCTTCTCCCCGGTAGCAAAGGAAGCAGAAAGGAGATAGAGTGATGAATTATGATCCCGGGCAGGGAGGAGTTATTCATGGTCTCTGTGATAGCAGGGGCTGGCAGAAGAGACAGAAGGCTGCTTAGGCTTGGATTTTTTCCACTCTGGTATACATCTCCACTGCCTCATGAAGCACAGGGCAAAAGGCCAAGCGATTTCAGTCATATGAAAAATGTGGCTATCTCCTAGAACTGCATTTTTAAAATGTGTGGCAGGCTTTGTTGAAATGTATTTTGGAATGCTGACTTTGGATGGAGCCACAATAGGTTATTTATTGCTTTGAAAATGTATCAATAGCCTTCAATTCATAACCAACCTTCTTTCATGATATTTCTTTGCTTTGCAGAGATAGGACTTTATACTGAGAGAGAAGATCAAATGGTGGGTTTTGGGCCATGGGAAGGGGATAAGGGGTGAAAATTAGTCATATAAACATAAATAGGGCACCATTTAGTCTATTTTACATGGAAAGCATCCAGGTTTGTGAGTTAGCTGTTGTTATGGTTGAGAGGATTGACTTCTTATAGAGACAGACATGAGTTTGGTTCATGTTTGGGCCATTTATAGGTGTGTGACATGATGCTAATTGCTAACATTTCTCACAATGTTGTCACCTGTAAAATAGGGATTAAAACGCCAACTTTATAATCTGAGAATGAGTATTAAATAATAGACTACAGAGTATTTAGAATGCCATGCTTAACATATAGCAAATATTAAAAAAAAATGGTGACTATCATTCATATTTTTATCATTTACATTAAGGTTTCACAAGGTTGGTGAGTTTGAAAGAAGGAGGTTGGTAAATTCAGATGTTAAGGTGTCTAAAATAATTCAGTCTTCTAAAGGAACTTTACTTAAAACTATAGTTTTGTTAGAGCAACTAATTTCATATTAAAATTTAAGCAACAGGGGGGAAGGTTACATTGAGCTAGAAGAAAATTAAATTCTAAATTAAAAATTAAATAGCTAATACAAACACTCTTGAAAAATTTCAGAGACATTAGATGCCTTTGGTCAAGATTCCTTGGCAGTTAAGCAGATCACATGATTGTCATTCTCCTGCCCTTGACAATGGAAGGTTGGTGAGTGGGAACCACCAAACTAAATTCTTCATATGAGCAAAAAGGGGGTGCTGAGAGGCTCACCCTCAAAGCAACAGAGACTGGGAACATTAGTAAAGCCCCTACTCTTCTCAGCAGCTGACACCTCTATTCCCCAGGAGAAGGAGACACGGCTTTTTATGTTAGTGTTTAAAATATTATCAACTTAGATTTAAAGAAGGGAAAGGAAGAGAAGTTGTGATAAATCTCTCTAGTATTAAAATTGCTCTTCAAATGAAGTTTTCAAACATTGTATGAATTTGTGAAAGAAATGATTTCAAAGTTGTCCATTTCAGTTAATGACTCTCTGAAGCAAGTTAGCATACATGTGCATTTCCCTCACAGCTGACTAGGAACATTCATTGTTTTCTTCCACATTTGTAACAAAGTGTTTCTAATAAAGCTTACATATAGCAGTTTACATTCAGCTTTTTCTTTAGGGCCCCTGTGATGTGTACATTTTGATGTACCTAATAGAATAAGTTTTACAAAAAATCAACTAAAGCCCTTGAAAAGCTTTGCAAAACAAGACAATCCCTGTGTGTAAGCAAGTCATTCAAAGACTGCAGAAAAATGTTGCTTCTACACAAAGAAGACGTAGTGTGAATGTCTCATGTCTCATGTCTCATGTCTCAAATGCTTGCCGGAAATGTTAGGCCCGGCTTTTAGAAGACCTAGTTTATGTTGAAAACTTCCTCAATGGCTCCAAGTTTGTCTTTCTCCAAAAGACAGTAAGATGCATTCTGATTCCAAGACATGTAACTTCCAATTGCTTCTGCTAAATATGTTGTCTTCCTAAGAAAAATGATGTTCAATTCTTCAAACAGGTTTAGATAATATAGGGCATAATTGAGGAAGATGAATCACAGACTGGACATATCTGAAGTCACATGAGGGGACAGAGAAACAAAGAAACATAGGGCAATCGAAATAAATATATATATATATATATATATATGCTTTGCATATCACATCTCAAAAGATGCATTTATCAAAATATTTAATATATGCAGATATATATTATATATTACATTATATAAATGCATATTACATCTGAATTATATAATTATATAGTAATATTACATAAGCAGAGTTAGTTATGGTGATACAAATATATATTCTATAAAATATATTCTATATTATCTATATAAATATATGTTCTATATATTCTCTATAGTCATATAATATATGTTATGTGCATCTGCACAGAAATGTTTAATTGGATTTTGCAATGATCGGCTTGTTTGCCTCTTAAATTTGTAAGCACATCTTTCTCTGAAGTCTGTCCTTGCTTTGGTAATTCAAGTTTAAGGATAGCCTTCATTTAGATAAAGCAACACATTTTTTTCTCTTCTGGAGGATTACCTAGTCTCAGAAGGAAACACAATTTTATTTGGAGCTGAGCTTTTACAAACTTGTTTAAAGAGCTTTACTCCTAGCTGGACCAAATTTGGCCAAGACCAAAGCGGATTCAGGGTCCCTAACTTGTCCTCTTTGGCAGCTCTCCTTCCTGGAGCGCTCTCCTTGCTGGCATTCCTGCAAGCTCAGCTCTCTTTCTGCTTTCACCACAACATGCTCTCACTCAGGCTTTTCCAACCAGGGGAGAAGAAAGAGCAGAATGCAAAGAACGTGGATTTAGTGACAGATGTGTTCTACTATTTTTAGACAATATTTTTCTTTCATACAAGAGCATTTATTTTTGTTCATTTCAATATTTATACCAATGTCCACATCACATTCAAACCACATGAACAGTTCCCACTTGTTGACCCAAATTAATCTTTTACAAGCTACTCGGCAGTGAGGTTAGAAGATGAAGAGCAGGTGAAATAGGACCTCCTTGCTCCCCTGTACATGAGCCTTCTTATCACAATACAATGTGCCAGGGCACCCTCTGTTCCTGGGGCATGCCTGGCTGCCCACCTGTGACCTCTCTCCTGCTGAGGAAGTTCCCTCTCATCAACAGCCTGGCTGGGATACTATAGCATTTCAGTTTGTAAAGAAAAGTCTGTAAATCTGCACTCTGGGAAGGAAGACCTTGGTGAATTGCCATTTGCCTCTTATAATGAAGAAGAAAAAAAGAAAGGAAGGGATGGGAAGGGCAGGGAGGGGCAGGGAGGGGAGGGGAGGGATTTAGATTACATTACTTCTTTATTTTAAAGTTCAGCAGCAGGTCAATATGTTAGGAAGAATTATTTTGGTTTTCTTTGAACCATTTTATCTTGGTAAATTTTTATGTCTAATTTATCTAAATAAATAGGCAGAAAATAAAATGCCTTATTTAAATTACTTCCATTTGAGATGAGTCTCTACTTTTTGATTCAAAATCTTGTTATGAAAACATGTATCTAATTATAATCATTCTAATCTGTCAAGTTACTAAAATACACTAGTTACGATTATCAAATACGAATTATGCTCTACATGGAAGTATCTCTACATGTCAGATGTCAGAGTTAGAAGGAAAGCTTTCATGAACTATAGAGGAAAAGCTTTAGAAATATCTATCTATTTTTTCAATTTTTAAAATGCTTTTAGAAAAAATTCTATTTGGGTTTTGGCATATATACACAGCTACTTTACTTTTGAAATTCAACCTTCATGGTTATGTTCATTTTTATTTGGCCTATGGATAAATTGCATTTATGATAAAGACATAGCCTTTCTCAAAGGTAAAATACTTGAATTATCTGGACTGTGTTAGTAGCAGTTACAGAATTCTCCCCCAAGAGTTAAACGGTAATTTTAGTGTAAGACTGGCCTGTAGTGAGGTGAACACTGAGGTGCTCTAAAACTCTGTTTCTCTGCTAACGTTTCTTTTTCAGCAGTCCCCTCGGCAAAGAATTAACCCCAGGAAATTCTGAGCTGTTCTCGCCAACACAACAGTCATGAAAGGAAATCGCTTTCAAGAAAATGGCTACTTCCTCCTATCCTGACAGAAATGACTTTCCTTTAGAATCAATATTCATGTTTTCCTTAAATTTGTATTAACAAATTGCATAATCACACTATATAGGTTTTAAGTTGTGTATTTTTCAAATCAACGTCTGCATTTACCACATCAAGATCAACACCAGCAGTTCCGTTTTGTCCCCCATCTTAATTGGCCCCTCGACCCACACAGACTACTTGTTAATGGACTGCAATGACTAATGACAGTACCTGTTGTATTTCTTGATCACCTGCATGACTGTTTGAAAACATACCGTTTCTGATGTATTCCAAGGGCTTTGCAGGAAGCTTTTAACAAAATATGATTTGGAAATTGCCAAATTCATAGAACTAAGATTAGGTGTGATGAGTCTCTTTCCAGGTCAAAATTTATTTAGGTTGTTCATAAAAATGATAACTAGGTACCCCTGGTGGCTTCAGTCCACAGACATTCCAAGGACCCAGGTTCTTGACCTAGGGCTGGGAGAAATAACCATGATGAACAACGAAGTTAAATGAAATGCTTCTTTCTCCTGCCTGCCTGTCTATCCATGTCTTCGTTCTGCCTACTGCTCGTCTTTAAAAAACAAGATGGTCATTAGAATGAGTCCATTTCAGTATTATTCTTACTTTATTTACTTTCATATTTTATTTTATTCTTTTTACTCTATGCATCTGTCACTTCATTGAGAATAGTGAGTTTGAATATTATTTTTAAGTTTAGGGAGGTTCTTTCATTGTGGTTTCTGCTACTCATTCCCTTTCCCTAACATCCAGATAGCAGCAATAATTTGACGTGAACATTGTTTCTAAGGGGAGTAAGTAAGTACAAGCCAGGCTTTTAAAAATTAGAAAGGAGGCAAATGAAATGGAGTGTGTACGTGAGTGCGCATGTGTGTGCATGTATCTGTGAGAGTGTGTGTATGAGCAGAGACAACATGGCCAGAAAAAATGTTTTCTAAATACCAGATATTTGCCTTCAACGATCAGGTTCAAGTCCTGCAGGAAACAAGGCTGAATAGATTCTTAAATCCAAGGTGGTAGAAAAGCTGATCTCGACTGCTCTGGGTGAAAGTGATCACAGAGAGAGGACAGTGGGAGCCTGTGACCCTGAAGCCCTGACTCATCAGAAAGAACTGATGACAAAAGCGCCCATCTTGCTCCGCCATCACTGCTGGAAGGTGCTTTCTATGGGGCATCCGACAAGCAGTTCATGGACAGCAGGTCCTTCTGGTTTCTCAGGCTGGCCAGCTCTCTCTCTGAACTTCTGCTCCTCTTGGGATGGCGAGCAGGTAGTGGGCAGCATGTCCGTAGCTACTGGTGACTGTGAAGGATGCTGGGATTTAAGAAGGTGCTCAAGCCCATCTCTAAAGCAGCTCTTAATGTCCCTGGGCATTCACCAGGGAACGTGAGGCAGGTAGCCCGCATCATCCTGCTTTGGGACTCTACACACATGTCTTTTTCCATGAAGGGACCTGACGTTCCAGGCCTGCTACAACAGTGCTTCTCAGCTAGGAAGTGGTGACTATTCTGTTTTGGTTTTGTTTGTTTTCAAATGTCCAAGCAGTCACAGATAAATATATTCCAAAGTAAGGATGGCTTACTAGTAAAATAAAATTAAAGGACAATTCGCATCTCAATGGAACCTAGGGAAGATCAGGGTTTTCAGCTCACCTACATACCAGGCTGATGAGGGAGGTGCTGGAAGTGTGTGCCCTCAGCTCCAGGCATCTCATTCTCCTTGAGGTTAGTTTTTCTCCCCCCTGCTCCCACCTGGGCCTCCTTCCAGCTCTGCCAGCTCCTGAAGGCTCAGACAACTAACATTCTCTTTGCCGTGGCCCACAGGTCTTAATCAATGGTAGATGATAGCAGATTGATCTTAAATATTCCCTTTCTGTTTCAGAAGGAAACATCTGGGGGAGTTTGTTACAGATTCCAGGAACTCCCAATCAGAGTAAATCCATTACTCCATTACTCATATTAGTGACATTCTTGATAACTATCTTTTCTTCTCTGTCTCCCTCCTCTCTGTTCTCCCAGTATTTTCTGGATTCCTTTTCCAGATAAACTCTCTCTGCTTGGATGGCCACGTCAGAGACTGATTGTGAGTCAATGAAACCTAAGACAGTGATGTTAAAGGCAAGTGCTTCATCCACAAGCATGTCGGAGAGTGGAAAACGACAGATGACTGAGAATGTACTCAGCAGAGAGTACACATTTAATTGGAAATGCCTGTACTATCTTGATTTAATTCTGTTTTCTACTATTGAAAGGAAACCTGGTGTTGAGAGTATCAAGTCAAATCAAATCAAATCTTTCCATGAATGAATGTTGCAGCTGAAACATACTTCCAGGTACCAGTCCATGATTGTATAGATGGTCACTGACAGATTAAGCTTTATATTCAATAATTTAAATAAGAATATACAAGAGAGACAAGTAAAAAAGAAAATATAAAGGAAAAATATAAAATAATTGCTATTTTATAAAAGTAAGTGTATAATCACATAGCACTGAGGCAAGAGTTTAAAGAAGATCAGAAGTGGGCAAAAGTTCTCTTCTGCATTATCTCCTGTCCCCTTAATCTTCCTCCAGTCAAATGTATGCAGAGAATGAAACCAGCAAAGAAAATAAAGTCAACAGAAGTTAACTTGCAAATTATATGCTTAAAAAAAATCTTATTTTATAAAGTACCAGTATTTAAAAAAAATTAAGTCTACAAAGAAATAGAAAATGTATTATCATACACAAACAGAAAAATAACCTAAAAGTACTCCAGCGTTTGTGGACAGGTAGAAAAGAGTGCTCCAAATAATCATTGCAAAGCCCACTATTTTTTTTTTTGTCCAGAAAGAACACTCCCATCTCTTTAAGAAACAAATTATGCAATTGCTAGACTGGTACAATATCAGTGGAAACAACTCTATCAGACTTCCTATTATAAACTATAATTCTAGGCTTTATTGCTTGGCTCTTTCAAAGTAAAGTATGTTGGGCAGAGACTAGGCATACACATTGTCAGCCAAAATACATTAAATCTGGTTGAGCTGTCCTTTTTGGAGAATGCAAATTGGTGTGTTCTGCTCTGAATGCAGCTAGCGCTTGGCATGGGCCTGTAAGAATGCCTTCTGGTGTGGGGACCAAAAAAAAAGTTTTAAGTGGTAAATTTTGAAACAGATTGGTTATTATTACAAAATACACACATTGTAAGTAGTTATAGTTAAGAAGGATTTCAGTTCATGAAAAAGTATTTCATTGAGCATCACATCACATAACACAAATACTACATACACTGAGTCCAAGTTTATGGGACACCATCCACTTGACAGTATTGCTAACTAGAGCACATGAAGGAGTCACTGGCTCGTGGCAGTGCCTATGACTGCAGCCTTCTGTGCAGACTGAGGGAGACTGGCTTAGATGAGCTGACATTCCTTGTCTACAAGCTGTACTTATTCATTTTGCTTCAGAGATGCAGGAACAGAATGGAGAATTCAAGCTGAGAGTTCTGGATGTGCCAACGAGTTTCAGTTCTTTGCTTTAGTTATCCCTCATCTATCAATCTCTTTGTAAAAGTTCATGTCACAGGATCTATACAAAATGGAATGCTATTCATCTATTAAAAAGGTGAAATCCTGGTGTGCCCTGGTGGAGGAGCGGGTGGGTTCTATCCACATACATCCCAAGGTCTTGGGTTCATGTCCCAGGGTGTGGGGAACAACCAAGATAAACAACTAAGTAAAAGAAATAAAAAATGAATCTTCCTCCTCTCTTTCCCCACTTATCTGCTTTTACTCGCCTTCATGCCTGTCCCTGCCCCGCACCCCCCCAAAAAAGAAAGAAAAAAGAAAAGATGAAATTCCTATTATTTACGAAAACATAGATGGACCTGGAGGGAATTATGCTTAGTGATATAAGTCAGGAGAAAGACATGATGATTTCACTCATGTGTGGTATAGAGAGAAATGAAACAATCAAGCAAAATAGATTTTTAGTCTATAGGACTAAATTTCTGGTAAAAGGGGCCAATTATCTCATGAGGGACAGATTTGTAGGACTACTGGTGGCAAATTCTGTCTTATAAACAGAGCTCACTTGTACACTTAAAGTCTATATAGTGTTATAATGCAATGTCCTTCAATAAAATTTAAAAGTAAATTCATGGATAGAATTGGACTGTTAGTGGTAACCTAATGTACTATATCTAGAAGTTGATTTGTGATAATATTCAATTTAAACCTATAAAATGTTCTAAAGCAGTATCTTTCAATAATGTTTCAAACATTTTGTTTTCACTTATTTGTTCACACTGGTTTTTTTCCCCTGGCCCCGTGACGTGAAGCCAGGTCTTGGAATGTACGTGGACCATGCTTGTGTGGAGGCAGCTGACTAAAGCGTTCCTCTACCAGGGAGCACCCTGAATACATTTTTTTTTAAGTTCATAGACAGCAGTCTCATGTCTTGTTTCTCTTTTAATGTAACATGAGCATAGTGATGGGATATTATAGTAACACAGTATTGTTTTAAGGTAATAGTGCACCCAAATATACCAGTCATTTGATGACTGTCTTTCCAGAGTTACATTAAATCTTACTAATCCTCCATTCATTCAATAATACCAGTTGCATTTATTTTGTATGCCCGATGTGAAAATAAGAGGAAAAAGAACAGGACTCCTATCTTGTACAACTTACATCTGAAATTTTGCAACATTATTAACAGTACTTCTGTTTTATTTTAGGCAGCTTCAGGGGCAAGAACAATATCAAAAAATACAAATGGCAAACTTAGGTGGAAAAATGTTTTACTGATCCTTGCCTTGTCAAAAATTTTAATGCAGCAAGTACGATATGAATTTTTTTTAAGAGGAAAGTGCAGGCAGGAATGCAGGCGAGCAGAGGCAGACAGGTGGAAGATAGCAGAGGAAGAAGTTACTGATTTTATTTAGCTGTTTATCTTGGTTGTTTCCCCCTGCCTCACCCTTGGACAAGAACCTGGGTCCTTAGCTTGCACGTGGACTGTGCCAGCAGAGGCAGCGGACTTACCTGCTATGCTACCAGGGTCTGTTAATATGAATTTTTTTTTAAATAAACATTTCACCCTTCTTTGCACAATATAATTTAATAACTGTAGAAAACTTTTTAAAAAACAAAGTTGACTGCGGATTCTTTGTCTTTGATGTTAGTAATATTCCCTCAACTATAAAACTTCCTTAACTTTGTCCTTCCTTTAACTTCCTGTTTTGGAACTTCATGATAAATTTGTTTCTCCACCAGCTAATAACGATATTGGCTGCTAAAAAAAAGAAATCAATAAACATGAAATGTAATGACCTCTAACAATTTACTTTTATTAGATCTGCAGAAAATTTTGATCATTACCCGGCAACTCCGTCTCTGGTTTTATTTTATTTTACTTTTTCTAACCACTACCTTGTGTTGCTTTGGTTTCTTTTTTTTCCCCTCAGGTAGAAAACGAAGAGGAAAGGGAAGCAAAATTCAACTAATGCATCATTTTGACACGTCTGTTGTTTGGTCAGTGGCGTGCAGTCTGCTATTTCTGATATAATAAATGTTTACGGTACTTCGAGTTGAATGAATGCCCGAGGCTCCAGGGCTTGCCTGTGTCCCTTCCTGGCGTTTATCTTTAGCGCGAGAGGCGATGTTGTTTGTTTCAACTCACAGAAGGTGAAGCTGAATGGAAAAATTAGATTCGCAAGCAGCTGCCTCCAACTTTCCTGGAGAATCAATATGAATCCGTGGGAGCATGACAGCATGGTTGACAGCTGTGGGGTCAGTCAATTAAAGCAAAGGAACTGAGCAGAGGCATGCGAGGGGACACAGGTTTCATTCTGAGTGAGTTTCAAGAACCAGGCGCTTTCTCTTTTATTTTGCAAGAACTAAATAGGAATTTTGCCCCCAAACATTTAATAAGGTAGCACTTCCTTCTCTGCCTGCCTCAGGGAGGTGGCTCAAGAACATGCTAAGATTACCAAGGTCACGGGTGGCAAAATAAATGCCTAACATAGTATAAAGGACGGGGGTAAAATAATCAACATATCCTGAACACATCCTTTTTTTTTTTTAAGAACTGAAAAATGAGCTACCGATCTAGAAAGTATTTCCATCAGTCTAAAATAAATTCACTGTCGTAAATACCTGTAGGTCAGCTTCCCTCAGGAACCCTTTCTTCAACTGTAAACACTGTGGGAGATGCGATCTACTAAGGCAGATTTTATGCCCGAGTCTTGTGGTCCAAAAAGGGTTTCTCTTTTCCATATTGCTCTATGCTTGTAAGTAAGTTAAAGGGAGAGTTCAACACTGCCACTCTGTAAGGGAACAAGGATGTGAAATCAGAATGCAGAGTTCAGTGATTCCAAATGGAAAGCAGCCTCCAATCCACTACTCCCTCATGCTTCCAGAGGCTCATTAATAACATTCCTAAAGGCTTGTACCCATGTATGTACATATAAAAGAACACTTTCTCAGGTTTAACAGTATCTCTTAAACTGAAAGCAAATTGCATAACAGAAAGGAAACCTTTCTTGCACGCCCTGGTGAAGCAGGGGTTGTGTCCTTGGTCTCTGGGAGGCACAGTCCACATACATCTGAGGGACCCAGGACCTGGGGAACCACCAAGATGAACAACTAAATAAAATAAAGCAATGCTTCTTTCTCCTCCTCCTTCTCCCTGCCTGCCTGCAGCTTTCTTAAAAGAAGAAAAGAAAAAGTAAATTATTTTATTACACAGGATACGAATGACCATTAGTGCTCTTTCTATATAATATTCAGAAAAAAGTTCTGTGAAATTCGAAAACATCGACTCACACCCTCTTTACTGAAACATTCTTTTCTCAAGTTCCCAGAACTTTTACCAGCTGATCTTTGGAAATTCTTACTGCACAGCTCAACCATTGCCACTATTACAGTTTCTCTTGTTTTGGCTCAGTGTTGCTTATGTTTTTCCCTCTGTTCTGCACATGGACTCTTCCAGGAATCTGACTCAGCATCATGGTTTTTAGTATTTTATCTATGATGATGAATGAAATGAATGACTCCTCTTCACTTTCCCTTTTATTCTAGGCTGTTTTTTAATACACATTTTCATCCTTACTTGGATGTCTAATGGGGTATCAAAATTGATATAAACTAATAACAATTTTCTCTTTATTTATTATTGTTTCTTAATTTGCAATACTATTTATGTTCTGGCAGATTAGATTTATACCTCCATCAATGTGTACCTCACACTGTGTTCCCAAAAAAGATTCTATTGAGCCTGTCATGCCACCAAAAAATACATTTAGAAAAAAAAGACAAAGCAAAAAAATGCACACAGGGATACAACTTCTGACTAATCCAGCCAACTTGAATTTGCTTATGTAATGAAATGGATACCGATTTCTACACAGAACAGAAACTATTTTACTTATTCTAGTGCATTATCGCTTTCCACCCCAGCAACCAATCCATCAACAATATGCCTCAAAAATCTACCTTAGCTCCATTAGTTTCAAATTCCACTGATATAACTCAAATTGAATCTATTCCCTCTCATGTGGGTTCTGCAATAGCCATTTAAATGGTGACTGTTTATTTTCTTGCCTCTTATAACCCGCTTTCCTCGCAGTAGACAGAATGATTATTATATGTGGTATAACGTGCATAAGACCACATCATCCTTTCACCATTTCCATGGATTCCCTAGTGACTGAGACTAAAATCAAAACCCCTCCTCTGGGCTTTATAAAGTCATCATGCGTTGAGCAGAACTTATTCAGCTCTAGCCCATTACATTCCAGAAAAACAACAGGATTTTTTACGACTCCCTTTTTTAATAAAGCTGCAACTTTCTATCTTTAAACCTCAGCTTATTTTAAAAACGAGACTGTCTAAGTAAATTAATGTGTTTACACACACACAATGCAATATGATAGGACCATGCATGTGCTATTTTATTTAAAAGGAAAATTACAGGTAAGAATAAAGGCAGCAGGTAGGCAGGAGGAGACAGCAGTAAGCAGCATTTTATTTATTTTCAGTTGTTCATCTTGGTTGTTCCTCCCAGCCTGTCTTGAACCTTGGTCCCTGGGAGGTAGGTGGATTGTCTGACCAGAGGCAGTGATTGTAAATGTGAAATCATCAGGGCGTGCCTACAAACACCGTTAAAATGTGTTTAATGCTAATGAAATGCTTAAGTGCAGCAGATTAGAACTAGTTAACTGCTGTACAATGATTAATTGTTTTCTTCAGTACTATTTTTCAGGAAGCCAAGGAATGCCGAGCACTAGAGTCTTTACACAAGTGCACTGACTCCAAAAGGTGATGGAAAGGAGGACACTACAAGTCTCAAGTCCCCTGCATGTTAGACACCCGGCCCCCTTCCGAACTGCACGTGTGCCCCATGACGATGAAGTGCTGGTTCAGAGATGCCATGCTGTGCAAATATGACTGATCTGACACTTGGCTGCCCATGTCTCCTGACCCAGTCACTACAGACCCCACCACTGCCTACGCTCCTTTCCATAACCCAAGTCAGTTTCCCACCAGGGGGCTGATCTGAGTCGCCTGATCAGATCTCCTTGGCTGGTCAGCAATAAAGCTCTTACCCTTTTGCAAAAACCCAAGTCACAGTATTTGGTCTCTCTGTGAACACAGGGCAACCAGTCTAATTTCGGCAACATAACAAACAAAATAAAAAGACATTCACCACTATATGAACACCACAAATATATTGGATTTTATCGATATGTATCCAGAAACACACCCCAAAATGGTACTGGTTAATTTTCTCTTTATATTTCATACTATTTCAAATTATCTTCAGTTAAGATGAATATTCAGATTGATGCTAACCTTGCATTTTTTTCTTAAAATCTCATCATATTTAAACAGTCATACCAATTTCCAAATAGCCTGCATTTAACTTACAAATTGCCTATTAATATGGAATTTTCCTGTGGAGAAAAATCTCAAATATCAACACACTTGCCTGTTAATGACAATAGTTCTGCATCTCACAGAATATTTGTTTTTATAAAAACACTAAAGTATGAGAAGTTTGGAAAACACTGAATACTATGTTGCAACAAGACATTGCCTTGAATCAGGTGGACTCCTATGGCTCAGGCAACTGAGAAGACTGAGGCACAGGGCATGCAAAGCCTAAGGGCCTGGGTTTGAAACTCAGGGCCGGGGTAAAAAAATCAAACCAAGCAAAAATGTCTTTAATCGTGTGCTTTGACAACCTGAAAGGATCTCAAAACTACCAGAGCCTGACTCATACTTTTGACACTGCTTCCAAATAAATTAGGAAACACTCAAGAGATTTGACGTTGGTGAGATTTTGTACTGACTTTTAAATTTATAAATTCTGAGATACTACATTGAATAGGCTATATTCCCACATTAAATGTGGACGGATTTTATGGATTACTTGTTGTATAGTATAAATTTCAACCCCATCTGCTCCACTTTACAAAGCCATGGCCTGTCTTAGAAATAGCTGCCTCTTAGCTATGATACCATTTAGTGGCACAGTACTCTATAATCATATAGTAAAGATGCAAAAAGTACAGCAGTTAAACATCATTTCAAATATGCTTTAATCAATCACTGGAAGTATTTGCATGACAAGAAAACATTAGGTGAAGGTAAAATATAAGCTCATTTGCATACGCCATAAACTATAAAAAAAACCCCAAAATTGTGGAGGGACGAAATAATCACATGTAAGTGATAGCTGGTGATACATAGCAGAGTTTCAAGTGCAGCTCTATTTGACAAAGGGGATTTTCAAAAATTTTAGTCAATAAACATTGACTTGCACCCACAGAGTGAAATCATCTAAAGAAGTAATTTCATAGATTTTGGGGCTTTTTTATGTGAAAGAAACTTACCAGTTCTTTAGCTCAAGTAGATTTTCAAAGTCATGCAAGCAAAGTTTGCAGGATATGATTTATTATTTGAAGTTATCAGAATTTCAAAGACCAGTGTCTGAGTTAATAATTGTTTAGATGCTATTATGAAGGGTTAATACATCTAAAAAACATAAAGAATTACTTTTAAAACACCTAAATGAATCTCATCTATATCCTAGTATCCTACAAGAGTGCTAGTTCTCAGGGTTTACAAAAACAATACTAGAAGAAAGTCTTTGGAATATTAGGACAACATCACTTTTATAGGCTTTAAGAGTAATTGATTTAGTGAAGCAAAGTAAAGGATAAAAGTTTTCCCAAAGCAATTTCAAAACACACAAACTAGTGTTATTTTCATTTTTCACTTAAGGTTCTTAAACCTGTTGAACTTCATGTGAAAGGCAGACACTTGAAGATAAACTTGACATGGTCAGGGTTAGACTCAGGTTGTCATTGTGATCTTCTCTACAGTTAACACCACAAATAAAAGTATGTGATGGTTCAAATATTTTAGTTTTTTAAGTGCCATAGATTATTTTAATGACCAAAGGACATTACTCATTTTTATGACATTGTGGGTTCACATTAATAGGAAATAGCCAGAGGGAATTCAGACAATCAAGTGATTATATCTTTGCAGAATGTTAGAATTGGAAGACTTAGAAGTGATCTATTTTTACCTCTTAATTTGAAGCATGAAGGAAGCTAGTGTTTTTGGTCAAGATCTTAGCACTAAATGGAGAACTCAGCATGCATCTTCATCCTTTGCCCTCTTCTAACAGCTTCCTCATACAGAGAATTTCTCTGATTCTGTTCTAAACTACATTAACAAAAAACATCTTTAACATGTGCTCTCCATAGCTATGAAGAATAGTTATGCTTCCCTAATTTATATGCATGTCATAAAATTGCAACCTGGAAAACAAAAATAAAACAACACAAAATGAAATAAGAGCTTCCTTGTAATCATGGATGAAAAGTCACACTGTTCAAAGTTGAAGACATCTCTGCATGCAAGACTTTTCCTCAGTAGTGATTTGTGAGACTCTTTCACACAAAGAGAACACTTTCATTCATAAAGCCCTATTCCCAGAAAATGCCTGGAATATTTAGGTAATAAGCAAATGTTTGTTGTGGTTAGTTAGCTTCTAATTCCATAAATAAAACCTTTTAAAGATAAGAAACCACACGCGCACGCACGCACACACACACACACACACACACACACAAACGGACACATACTTGTAGCAGACACTGAAGGAAATAAAATCCTTTAATAAAGTCCTTTAATAAAATCTGGTCTTTGCCAATCACATTGAGTTTATCATATTTTACCATCATATCATCCCAGTTATCAGTTTTTCTCTCTTTTCATTATGATTTCTGCTTTGGACTGTGCTACAGCCTCAAATAACACAAATGATAATAGTGATAAAATATTAAAAAATGAATTCATAATAATTCTGTGATGTTCATGAAGAAGATAATGTTTAAAGAGATCAAATATAAGGGATTTTAATTTAGCCCAAATTCATCAGAGAGTATTCTTCTGAGGAAGAGATGTTTCTAGAAAAGCCTAAGTGATTGCTAGTTAACTCAGAGCATGTGCAAAGGGAACAGGCTACACAAGTCCCTACGGTGAGAAAGGAAAATAAAGGGTTTAAAAAATAAGCCAAAGCTCATGTGGCTGAAATATAATGATCAACAAAGATGGTGGCTTGGGATCAATGTGGACAGGGTGGAAGAGATCAGATACTAGAGGCTCCGTAGAACATGTTCAGTATGTTGAACAGCTCCCTACAGATCTCATTTAACAGTTGCAAATATTGCAATAATTACTGATTTTTTTATTTTAAAAGATTACTCTGCTATAATAGGATGAATGTTGGAACAGGACAAAAGTTGATGTAATGAGCGAAATTATATAGAAAAATGAGTTAGGAAGCTATTGGAATAATAGAGAATGATAATGATGAAGATTAAGAAATGCAGTAGTTAAAAGAGAGAAGTAGAAAAATATTGAGTTATTTTGTAAATAGAAGGAACAGGTTTTTTTAGATAATAAAAAGAGAATCATACAAGATGACTAAGTTTTTTTGCTATGGAAATAAATAGATGGAAGACCATTTATCAAGACAGAGAACACAGACCGGGGAATGTGTTTGTGAGAGAATAAGTTCAAATGTATGAGCAAGCAAGTGGATGTCAATATATGTTTCTAGCTGGGCCTCATAAGAGAAGCCTGGGTTGGAAATTTTATGAAATTGGAGACTTATTATTTTATGTGCCATATATAATTTACAAACATTATGGTGATTGTCTCATTCATAATAATAACATACACTATCATTTTCTTTATTACAATTGAAAACTTAAGTAGTTCAAGTAGATCTCCCACCATCACATATTAAGTTAGTAGCAAAGTGTCCAAAGTTCATAACCTCAGTTTTCTGTTGCTGTAACATCAACTACAAATTGTGCAGTGGCTTAAACAAAATTTTATTATTCAATTTCATTACCTTGTGGTAAAAAATTTGGGCAGGATATACTAGAATAAATGAATCTTTGCCTAAAATTTCCAGGCTATCAGTAGGGATGAATTGAGTAGCTAAGAGCTGGAGCAGTTGGAATTGAGCTAAGTATCTATCTCTCCCCACATGGCCTTTCCAAGTGAATTTACCAAAAATCTAGTTTTGATCACATTGCAACCGGGGTGTTTTAGGACAGTCAACTGTCTTACCGAGAGCACACAGCTCCAAGAGAAGTATGAATCACTGTCAACCCTCTTCTAAGGCAAACGTGAAAATGGATAGCCACCACATTTACTTGGGTGAAAACAATCAAAGAGAAGACCAAATTCAAGTGGAGGGAACCAATCTCGCCTCTCAATGGAAGTGTTCTTTGGGGCCATCTTCAATCCCCCACATCCGTAACGGGCCTGTTTCAGCTCCTCTGTGCAGCTGACAGCTTCTGTAAAGAACACTGGCAGCAAAGCGTCAAACATTTAGCAGGCGATCAAGCAGTCCTTGTTCAGTGAAATGATTGCAACGTAGTGATTGTATTGTGTTAATCATAAAATAATAATAGCCTCTGCATTGTTTTAGCTACTCTAATATTTTGGATGAGAGGACTAAGGCATTTAGGATGACATCACGGAACAGTGTTATGAATTCCTCTTGTAGCTGATTACAGATGTCTGAGTTACTCAAGCTGTGATTCACAATGAAAAATCTTTCAGATTCCGCTTGACGCTTCTAAATTTTGACATGTCCTATTATTGAAAATATCCTCATTGACTGAATACTAGAGTAGCATGTAGAGATTTTCCTTAATGTAACTGATAGCTTGCTGCTCACCTGATGCCAAGAAACTAAGCAGTAAGATGATTTGAAAGAAAAGACCAAACGCTGCCTTTGGAAAAAGCAAACTTTATACAGAGAATAAGCCCATTTTAAGTTAACCACTTTCTCGCTATTATGATAGACCATGTTCTAGGAATGAATAAACCAAATAGAAAATATTCCCAATTCATGTAATCACCAATATTATGCAAATGATGAAATGGTTCTGATTTGCAATCACAAATATCAAACAATGAGATATAGGGCTTTAATTTTCCTTTTACTTACCTCTTACAAGTTTTAAGAAAGACATTTTATAGTGTTTAAATTCTTTATAAATGAGTTTAATAGTGAATATTAATATTGAATCAGTAATGTAGCATGTAAGACCACTTGAAACTTAGAAAAGATGATACTCCAGGTATTAAAACCAATGCTTACAGAATTATAACATTCAATGGCAAATCATCAGTATACACACAATCACTTACTACAGTAATAATTTAATTATTCTAACATATAAAAGAATCCTCTTCACAGTGAGACAGTACAGAACATGAAAAGAACACAGATATTGTGGTTGGAAACCTGGCTCTTCCATTTCCCTTAATGTACTTTGGGCAAATCAGTCAACCTCTCAGGGTCTCAGTTTCATCAGATATAAACGGAAGATATCGGCACTCCTGTTAGTTACTTTATTAACCAAAATTATACTTGTTCAGATTAAAGGATCAATATCAGGTATGATTTTTATAATTATTATTACTCTCACAGTAGCAGCTGAACCAGTAAGATAGTATCTTTTTCTCACTTACATATTTATTCTGAAGTATGTGAGAGAATGAGTATTATCAACACTAAGAAAAAGTGAATATTCAGTATTGGAAATCAAAGTCTGAGGAAATTAAAAGTAGATTTGGGAAGAGGAATAAAGTTCTTTATGAATTGCGAGGAGTAAAACTTACTCTCCATTTTATTACCAATTCCAATGTGCCCTTGCTGTAGAAAATCAAGCATTCCTAGGATTGTGAGGGATTTTGCCTGCATATTTATATTGTAACAATTCACCCATTATTATAGTTAAATTACTGTTCCATAGACATATGTTTTCCTTAGACCTATCTTTGTTGTTGGTTCATTAAACCAAAATATATCATCTAAAAAATATTTTCATTTAAAGGGTATCTCTTTGTCCCTGAAGTTGTCTTTGTCAGAGCAAGGATAAGCACTTGAATTAACTTCATCTCATTGAAATCACTTTGGATTATAATGTTGAAATTAGAAAGACCTGAGTCTACAGGGTCCCAGGTGGTGGTGGAAGATGATCCCTGACCTGAGACTGGGGACAAAGACAGCTTTTTTGAGGCAGAGAGACAAACGGAGGAAAGAATCAATGATCTGGAAGGCAGATATGTAGAAAGAAGCTAACAGGAAGAAGAAACAGGTATAAAATGTAAAAAAAAAAAAAAAAATTCTAAAAATTATCTTATTCAATTAAAAAAGGTAATATAAGAATGGGTATCACAGAAGGTGAAAAGAAAAAAAGAAAAAGGGAGCCGAGGAAATATTCAAAGAAATTAATTGACAAATAAGTTAATTATGAAACTATCAAAAATCTAAGAAAAGAATTTTCAAGGTGGCCAGGAAGAAAAAGCAAGTGACATATTAAATTACTTCAATTAGGTTAACGACAGATTTCTCAGCAGAACCCTTGCAGGTCAGGGCAGAATGGAATGATGTTTTCAGAATACTCCAAGGTAAAAATTGTATCCAAGAAAACTACATCCTGCAAAATTCTCTCTCCAATGAGGGAGAAAAAGGAAGTAATGTATTCCATGACAAGCAAAAGTTAAAGAAGTTGGCTGCCACAAGACCTCCCCTACAAAAAATATGAAAAGAGACTCTTTTATTGAAATAAATGAGTAGGAAGCCTATAAATATCTAAACAAGGGAATAACTAGATAGGTAAAACCAAAAACACAAAAATCAATATGGCAGTAGCAAACGCCTCAAATTTCAATAATCATTCTGTGTAAACAAACTGAACTCACCAACTAGAAGGTAAAGAGTGACAACTTACAGTAAGAAGCAAAATCCAATATATGCTGTTTGCAAGAGACTCGAGATCTAGAGATAAATATACACTTAGACTTAAAGTGAAGAGATGGAGAAAGGTACTCCAATCCAATGATGAAATAAAAAAGTAGGAATGGCTAAACTCATCACAGACATAAATTTACAACAACAACAGAAAAGGATAAAGATGACCATCATATAATGATAAAAGAATCAATAAATTAAGACACAACATTAATATATTTGCACCCAAAAATGGAGCACCTGTATATATAAAGAAATTATTAACAGATCTAAAGGAGGGTAAGGACAACAATACAGTAATGGTAGGACACTTTAACACCCCACTCACAATAACAAATTAGACAGACAAGAAATCAGCAAAGATTCAATAGCTTTAAACAATAAATTAGAAGAGATGGACTTAATAGTTACACACACACACACACACCTATATAGAAGCACACATGCATACCTATATATAGGAGAGAGAGAGAGAGAGAGAGAGAGAGAGAGAGAGAGAGAGAGAGAGAGAGAGAGAGAGAGAGAGAGAGAGAGAGAGAATTTCATCCTAAAACAACAGACTACACATACTTTTCAAATGCTTATGGAACATTCTCAAGGCTGGAACATATGTTGAAACAAATTTCAGGTCACAATAAATTTACAAAGATTGAAATAATTATCTAGCATTTTTTTGGATCCAATGGCATTAACCAAAAGAGAAAGGATGCAAGAGCTGCAATAAAGTGGCAAATAAACAACATTTTTTAGATAAATTTTGGGTCAGTGAGGAAATCAAAGGTGAAATTGAAAAATACCTAGACTCTAGTGAAAAGAAAGACACAAGCTATCAGAATATGTAAGTCAACAAATATGATACACTACATCAAAGAAAAAGAATGACAAAACCCACATGATCATTTCAACAGACACAGAAAACATATCTGACAAGATGCAAATCCACTTCATGTTAAAAACTCTCCAAATAGTGTGTATAGATGGAATATATTTCAGCATAATAAAGGCTATAAATGACAAACCCACGTCAACAGAATACTCAATAGAGAAAAACTGAAATATTTCCCTCTAAGATAACACACAAACAAGGATTCCTGTCCACTCTTATCATTGCTATTTAATATAGTGTTGAATGTTCTGGCTAGTGCAATCAGACAATAAAAAGATATAAAAGGTATCCAAATTAAAAAGGAAGAAGTGAAACAATCACTACTCACAATGATGCAGTAAAAAGCTGAGAGATAATAAAACAATTAAGTGGCGGAACATGAAATTAACATTCAAAACATGTTGCATTTCTATATGCAAGTAATGAAAAAGCAGAAAGAGTACTCAGAGAAAACAGCCCGATTTACAGTTGCATCAAACAGGTAAAACTACCTTTGATTAAACTTAACCAAAGAAGTGAAAGAACTATACAATGAAAATTATAAGGCATTTTTTGAAAAGAAATAAGAGAACACAAAGAAATGGAAAAACATTCTATGTTCATGGAATGGAATAATTAACATAGTCAAAATGTTCATATTACCTAAAACAATACAAATTTAATGCTACTCCCATCAAAATCCCAGACATTATTCTCAGATATAGAACAAAAATCATGAATTTTAGTTGGAACTACAAGAGACCCAGGATAGCAAAAACAATCCTGAATAAAAAGGTGTTATACTCCCTAACTTTGAACTCTACTACTACATAACAATAATAAACAAGCCAACGTGCATTGGAATAAAAACATACAAACAGATCAGTGAAACAGAACAGAGAGCTGGGACATAAACCCTCAGGTATATGGACAATTACCCCTCAACAAAGAAGCCAAAGACTTACAATGGAGCAAGGACCGTTTCTTCAACAAATGGTGCTTGGAAAACTAGAAAGCCACATGCAAAAGGTTAAACTAGGCCACTACCTAACACCATACACAAGAATTAATTCAAAGTGGATCAGATGCTTGAATGTAAGACAAGAAACCATCAAATACATAGAAGAAAATATAGGTAAAATACTACAGGACATTGATGTAAGAGATGTCTTTGGGAACGCAAGTACAATAGCAAGGGAATTAAAACCAAAACAGATAAATGGGATTATAACAAAACAAAAAGCTTTTGCACAAAAGAAACTCATCAGTGAAAAGACACTCTACTTAATGGGAGAAGGTATTTGCACATTATGTATCTGACAAGGGTTTAACATCCAGAATATATAAGGAACTAAATAAACTCAATTAAAAGACTAACAATTCAGTAAAAAATGGGCAAAGATCTTAATAGACATTTCTCTAAAGAGAACTTACAGATGGCCAACAGACAAATGAAAACATGTTCTACTTCTCTTAGCATTAAGAAAATGCAAATCCCAAAAGTGAGGACCACCTTATACCAGTGAGAATGAATATCATCCAAAAGAATGGAAATGACAAATGCTGGAGAGATGCAGAGAAAAGAAACTGTCTTACACTGTTGGTGGGAGTGTAATAATATGGTGGAAAACCATTATGGAAAACTGTCTGGAGAGTTCTGTCTGAGTATTTATCTGAAAAACATGACAATACTTAGTTGCAAAGATATATGCATCTCCATGTTTGTGGCAGCACTATTTACAATAGTCAAAAGCTGGAAACAACCTAAATGCCTGTCAACAAACAAATGGATAACAAAGATGTGGTATATATACTATGAAGCTATGACAAAGGCAAAATATTGTCATTTCTAGCCACATGTATGGACATGGAGTGATTTATACTTAGTGAGGAAAGCCAGAAGGACAAAGACAATATATGATTTATTCATAGAAGTATAAAGACAAGTAAACAAATGAATTAAATGAAAATAGACTTAAAAATGAACTAATGACAACAGATTTTTATCCAGAAAAAATAAAAAAGACAAATCAAAGGCTGTAGGAAGAGAAAGGGGAGGGTGGATGGAGGGGAGAAGAGGTAGAGGGGATTAACTTAACTATTAGGTGAAGGAAACACTGAAAAGCTGGTGAACTTACTATACTATACACAGAGATTGGTCAGCTACGATGCAAACTTAAACCTCTTTACTGTTATACCGCAATATTCCTTCAATACAATCATTAAAAAAAAAAAATAGAACAAAACAAGAACAGCTGAGTCATTTTTATACAGGAATTGTCCCAAGCTTCCTCTTTGTGTCTAGTAAGTAACCCCAATTCTATATTTACTTAGTAAAAAACTTGCCCCCACCTGCTCCTTTCGTCTTCTGCATTTTTGTGTGGCATGTTCCACTTCCTGGTCTCACTTGTCTTGGAACATTTTCTGAGTTGCACTGCTCTGTGCTGTCATCTGCTTCCACTGCCCTCAGGGACAACCCCTGCTGGAGACGCTACTTGGTGGTAGCAAACCCCATTGTGATAGCTACCAATATACTCAAAGCCTCAGGAAAAAGACAAATGTAGTTTTCCTCTCTTCAACATCTGTCTCCCAAACAATAAAGAGTGCTATTTGAGATCTTATGATTTTTTTTTTTAATGAAAAGGTCACTCAAGAATGATGGCAAGTAGGCAGGCAGACAGACATCAAGAAAGATGAAGAAGTACTTTATTTTCTTTAGCTGTTCGTCTTGGTCCTTTCCTCAGACCCAGGTCTTGAACCAGCAACCTTAGGATGTATGTGGACTGTACTGCAGTGAATTGAACTAACCCACTGGGCCACTAGGGTGCACCCTGCTCCTATGTTCCTACAGACATGCCTCATGAAACACCTTCCCAGCCTCTGGCTTCTTCTAGGTTCTAACATTTCTTTCTCTTCCTAGGTCACAGAGCAAGATCAGGAAATCTCAAAAATGTAAAATATTATCTCCTTTTCATTGAAAATTTATTTGAAATGGGCACAAAAGCCCAACGCTACTGCTCTTGGAAACTGGTAGCTCTATCAAACAGCTCACAGACATGTACAAGTGTTTAAAAATCTTTTCTGGAGTCACTGTGGATTTGCTATGTTTAGTCATAAAGTTTTTTTCTTCCAAAAGTATAGATATCCAAAATCAGAATCTCATTTACATTTTTTTTGCTTCTGTCTTAAAATTTGACTCAACTATAACTGAGAAATTTATATAAATGTAATATTTTGGAAGAGAGCCTCTACTAGCAGTTAAGATTAATACTGATGTTTACTATCGAGGTCATAAAATTTTCTATTTCTAAATCAAACAAATAATTTTGTATTTGTTAACTCAATCCTGTTGCAAAATACTAAACAACAAGATAATTATCACCTTAGTGGTTTATTGTATAAGTTAAATGAGAAAAGATTAAATACATAAAAAATCAACTGTCTATTGAACACGGTCTTACAGAAAAAAATTACTAATTACATGCTTTATTTGTACAAAATAAAGCTCAACAGTTTTTTGTAATAAAGATATTTAAAAAGCTAGAAAGTAATAAAGATAAAAGTACCAGAGCAATGCTTTTATATCCATAGATTAGCATTTAATTATAAGAAGCAAGAATCAGATACTTAACAAAATTATACAATGTTTATATCTTACTTGGATGTCAAATAAAAATTAGGGAATATTTTATTAGAAGCATGTATTAGCTTTGTATCTTTATGTTAAATTAATGGTTTCCTGAGTGGGACTGGATATATACTTAAAGGAGTTATACATTCAACAGACCTGTATAAACAAACTTCTATGTAACAGTTATAATGGTGTCTGTCCACTGAGTGCTCCAAATAAAATATGCTATAGGACTGCCTACCTGGTAAACTTTATAACGCTTGAGATGTTTAAGAAATTTTCCTAACAAAACATTATAAATAAGAGGCGGACGGTCTACAGAGTAATTGGCAACTAGTCAAGCGAACAGGAATTCCAGGCAGAGAAAGTAATGTATAATAGCTTGAGGGGTGGACAAGAAAAACAATGAAATAACTGCCTAAGAGTTAAGCACATGGTATGAGAATAAGGATGTGTAGAGATGATGCTTAACATAAAAGAAATGAAAGAGAGCAGGGAAGATTCCAGCTTCTGGTAAAGACCAAGTAATTTACTATTGACCAACACCCCTAAAATCTGTATCGAAGCAAATAAACAGCAGTGTTAGGTACTGGAGTGTGGTCAGAGGGAACTGTTCTGCCTACATTTTCTTACATAAAAATGTGTAACCGAAGGGCAGACCCTAATCCGAATCGTTGGGGAACTAAATCTCTGATGGAAAACTAAGACTTTTCTGACCTGAAGACAACCACCGCACAGTTGTTTTGGGCCAACACAGCCACTGAAATCAAAGGACTATTGCCAGGAAAGGGCAGGGGAGCAGAAGTTTTCTGAATTCTATGCAGAAAGTCAGATACGGAAGAAACAGTTTGCAGTGCACACCAACCAGATCGCCACCAGTTTAAAAAAAAATAAGATTCTTGGAGAATTTAACTGAATCTACGCTGTAACTTTCACAGTATTCAGGATGCAATAAAAAACAAAACAAAAAAATCACAAAACTAGTTGATATATGAAGACAAAAGAAATATGGCCCCTTTTCAGCAGCAATTAGTAGAACCTGACCATGAGATGATGCTGGTGCTAAAAGAAACAGAAAGGAATGACTAGGTCACTTTTACAATCAAGTTCAATATATCAGGAAAATGTGCTTGTCGTGAATAACAACAATTTGTAGTCAATGAAAACAGAAAACTTCTCGGCAGAGGGACTATCTAAAGTCTCAGACAGTGTCAGTACCAGGATTCCTGGTCAGTTTTTTTCTTCTATAACTTCATTTTATAGTTCATTCAAATATTATTTCAATACTAGTCCTTTCTTGATAAATCTTTCATCTCTGTTTATTCATTTTATATACATGCACGTATATGTGAATCACACAAAGGACTGATGATATGTTAAACTAGAGATAAAAGACTTGAAAACAGGCACATATCGGTGGAATAGCACTTAGATCGGTGACCTCTGGTCGGGTTTAGACCACGCACATCCCAAGAACCCAAGTTCGCATCCTGTGGCCAGGGTAACAATCAAGTTGAACTAAATAGAAATAAAATGGAATGTTTCGTCTTCTTCTCTCTTCCTATCTGTCTGCCTACTGGACTTCATTCCTGCCTTCATTCTTGCCGGGAAATACAAACTATCTTTGGGGCATAGAACTTGGGTGGACAAAACTTGGGTGGACTGAGAAATACCAATATTAAGGATTTTTACAAGTTTATATAAGTCTAATGGAGATGAGAAATCAAAGGTCAGGAAGAATATGAGAGTATATTAGGAAAACAAACAGGAAAAAAGAAGTACTTCGAGAGAGACATACAATCTAAATTTGAAAATAAAGCAGAAAGGATGAGCAAGAGAAGAACTCAGGAATGACTATCTGTAAAATGAAATTTTAAAAAATCAGTGGTGCTTTTGGTGATTACTTTCAGAAACTCAAACTAATTTTGAGTACTGAACGCAAAGTAATAAAGACATGACGCTCATAATTTCAAGATGATTAGAGGTTTGCTTGTTATTTTAGCGTTCTGTTTCATCCTAAATAAGGAGAGAGTTTGAAACTCTAAAAGATCTTTAAAAAGATAATCACAGTTAGCATTTTCTAAAGCAAAGGGATAGCATTTGAGCAGCCAGATTTGTTAGCTTTTACAGCAAAACAGCAGGGAAGGCGGGAAGAGAGAAATACGAAATTACGCATCTGTTTTGTGTGAACCTGTGGAAGCAGTGAGAGCTTCTTTGTTTCCAGTTTTCCTATGAAGAAGTAGACATGGACATGTGCAGAAAGTGATGGGGAAAATGTTTGGATGTCTTTAGGAAAGAATTCCCAAAGAACTGGCACAGAAAATGAGAGAAAGTACTGGTTAGAGACTAGGAGGGAAACTACTGTATAGTTACGCGATTCAGCAGAATTTGTCAGTTACTGTAAGTTTGGTTGTTTTTAACTATCCTAAACAACCTATATATAAGACAGAGGACAAGAACTGTTATACTGATCAATGTTAAGTTGCATACATTAAAAAAAAGAAAAAAGATAGTCTGGAGTCCATTTTGTCAAAAAACTCTTACAAATTCGAGTTAGGTTTTTGCATTTTTATAAATATAGATTCAATAACCAAACCCTGGTAATTAGGAATTTAGAATTCTCTAAACATACTATTAGAACTCAGGCCATGATTCCATTCCTGTGTTTACTGTTTCTATCCTAGAGATTAATAATAATACGTACATTTATGTTTACAGATATAGAGATACATATATATATGGTTCTTAGAAGAGTGCTAAGCATATGGTGAGTATTGAAAACTGTTAAATATTATTATTAATCCATTGGTGACTAGGCTACTGATTCTTCCAACTCAAAAGACTGGGAAAACAGAATGGGGTAATATACACAATAAATTCTTGTAGAGTTTGTTTATAATTTAGTCAACATTATCACATCAGAATTATTTAAAAATTTCATAGAACTCTTATTGTTAACAGCAATGAACCCTATTTCATGACAAATTTTAATTGTATATTTAATTTTAGTACGAAATGCTAATGGATACTCCAGAACCAGAATCTAAACTCTTGGGAGTAAAGAAAAATGCTGGGGGTTAGCCCTAAGTAGAGCTACTTAATATATTTCTGAATTATACAAGGAAAAATAAATATAAATTCTCCGCACAGATATGTGATTTATGTTGCGATGATGTGTGCTATAGAGGATTTTAAGGATACTTACTGGGCTATGCTCTTTCAAAATAGTTCAATATATGCCTGGAGCTAACAAAATTTTCTGGAATACTACGTATATATCCAAATAAGATTTCTAATGTTTACTGTTACATAAAGCATTTTATATCTCTATAATTTTCATGAAAGGTAGCTATGCAAAGAATATCTTTAAAACAGAATGCATACGTAAATGGCTATATGATTTTATATGTGTGCCGGAAATCATAAGTTAGATTCTTTCCTGATGAAGCCATTTCTCTAGTTGACAACTGTCAAAGCCATCTCAAAAACCCATGAATATTAAAGCTCTATTCACTGGCACGTTTGGCATTTTGAAGTCGGGCAAATAGAACTCATGAAATATGAAAGGAGCGCACCATGTCGCTTGGTAGAAAATGTTGCCATTAAGATGATATATGAGGAAATTCACACCTTCATCTGCTGGGCATGCTCAACTATATTTTCAATCCACTGTATTACTTTGCTTTGATAGTCTTACCATAAGATTATATCCTCCTTTAGCCTGGCTTTAGGGGCTCCCAAAGCTAGGATTAAATGGAACGATTTAAATAATTTGCATATATAAATGCATGTTTTAAACACAAGTGCATTTCTTTACAGTAATTAACAGATTCTAAAGTCAATTCTAGATACTAGGATTAGGTCAGAAAGGTTTCTAGGTACAATATCAACTGTCAGTCGTTATTCTTATATTACTAGGTGGAGTTCAAGTTTATTAGGTAATTCTAAGGTGTTTCTTTCATTTTACAACCTCAGAAAGTTTGTTCTGACTGTAGCGTTTACATACTTTTTGATATTTTAGACATGTCTATTGAGTCTAAAACTATACTCTTCATTTGACACAAGTATTTTATTTTGGAATTATTTGGAATAAATGATCCCTTTTATTTCACCTAGTCTGTATTATTTTGAAATATCAGGATGAAAAGAATTCTAATTTTAATGATGGGACAGGTGTAAATGTACCAGAAACTTAGTTAAGGTCTTAAAAATCAGTTTTATTAAAATAGAAACCTAACTTTATGTATGTATATATAAATATATATGTACATACGTACGTGCGTGTGTATACACACATATTACTATAAAAATCAAGATAGTCAAGCAATGCAACAGTTTAGAAATTGCACATATAGCAAGAAGAATATTTTGCATCAATTTTTCTATAGATATTTATGCCTCAACTTGTTACATAGGGCAACATGAAATCTTAAAATCACTTTTCTTTTAACAGAAGCCATATTCTTTTCTGTAGGTGCAACAAAGGCTATCTTAAGCTGTATACATAGAATTATAGAACCCACATATTCGGTGTCTTATTTTCTATCATGTTCGACATGTTCTACAGGATACTCATTCTTGCATAGTTCAGTATGTATAAAGCTATATATCTATAACTCTCTTTATATATATTACTACTTCTTAAGATAAAACGGAATTAGTAACATTTGCCTTGGCTTTAAAGATGGATTTAAAAGAACTGAAATCATGGAGGCTGGCTTTCAAGAGAAAATTGTTCAACAGGCAACCAACATACATGTGCTGAGCACTCTCACTCGTGTAGCGGTTACCTGCTACCACTTGTGCGCATGTGCGCACATGCGCACACACAAGCCATATAAAATTTCTCTTAAGGAACAATAGGTGCCTAGACCTGTTCAAGATTTATTCTGTATTTACCTGTTCATATAATCGAGACACATATATATTAAAAAAGAAAAAGAAAAAGAAATTGAGATTGCGGCCATTTTCTCAATGAGTCTTAGGTGGGAAACAATCCAGAGTAGAGCTGGCTAGAGGCCGTTCTGAGATCAGGAGGCTGTCAGGCTCCGAGGTTAGTGAGGGGAAACGCAAGCTGGTGGCATTGTATAATATTTTATATACATGTGTTCAAATATATATACACACAACTGAGTGTGTGTGTGTGTGTGTGTGTATGTGTGTGTAAAAGACACAATTTGGAACAAATTTCCTAAAAAGAATTCAACCTTAATAGGACAATACAACATCTTCCTTGGTCTCTGACAATTTATTGGAGGCACTACTCTGAGAAGCAATGTTAATGTTGCATTAAAAATAATTTTGGATTGTCCCACTGATAATCTAGTATGTTTACAGCTATTCACAGAGTTGGCAGGTCTAAGTCATAGAAGCATGAGGAAGTTGTTAGGATTAGGCAGAAACAATTCAGAAAATGCCCCTGCAGCTCATTCGTCTTCGTCCTGGGCCATCTGAAGGGTCGGCAGATACTTTCTGTGAAGGGTCAGATAACAGTCTATCACAGCTGCTCAACTCTACCTTATGGAAGGGAAAACATAAGTGAGTAAGCGTGACTATGTTCTAGTAAAGTTTATTTAAGGACAATTTAAATTTCATGTGATAGTCTCATGGCATATAGTATTAATCAATTAAAATTTTTTCCCAACTCTTTAAAAATGTAACTTTTTTTTTTCATGTGCTCTATACAAAACCAGGTGAAAGGCCTAACAGCATACCTAACCCCAGACTCACTGAAGGCAAGCTTTACTTAACGCCTCCCAATTTATATCACTGGTAGCTTGGTCTCATTTGGGAACCCAGCTATTGTATCTTGCTGGTTAAGGGATACATCATCCACAGAAACCATAAACTATGAACTCTCCTCATATATTTATACAGATGTCATGATATCCAACTAGCTTCTCCAAACTATGGGAACAATGAATGTCTATCTTTAGAGAAATGCCTTCTTGTCATTATGGAACACAAGCATTTTAACAGGTTTGCTCTTAAAGGTCATTTATAACTGATGTTCCTTCTAGAGCTGACAGCTTTTCTCAAAAATCACAGCTGTCTGGGGCATATATATAATAAAGGTGCTTGGAGTGACTTTCCTTCTAAAAGAGCCAGGATGAGCCACTAGATGATGATAGTGTTTTTTCCAGATTATAGGATGACAGAACACAGAGACTGAAGCAACTCTTGAACCAGTTAGAAGTTAACTTGAAATAGTCAGTCAGCCACTTTACAGGTGGCCCAAGCATAGCATTGTGAGTAAGCCAGCGTTTGGGATACTTCATGATTTTAACATACACCAGTAACCATCTAATTGCTTTGGTTCCCTCAATTAGATTCTAGAAGGAAAACTGGAGGACATAAATCCTGAAGAAAATGGTGGTGACTAAATCATGAGTATAGCCCACCTTTAAAACAACAGTTTAGAGGTGTTTTTAAAATTAAAAAACAAATCCTTTCTGCCTTAGAGAGACATTACTTGTTTTCTCTCCAATTGATAACACACACATCATAACTTAATATTTCTATTTTTTGTTTTATAAAAATAGTAACTAGTATAGTAAGTTGTGACTGGAGGGTGAAATAGCACTGCTATTTCAACACTGGAATACACTATAAGGATTAAGACTGCTACTTGTATCCTCCAAGGATCAGGGCAGATTTTGGAGTGTGATGAAGTTGAGAAAAATTTTTTTTCTTAAATATACTTATATAGAGAGAGTTCATATGCAAAAACATAAATAAGAATTAAATATCCAGTTAGTACTCACTTTTTACCGCAGCTATGTTGTAGTTAGTGAAAGGTAGCACTCTTATTAGAACTGAGATATTAATTGCAAGATAAGTCAATAGGTATTATCTAAAGAAATGTAAGTGTTACCTTTCTTTATCTTCTATCCAATATGAAAACTGACAAATTTCAATTAGTCTTAATTTATTTCTAGTAACATTCACATTGTGGGTCCTCTGATACAGAAACACTTTGTCTCTTTAAAATTATAAATTAGGAGTCTGTAGTTTTATTTTCAAATCAATGTCACCAAAATTGAGTTTTCTTCAGGCTATTTCTGCTTAAGCTAAAATATAAAACAATGTGAATGCAAAATGCTTTCTTCTAGATTCATTTTCATTAGATCATCTGTAAAAACAAGGTACTTTACACTCATCCGAATCTTGTCTTTTTACTAAAGATTTTACCAATTTTCCCCCTCTTGGAGACAGTGAAATCGCTTTTGACAGGTGATTGGAGTGGAGCGATGCCAACTTTGGTGGTCCCGGGAAAACGATAGGGCCTCTGCAGCACTAAAGGACGGGAGTATAACCTTAAATGATTTAGTTCTGTCTTTTGGCATCAAGATGCTGTAATTCCATTT
Source organism: Solenodon paradoxus (assembly GCA_004363575.1). NCBI lineage: Eukaryota > Metazoa > Chordata > Mammalia > Eulipotyphla > Solenodontidae > Solenodon > Solenodon paradoxus. The sequence goes on along the minus strand of RJWH01000486.1, from coordinate 403,164 downwards.
TCAGATAAAATAAGTCTTTCAAGTTATTATATCCAATATAAACATCCATCTGGGGGTACTTTATAGATAAATTATTACTCTGAAAAGAACTGGAATTAAGATTTCAACCTGCTTGAACAGAACCTCATTTCCTTGAAATATAGTGGGCGCAGTATTTCAAGGAAATGAGATTCATCGTCACATGGAGGCGCAGGATTAGAAAGCAGAGAACTCGACTGCCCACTGACTGGCCGCGGTAGCTGGAGATGCACAGGGTTATTCAAATAAGGCAGACATTCCAGTAGAAAGTATGTGACTTCATACTTCCCTGCCACTAAGAAAAATCACCTCCACTAACTCAACCTGTTAGATTTTATCTTTGAAGCTACAAAGCGGTGATAAAGGCCTTCATTCACTTTTAGCAGCACATTCTTAAAAATTTCTATGTATGGTATACTTTTGCTTGGCATTATTGACAAGAAACATTAAAAAAAATACTTTGCATGTGTAATGTAAAGCTTTTCTATTCTGTACTTTATTTCTTCCCTCGTAAGTGTTATTAAAGGCCACGGGATTTTTTTCAGTGTCTGTAGTGGTCTTGTGTGGAGAAGGAATAAATCTGGCGTGGCATTTCTCAGAGATTCCAGGGTACACATCAGGGGAGATGCCTCGATTTGTCATGGTGATGAATGGCTGGGGCCACAGGATGAATCAGAGACATGGAGGTAAATCAGGCATATCCCTGATGGTCTTGGATTGGGTAAAGCTCTTGCCTTCATCGGGCTGAGCAACAGAATGGGAACATAAATCTGAGATTGCTCAGGTAGGTCTTCCCATAAACATTACTTTAACAAACGGATCCTCTGCTTGTCGTCAAGGGGATATTTTGAGACTGCCAGTTCTTATGTTACATAAACAATATGAATGTACACTCTATTTTGAAGTAGTATAAAAACACATTAAAGTGCGTACAGATGAATAAACACACACACGCACACACACACACACACATATATAATTTTTTTTTCTTCTCCATGTTTTCAATTTTCTCACAATATTACTTTAATCTCGGCCTATCCTATTAAGTGCCCTCTTGCCGCCCTGGGCTGCCTGACACCCCTCATGACTCTGTCAAGGCTAACACTTACCTTAAGAAGGTAAGTATTGTATCTATTTTTCAAACCCAAGTTATTGCACTTTCTTTCTAAATTGAAGTAAGAGAGTGAAATATTTATATTTTCTAAGAGTGAGCTGACTTCAGTCAACCCATTTCATCAATACTTCTTTGCCCAGAGGAACTTTCTTACCAAATTCACTATGTATTTGCTAAAGATGGCTCTTAATATTATTCACTTTACAGCCTTAAAAATCTTGTTTTTTTAATATTTTGCATTGTCACAGTGAATTGCTATTCATCATGAATGTTGTGACATGTGTCTCCACTTTATTTTTACTATATGCTAGCTCTAAACTGTTACTTTACATCATATAAGCAAATTCTTTCATTTAAAAATAATGGTCATATTGACTTTTTCACTTAAAATAATTTAAAATGCTGTAATTCAAATAGAAATTTATTTACCAAATTTGATTGTTATAGTTATCAGTAATTAGTATTGTTTGCATAAAATATTCAAATAAACACTGAAGTTTACATGGCTGCAAACTGAAGTCATTAAATGGATTCATTCCATTGATAAATGAACAGAAATGTGCATATTTGTAGTACTAGAAATGAAGTAGGTGTGCAGAATGTGCACTTCATGCAACCCCAGTCATACATGATGTAGGTAATAAAGTATCATTACCAAAATAATTTTAAAAAATCTATGTCTTATATTTTAAAATTTAAATATAAATTAACAAATAAAAATTCCTTAGTTTAACTAAGCACATTTTCCCTGTTCAATTAGCTGGGCGTTGCTCCTGGACACTGTATTAGTATAAATAAACATAATTTGAACCTGCATCTTTCTGACTCCAAAACCAGTCATCTTTTTACTGTGTTGTGCTTGATTACCATCATCAGAAAATCCGCACATTACTGTGGCATCAAATTAAGAAACCAGGGGAAGATAAAGTTAACCTTTCAAGGGAAATTATATGCTTATTCTTTTGAAGGGGTAAGAAGAGATTTAACTTAAAACTCACAAAAATCACTAAATTTATGAATGAGGGACTTAATTGTAGTCAGTGCAATATTATCCACAGTGATGAGTTAGATACAGAATGCCATGATTCATGAATGCTTTCTTTAAAAACACATTCTAGATGTGCCCTGATGGCTATGGTGCTCAGGTGGCTGAGATGTGTACTAGGTGTGATTCAGGATTGAGGTTCCAACCTGGGACTGGGGAGAGCGGGGGTAGGTGGTGGGGTGACATGGGGAGCAACCACAACAAATCAATAAATGTGGGTGCTTCTTCCTCTTCTTCCTCAAAATGTTTTTTTTCTAATTTACTTTCTCCCTCTCTAAAATAATCAAATGAAATGAAATGAAGATGATAAAATAAGAATAAATAGAATAAAAACATACTGAAGAAAAAAGCATTGCATATTTTTTTTTAATTTTGAATATTTGGCTTTACTGAGGGCTAAGAAACTGAGTAGTCTATTCTCTATTCTAATCAATCTAAATATAAATTGTATAATGTTCTCACACCTTCTATTTGACTCTGAAACTTTGGCTATTAGCCTGAATGATAGTTCCAAGTCAATATTCTGCCTTAGAAGAAAGGATTTAATTAACAGGAGGCTAAATATTTGTTGCTTTATCCTACTGATTTTCTCCTGAGAATTTTTAATGACTTCTTGAAACTTCTGTAAACAGTCTAAAAAAAAAAAAAAACACACAAGAAAAGTGTGCTCACTTATTAGGTGTAATTCTTCTGTGATTCTGCATAAATCAAAGTTCCATAGCAGAATAAAAATGTAACATATTGAACTAATATTTAGCAGTTGGGTTATTAAATTCTAATTTCTTGACTAGTATAATGGATTTCTAGCTGGCAGAGAAAAGCACAAAGTTTTAAACTTTGTGTTAAAAACTGCTTCAAAAAAACCCTTCATGTCCTGGTTAGATCTCAATCATTCCCCTGGTTTTATGATAAAATAGTCTATAATAAATATTTTCACGTTTCTCAATCTTAATATTTCCCTTTGAAAAGCCAACAGTAGCTCTAGGCAGTCATCTACAGTGATTAATGACAGAAGCGGTGGCCTTTGTGTTGCAATGTTGTACTTCTACTAGAAGTTTTCAAGGTCACTATTTGCTTCTGAAAAGATCAAAGTAAGTTATATATTCATAAAGCTTGACCTGATTTTATGAGAGGTGCCATACTGTTGTTTTATGACAGCCCATTTTAATGAAAAGAACACAAAGAAATGTTCCCTCTAAATACTTGACATCCTATTCAACTGGGAAGGCCACTGGAAAGGTTTTTATAACTGAGGAAATGAGACCGATATTCTTTAGGAGCCCCTTATTATGGAAACATTATTTCCTCCACTAACATTATCTGTAAAAGTCAGAAGTCTCTTAAGCTACATAAGTAGTAAGTGATAATCTATTGGTATCTGATGTGCTAATAAAAATCAAGATAGGAAGCATTGAGGGTCACCTTAATTGAATGCTTTAGGTGCCATCCAAGTAATGAATCACATTTATGGGAAAGATTTGTCTTAGATAGAGATTCTTCTGCTTCCAGATTTGACTTTCTTTGTAGCTATCTGATGGGTTCCAAAAGATAGAGGCCAGAAACTGCACCAAAGCTACAATCTGCTAATTTATATATAAAAGAAAGACAGAAGGAAGGCAGGGAATGAAGGAGGGGGGAGAAGGGAATAAGAAGACAGAACCTTTGTACTTTTTTTTTAAAAAAAAATGTACAGGCAGGAATGAAAGTGACTAGAGACAGGCAAGCAGAAAGAAAGAGGAAGAATCATTTTATTTATTTTTTTTACTGATTATCTTGGTTATATTCCCCAGACCTGGGATGCAAACCAGAGACTTTGGGATGGATGTGGAATGCGCTCAGCCAGAGGTGACAGACATAACCACTATTGCACCAGAGCACAAAAGGCACCTTTGTACTTGTCAACATGATACCTATATATCCATATCAATATTTTATTTCTACATGGCATTTTAGCTTACATCTAATATAGTTCCAAATATCTGCAACACTATATCATTATTTCAAATAATACACAGTTTACTAAACAATTTTGTGGTTAAATGGTATACTAAATAATGTAACAGAGAAGTAATTGGTACTAAAATTTGATTAAATTCACTTAATGCAAAAGGAATTTTCTTTAAAAGATATATAAGCCAAGTATTTTTCTTCTGCCACATATACTGGAATTTAAGAGGTGCTTTGTCTGTGTATTTCTACCTCTTTAACAAAATCTCTTAAATAGGCAAAAATAGTTCATTTCTCTATCATATAATCCTCTTTATACTTCTGTCAAACTATTCCATTCCAGAATCACTTAAATGTAATTGGAAAATTTGCTATTTAAGCCTAGAGACAAGCTTTATAAAATAACAATAATTCTAATAGACAAATATGCATGTACTGAACAATCTAAATATGGGAAAGCATAGCTCTAACCTACAAGGAAAACATAAGCTTGATATATGCACATACATACATATATATATGAAAAATACATTTCATTTATAGATACAGGCATAAATTTGTTAATATATTAAAATATAAACAATTATAGCATAAGAAAGTATCTATCAAATAATACAAAAAATTACAACAAAATTCAATGGGAACATGGAAGAAGAGAATAAATTTATATAATAAAGATGACAAGAGTTGAAATAGGGAAGGTAATTATTTTTATTTATAAGAAATTTGAAGATCATTCAAAGTTAGGGAAATTAAGAGTGATTATTCCAATTTTTTGGTTTGGCTTAACAAAAGTGATTCAGCATAAAAATTGCTTAATTTTTCAAGTCTTTGATAATAGCAAATTGATGAATAAGAAACATGAATGTAGGACAAAAAAGTTTTTAGCAGAATTATAAACTCTATATTAGCCTATAACAGCAATCAACAACTATAAACCAAAAATATAAATATATATATATACATATACATACATATATATGTATATGTATTCCAGGCAATGAGGCAGAAAGGATAAACAATAGTGAGGTTATTTTCTCTGTTACTTAGAGTTACACATCCAGTCTATGCCAATGTATCAGTGAAAGACATAAAAGGTAAAAATCTCTTTTCTGAGTGCTCATTACATGTGCATCATACTTTACACATTTAGTTTTGTTTAAATTATAAAATCATGTAGGAAATCCATGAACTTCCTTCAAAAAGTAATGTTTTGTCTTATTTTTATTTTTTTGTCTTCTAGAATTAATTGAGTTTAGTAGAGTATTGATGGAGTTTGCATTCTAGCAGGGGAAACTTTATGTACGTTATTGTAACTGAGGTCATCAGTGCCATCTAGAAGGTGAAGGATATTGACAAAGGTCTTGGACATCACTTTGAAGTTGACTCTAGAAATAGTACAGAAATTAACTGAATTAGGATAAGACTGGATGATACCAGACAAGTTCAGAGACTGTGAAATAATCTATAAAAAGAGATGAGATTGTCAGAGTATTGGCAATGCAATTAGAGTGCGTTGCATAGCTGTGGCTAAGGGAAATTTAATTATTTTAATTGATTAGCAACAGGTGGTCAAAGGAGTAAAATCTGGTGCCTAAGTTTTTGGCTTGAAAAACTAGCTGGGCATTAACAATATATAAAGGGATGTGAGACAAGAATATAACTAGATTTGGGCCTTTGGTGTGAAGACGGAATATGATGGGTTGGTTTTACATGTTGAGTTAGTTGTGACAGAGAACATTTATCATAGAGTTTTAACAAGCCAATTATATACAGAAGTCTGGTGCTCAAGACAGAGAATGAGGTGGGAAATAAAAATTTATAGTTGTCATAATAGATGTTATTGCAGTCAATGGGCTAGATAAAAACCTTCTAAAGGAATTGTGTAGAAGAGAAGAGAGAGCTAAAAATATAACCCTTATTTTGAAACATCTGCATTTGATATATGAGCAGAGAAGGAAGAACAGATGGAAAGAAAATGGTAGGATTAAAACAAGGAAATATGGTTTTATAGAAATTAAGAGATTTCCTTTAGAAAGAAATGGTTACTATTGTCAAATGATGTCAGGAGATTAAGCTAATTAAAAAGTGAAATGCCCCTTATAAATAGAAACATTAAGAAAAATGAAAATAGCAGTTTCAATAAAATTTGGGAGCAGGAAAAACATAGTTGGTTTAAGAGCCATGACAGATAAGGAACTGTGGTGAAAACTTGATAAAGGAAAACATGATGTATATCAGGTCTACGCAATTTTTTGTTTGTTTTCTGCTGTTATGGGTGTCTCTTGGCTTTTTAATTAATTTTTAAGTTAGAGGAGAATGGACCAAGTTTAATAGCTCTTTTGGTATCTGAGAATGTATTGTTGTAGAAGAGCCAGAGCTAAGTAGGAGAAATTAAACTTAAATTTAAGATAAAAGACCCCTGCAAATGTATCAGAAAGAAGGGTAGTAGGAAGAAAGAAAGATTGAAGAGAGTTAAGTCGTTGCATTTGGTGGCATAAAATTGAATGATTTTCTGTATAAATATCACTTTTTTTTATACTGGAATAAGAACAGGCATACAGAACAATGGAATCAAACTGAGTGTCCAGAAATCCATATACATGGACAAATTTACAACAAAGGAGCCATGGGCATACAATGGAAAAAGGAAAGTCTTTTCAACAGTGTTGTGAAAATTGGACAGCAGCATGCAAAGAAATGAAACTGTATGACTAACACCATACACAAAATTAATTAAAATCTATTAAAGACTTGGATATGAGACATGAAGCTATAAAATCTATAGAGGAAAACATAAGTGATACACTCAAATCACTAGGCTTAGAGATGTCTTTGGGAACTCAATTCCAGTGGTAAGAGAAACAAAGGTAAAAATAAACAAATGAGACTACTTCAAACTATAAAAGCTCTGCAGAGAGACTGAAACGATCATCAAAAGGAAAAGCATTTCTAATGAATAGGTAAATTGTTTAGACATCACACATCTGACAAATGGTTAATATCCAATCTACATAAAACACATATAATTTGAAAACAATTAAAAAACAAACATGAGAATCAAAACAAGTACAGAAGATACAGATACTTTTCCAAAGAAGACAAATGGACGTTCAACAGTCACATGAAAATATATTTAGCATCTCTTAGAATTAGGGAAATGAGAATCAAAGCCACAGTAAGATACCACCTCGTATTTTGGTACATGACCTATATTAATAATAATAGAAATGAATGTTGATTAGGGCATGGAGAAAATTAACCCTGGTAAAATGTTGATAAGAATGTTAATTGGTGCAGCTGTTTTGGAAAACAGGATGGAGGTTCCTCAAAAAATTAAAAGTAGACATACCCTATGATCCATAATTCCAAGCCTAGTTATAGATCTGAAGAGAACAAACGCACTAACTTTATATACAAAGAAGCTGTGGTATTCCATCAATGGAATTCTATGCAATTGAAAAAAAAGATGACATCTTGTTCTGAGTGGAAATGGAGGCAATCATGTTAAGCAAATAATCCAGAGAGAAAGAGAGAAGCACAGGATAGTTTCACTCATATGTGGAATATAAAGAAACAAAACCACCAAACAAAAACCCCTATAAAATTCAGGGAGTGTGGACTGGCCACCGAGGGAATCGCAGGGGCAAGGAAGGCAGGTGGGACAAGACGGCGGTCGGGGCAGTGGCACTCAGGGGGTGGGTGTGTGGTGAAATGCTCACAGACTGAGGTATGCTTTCAACATCCTAAAATGCATACAGCAATTTAAACAAAGTAAGTAATAATGTTATCATTGAAAGAAAAGATATAAGCACTCCTATATTAATTTCATTCACTGCTGCACTATTTACATTAGCCAAGATATGAAAACCTCAGTTCCCACAGAAGTGGAAACGGTGGAAGTATGATATATATATAACACAATGAAATACTACTCAGTTATTTAAAAATATGAAATCCTGTCATTTGCACCCATATGGGTGAACCTAGAGGGAGTTATATTTCATGAAATAAGACAGAAGAAGAAAGACAAATATTGGATAGTTTTACTCATATATGGCATAAAGAGAAACAAAACCAAAATACGAATCAGATCGAATAAAAGTTAGAAATAATCTGTAGAATCAAATGAGTGGTTACTATAAAGGAACGGGGAAAGAAGGAGGATGGGCAAATTGGGAAAAAGGGGTCAATTATAGGACGGATAGAACTGAACCACTCGTGGTGAACCCACTATACACAGGTGTTGATTTATGATGAAGTACACCTTAAACTTACATCGTATTTTAATGCAATGTTCCTTTAGTATAATAAAAAGAAATTACAATAAAGAAGCAAGATAAACAGCATCCCTTTTAATGGCAGTGATAGCCTTACTTTAAAAAAAACCAAAAAGATTAGAGGAACAAGATCAACTCCCTTCAGTGGAGAGTGAAGGAGATAAAGACCTGTACTCAGCCACACCAAAGATTCCATTTTGGAAGCTAAGCAGCCTTCATTTGGGGCACGAAAACCTAGAGAGACCTTGTTTTACGTTGTTTCCCAAGTGTATTGAAAGCTTTCACTAAGAAACTGAGAGTTTAGAAGTGTCCAATTATCACAGAGCAGGAATTCCTAAGTATAACAAAGGATTGACAGTACAGTTTAGATTAAGGGTGTGAGATGGCAAAAAAAGGTAGAAAACATGGAAGGAGGGTTTTGTTCTAGAAAAATAATAGTAAGCAACATGGTCCAAAGAGCCCACCAAGGAAGAATGGATACACTTGTGTCACTCAGAGCCCAGGCAGCTGGAAAGGGAGCTCTTAGTCTTTGGCAGGCAAAAGGAAGCTATTTCTCTCTTATGTGAAGGTGTAGAAGTGGTAACAGAAGGACTTTCATTCTATCTTGCGCTACAGCAGACCACTAACAGGCAAGTCCCTCTGAGGGACCACTGCAGGTGTCAGAGGGCAGCTGCAGGGATGGAAGTTTTATAATCTAAGGAGCTGGGACTTAGTAAGCGTGTGTTAACTTGATGAAAGGAACAATGGCTACTTCCGACGCTCTTTTTATCTTTATTACCCACCTGCCATGGCAGGTCAGTAAATACAGGCTGAAGACACAAAGCCCTTCTGATTTTTAAACGTTATTTAGCAAGCTTTCACTTCACCGTTAAAAGACCATGTTCCTACTCCGTTGCACTGAGGAGGAAAATTGATTTATTCTTTCAAGTTCAATGTAAATTCATCTCTCTGCATGGTGTTTTCTCCTCCCAACCAGAACAAGCTTCTTATACTTCTTTTACAGATTGTATTTGATTCCTTATAAAATGACCTTACACCCTAGATTCTAATAAAGACACCGTGAATTATACAGGCTATAGCACTGATTTTAGTGGCTAGTGGTTTGAGGGAAATATCGATATCTGATCAATGATTTCATATTATGCAAGGTTTCCAAGACTTCAAGAACGATATGATTTGAAAAATCAAGCTGTTTTATAATCTATGTCCATTATGAGCTAGTAGGTCTGAGTCTACAGGCATTTACTCTGAGTTCATAATAATACCTACCCTTTCTAGTTTATGGAATAAGATGCAAACTAGACTTTAGAATGGTCCTTGCATTTGGGGAAAAAAAGACTTAAAACCATTTAAATAAAGCCATAGATTTTTAGGACAGAAGTACACCCCCTTGCAAATATACAAGCAACTTGATCATTCTTACTACACCTTCTTTCAAGTTAGCATTTAAAGACTTCCAAAACTGGGTCGCAAAAAACTTGCTTCCTTCACAAACCTCAGTTTTAAGATCAATCCTTGGATTTTCATTTTGAAACAACGTAGTGTTCTGTGGAATAGTTTGTTATTAGAGGTTCTGCTTTAGAGTTCTGAATACTCAGTTCTTGCATATGTGATCCTGTTCAAGTTCAAGGAGACCATCTCTATGTCTCTTCTCTTTCTTCAGCTCTCATCTCTGGACTGAAGATAATAGTAAGTACCCCATCCATTCACTGTGTGGGTTGAAGTAGCTTAGTGTGATATTTACTGAAAACATATTTGAGTTCTGCATAATTGGTAGGCTCTGGGTTGTAATATTTTTTTATTAGCCATTGCTTTCATAATAGTATTCAAAATATGGCTAATTATTGTCCCATCTCATAAAAAGCATTTCGCATCTTAGTTTTTTTTCTGCAAACAATCACCTTTATAATATTGCAACATTACCGTTGAACTCTTAGTAGGCATTATCTATGTCAAGTTTAAGTCAAACTTTTTTCTGACATTGCTAGGCATGATTTCACATGCATGAGTCTTCTTTCTAATTTATAATGGCAAGGAAAAGGCATTGCCAATGTTTCCTTTTCTGTGTGCTATATTCCACGCTGGCAGTGACTGACTTATAGGTAGTTGGAACTAGTAAGGGTTTTCTGATAGAGAGGTTAATTGGTTTGGAGTATTTTGAAAAAAAAAAGTGCCTTTTTTGTTGTTTCAGAAATTTTATTACAAAGCAGTCTGTTTTTAAGAAATAGAAAGTCTTTTTAGACATAATTATTCCGTTTAGCATATGCATTTCTGTGAAGTTCTACTAAATATATGCATGTGAGTGTGTGTTTATATATACATATATACTGCATCTATTATATGTGTGTACATACATGTAATATTATGTGTTAATATTACATATACATGTATACACACAGGTATACATGTGTGTGTAATATAACAGAATTTTGAAGTGAAATAAAGAAACAAAAATCGAAGTAATTCCTAAAGGGAATAAAGCACTACTATCAAATAACAGTGTCCCCATACACGTTTTCCTCTATTGTTTTCTTTTATTCTTTTTGTTATGTAGGTTCGCCTAGGGAGGGTCTGGAAGAGAGAAAAGTGGTGGGGGCGGTGGGGTGGGGGGAGGGCAGCTCTGCAGACCAGATCCTCACATGATCAAATTCTGACCTGTGGGAGAGCAGTACCTACATTCTTGTGGCTGAGAAATGGAACCAGAAAGGTGCAATCTGACCAATCTGGCTCAAACCCATCGGCTGCTCAGGTGCACTGACTGCTGTAGCCATTTGGGAGTAACTTTCGCCTCATTATAATATGCTTAACAAAGAACTGTATATGGGCCCATATATTAAGTTCATTTTAACAGAGTGAATATGGGTAACAAGCATGCACCATACAGGGAATGCCTTTTCCTAGAAATTTCCACCCTTTTCCTGGCAATCTCTGCCCAGGAATGCCCCTGGGGTGGGAAAAGAATCCCCTTTACAAAAGAATGTTGTAAATGTTGAAAAGAATCCCCTTTACAAAAATGTGCACCCTAGTGGGACAGTTATTGGTGTCCTCTTGAATCCAGCCCTCTTCTGTCACCTGAGGGGTATATCTCATTTCCTTAAATACATTTCCCGGTGGAAGCTTTTGTCTGCTGTTGCCTGACGCTAATCCTACAGGGTGGGACATCGGGAACCCTGACTGAGGCTCCAGTCGCTTCAGGAGTTCTCATATTCACACTTTTACAGTGACCGCGTTCACATTTTCTGCCTAATGTGGCTTTTCTCTAACCTGTTTAAGGCAGCACGTCTACAGCTATTTATAGTCCCAATGTATTGGTATTGGGGGTTAGGAGAAAACCTATGTTTTGATGAACATTTTTTTAGGAAATACAACGAATGTCCTCATAGTACTTGTTGACTGGCTTCAGCTGTCTCAAATGGCAGCCGCTGCTTTTATTACTGTATAAAATATCTGACTGCTTTTGTAATAAAGAAGCTAAAGATCCCAGTGCTCTTTTCTTAGGCAAAGGGAGCAATAAAACTGCCATTTAGTAAACTCTATCCTTTCTAGTTAATAAAATACACCATGTAGGAAGTTAGAGAATCAGAGTTGATTTGCTCCTCAGAGTCTCCTAAAAAACCAGAAAGACTGTATTGTCGCCCTAATTGTTTGATTGCTCTGTATGCCTTCCACAATAGAGAATGTCTTCTCCATAGCTCTCATTTTTAACATCACAAGTTGCTGAGGTCCCTTTTGCTACATGCTAGAGTGACAGGCCACTGACCACTGTGACCTTGTTAAGGCTGTCAAAGGTCCTGAATTGCGAAATACCTGAATCTCTGGTGGGATTATTTAACCTCCTATTTGATACAGGAGGCTCTATACCACCCAATCCACAAAACTGGGGAAAGAAGCCATATCTCTGCCTGCCCAGAAAATAAAATAAATCGTGATAAAAAAAAAAAAAGAAATCGGTAGCAATTTTAATGAAAGCAGGCATGTTAAAACAATGTCTTATACTACTAAATCACTTTTCTTCAGTTACCACTGACTTGGAATTCATGATTATTTATTTAGGGCTTAAGTGAGGTTTCCTCATACTCCTTTTGAGAAGTAAATGAGAAGCATAATCAGGCATTCAGTTTTGTTTTACAGACATAAAGAGAGACTTCACATGTCAAAGTGTCAGCTTTCACAAAACAAATGCTAATTGCCAGAGAAAGACAAAATAGACACCTTTTTAAAAAAGCTTTCTTGCCTTCATTGTATTCCAGAAGGTGGACATATCTGTCTAGATCAGATCAGCCTTTAAGCCACAAGCCTAAGCCATTTGAGCATCACAAAGTATTGATTTGATAAGAGTCAGTCCTTGGAATCAGATCGCCTTGGCACTAAACATACCTCCACTCTCATCAGTCAAGCAGGAATGGACAATTTCCCCAAGCAAAATGGAGCAAGAACCTAGCTCATACTAGGAGATTCAAATGGACATGAAAGAAAATAAGGCATCAAATAATTCAACTCAGGTAGACAAGCACATGGCATTTAGAGTGAGAGAGTGTGTGTGTGTGAGACAGTGTGCATGCACACATGTTGTGTGTCTTTAGTTTTTAATAGAAAGTATTTTTGAGGACGGTTATTAGTTTGCTTTTGAAGGTGTGTGTATAATCCTCCCCGCTGTCCCTTCTGACTTGCCTGGGAAAACTGACATGGCTCACTATTTTGGAGTCACCAGTGAATACTGAGTGGCAAATTATTTTTTTTATAATGAAAAGAGGTGCTGAGTAAGGTAAGGCAAAAACAAGACAGTCTTCAAATTAAAACAAACAACTTAAACTAATCATTAGAGATGTAATGTGGAAGGAGACCCGGAGACCTTGCATGCACCAGAACAGTTTTCTTCTTTAGAAACTGTGAAACTTCGGCACTCATTGTGTTCTGAAGATCTAGTAGAGCAGGCTAAATCAAGGCACAGCCCTGTTGCACCTGCCCATATAAAATCCAGGGGTCATTTCAAAATAGGAAATTACTTTGACATTGTTCAGGAAATTTAACTGCTTCAGTTTATATTGTAAATGATTGGAATGCCATTAGAAAAGTAAAACTATTTTTACTTTTATTTGTAACTAGTGCGGAGGTGTGTGTGTATTCATTTTGTAGTGTATTTTATGTTCCTAAAATTAAAATACACTTTGATTCTTTTTAGTAGAAACAACTGACAATTGGTCAAAAAATATCATTGATTTGTTTTACAAAGTCTGATTTTATGACCACATGGAAAAGAACAATTAAAAAAATGTCTAGACACAGCAGAAAGCAGAAAAAAAGAGAAATCTTAATTCAGGTATAAGGAAATGGCAGGAGTCCAAAGCACTAGCATTTGAAAAGAAGCTAATGAAAAGATCACAGAGTTACAATTTGACCTTATTTTATTAAAAAGCTGCTATCTCTGATCTACCTGGAAAGGGGGTAGGATTTAAATTAAGGACAGAAAAGGGGATATATCCTAATATGATGAAAGGATTGCCAATGCTTTTGCCAGATGGGCTGTGTGTTCATTAAGAATATTTAATAGACTACATTAAATGCCTAGAATAGAGGTTTTATAAGGTCAATGTTTCACTGAAATTTTAATTGAATAATTAGTCTAAATTCTAGGAACTATACTAGGAATTAAAATGATGGTCTTATTTAAACAGAATAACTGAGGGCATTGGATGACTTCTAATTAGATAGTTAATTGATTTTCTCTTTAAGTTTTTGAAATGATTTATTATAGTTCATTCACTTGTGATGGATGTGAGATTAATTCCTGCAATGACTTGATTCCATATATGAATGATCATGTTTCTACTCTATTTTCCTCTTTGTTGTCACCACTGCTGATAGTATTTACAATATGACTCCATTGTGTTGGTCCTGATTACCAGTTGCTACATTTAAACTAAACATGCTTCTCCATCTATTAGTTATACTGCATGATCTTCTTGAGAACCACATAGCCTTAACAGTTAATTTTACAAATTTCACACACACATGAAACAGTTTTGATTATTCTTTTCGCTAAAAAGTATAGTCTACATGAATCTTATGGAAATAGTGTAAATGCAAATCATAATAGTTGATATCAATGAATTAATTATATGTCCTCAGACTTCCTCTATGCGGTGCTCTTATCTTTAGTCAGACAGACACAAAATATGATTGTGTTTAAGGAAGCGAAAATAACTACCATGCAATTTATTTACCCTCCATCATTGGAGAATGGAAGGTTTTCAATAAAGGGTTGATATTTTTTGCACATAGATGGCTTTTCCAGATAACTGAATTTTATGCCTTGAAATACTAACTTTACAGTTTACTACTATTTTTATGGATATTTAAATAACACGTTTCATCTACTTTCTTGCCTTTTTAACCAGGGAATACTAAACACAATTTAATTTTTCATTTTTTTTCTTGATGATGGAGGGTCAAAAAATGAATTCAAATTAGTTTAGCTTCCTGTGATTAAAGACCCTCAGAGGCTAGAAAGTCTTAGATGGTTTATGTTGTGACAAACCTGACCCGAAAGCTAAGGAATGTTTGAGCAATAGCTACATCATAGCTAAAGCATTGGAGAGTCAGACTTTTGACTTTTAATCCAAAGGGCTTTAGTTTTTAATTCTATTGTGGCAGCAAGATTTGATTTGGGCTGTCACTGAAGTCCAAAGTCCACTGGAGAAATGGGCATAAAACATTTTGAATCTACCCAGAAATAGTGCAGACTTCCAGCTTCCAGGTGAGAGCAACAGTTGTAAGAAATACTCAGGCAAATTTGAGTGCCAGCAGACTATGCTTTATAGAAATTCTCATACTTCACAGATTGAAGAAATAGGAAGAGATACATGATGACTCACAGGCATGCTGATGCTGAATTTAAATTGTTGTATAAATCGTCTATGTCTTTAAGGAATTGCAGCCAGAAGGACAGGATTTGCTCTGCAATTAAAATGTAAGATCAGATACTAGAAAGTTAATGGGATTTGTGAAATCAAATCAGTATATTTCAGAGATGTGAATCCTGTGGCAGACAGAACCATGATAATGAGAGAAAGGTATATCAGACCATTTGCTGCCACTTCAACAGTCATTTAAGCAAAGACTTTCATTAATTCTCCAGTGCAGAGAAATTCAAATGAAGCACTAGAGCTATAATTAGGTATTTTTGTTTATTATTATTCATCCTCCTCTATAGTAATCACACAGTAATCTCACAACTTACATTTCCCAGAAGAGTACACTTAAAAAAAATTCACTATATTGTGAGATCTCAGGGCAGAACACACTTCCTATTTGAGAATTTAAAAAATATGCATCTATGTTTGTAGCTCATAGTATATATGATGTGTGGGGAGCTGTGGTATAAGTGGGTATGTGTCTGAACCACGATAGCAAATACTATCACATTTGTTCAACTTACTCATTTCTCCTTTTGAGATCTAAGTAAAATTGCCCCTTCAAGAATTCTTAAGGAAAACAATTTCTCAAAGTATTTCTTTACAAAAGAAATCCATCTTCGATGTTAACTTAAAAGCATGATTTGTGCTTGACATAATTAAAACATGATTTTTTAGACATGTATATATTTTATCTGTGAAGACATTACTCTCAGTCTTAACTAATTTTATTAAACAGTTTTCTCAGACTTTGTCATTGGCACCAGCCTTCAGCAATCTCTCTGCTTCATCAGACTCCAGTGTCTTTCCAAATCCCATTTAAAGGGGGACATTTCTTCGCTACCTGGCAATCTGTAATTCTGTCTTCCTTCTTACTTCCATGGCTAAATAGCTGACATGATTGAGCTCGACTGTGAAACACTACTCTTATGTAATCTAGACCAAACTTAGATGTATCATGTAACTCGGAAAATTGTTTTGTGGAAAAGACAGAGGAAGAACTTTTGCAACATGTCTTATTACAAATGTAAATTAGCCATCTAGAAATAAGAAATAAATCTAAGGTTCTAAATTTCTTTATTATTTTTATTTTGTCAAAGCAATAGTTAAATAAATTTGATAAAAAGATTTAACTTTTAAAAAAGAAAAATTCTTGAAGAATGATTTCTGCAGGATACTTTAAGGAGGTTTCAGCAATTTTTTCACTGGACATTAGAATTTCTCTTCTTATCTCCAGAAGCGATTGGTAGTATATATTACTCTTCACATTTCATCTCAATATTTTTACTCTACCCTTTTATTGGGCATGATTTGGCATTGTTTTTAGACGAATCAGAATGGCCTGTTCTCCTACTTTAATTTCCCCCTCATGTTCTCGTGCACCTAATTTCACTAGAAATTTTTCTGACAAATTTTAACTTCAATAATATTAAAAATGACTACAAGTGAGCAAGTCAAATGACATATTGGAAAGTGCTGCATCCAATGGATCGTAGGTGAGGGAAGTGGCAGCATTTGAGCGGTCCCAGGGATACAGAAACAGAACCCTTCACAATTCCCCAAGAAAGTCCATGCTTTCCAAAGTGTTGCCGCTGATCTTAGCTCTGCCACTGATTCATAGCTCCTCTTCCTGAATGGTTCCTATACCGTTTTTTGCTTTATTACCATCCATCAGAAAAGGAAAACAAAAGGAAAATTGGTCAAAAAATCACTTATGAGGTCAAATTGTTAAGCTTAGTAATTCTCTGTAATTAAGAAGAGATAGTGTCGCAAAGGTGTACGACATGGATACTATTTTAAAGTGGAGCTTGAAATGTGTCTACATAAAGACTACAGGCCATGTGATTAGTTTTATCCTAATAGTTCTGGAAAGAGTTCAGCCAGAGACCATAATTTATTAAAACTTTATTCAGACTCTCCAATCACTTGTAGTAATTACATTCAAAGGGCAGAAACTGACCCAAAGATAATTCCATAAACTCAGTCATTATCTTCAGAAGTGCTTACTGACACTGCTTTGATTTGTATTTTTCTTTAAATGCAGGGACTTATGACACGAAAATGAGCAGGCTGTTTAGAATTTATCTTGGTTAGAAATATATAACTATAGCAACAGAATGGGAATTGCACAAACTTTCCACCTCCAGAAATGAGAGTTGAAGGCATCATGACTGAGGACATTAACCTAATACATATATAACCAGTTCAGAACTGGATTCATCTTTCAAAGGGAGATTAAATAAAAGCAACGAGCTGTAAAATCTTAAAGAATTATCTGACACAGAAAATTGAATTAAAGATTGAGTATTTTTGGTGACTCTGATAACTTCTGAATATATGAAGGCTTAAGAAATAAAACTGCCCTTGAGTAAAACCTAGAGAAGCTCTCGCTATTATCAGAGAATATAATTAAGAGAAGGATGTGAGGAATGATATTACAACTTAGAGTGACACACAACATGGACAAAATAAATATGTAATTTATAAAGGAATCAAGATTTTGATTCAATTTTATTGTGCCAGGAAGTTTATATAAAATAATTATGAAGTTCATTTATTTATTTCCTTTATAAAACATCCTAGAAAACTAAACGCTGTGTCCTTGATAGATGTGTGCAATGATTCAATTATACTAATATTTCTAAATATAAACATGAGATGATAGTTTTCAAATAGATATGAAAAAAATGCAAAATCATGTGTATTCTTTATCCAAACAATGAAAAATAAATCCTAATAACAGTTGCCAGAAGTCATCAGGAAGCCAAAAGCTGTGGAACTGGCAACAAAGAATCTTTGAAGATAAAATGGAGAAAGAACCGTGATACAGCTTTGTCTTCCTCTTGCCTTTTCTATTCTTTTTTCCCCTCCCAAACAATTGATGAACTAGCCAAAAAGATAAAGATTTGAGGATACCTTTAATTCTGTTATCTCTAGTTTAATAAGATTTTCAATTTCTTCCTTAATTCCTAGTTTATAGGATAAGATGTGAGGCGAAATCTATTACTTTTGCCACCAGATTCCCAATGGAGACCTACCCATGTTCCCATCTCATATCAGACCCACTGTAAGAGCTCTGTCTTCCAGTTCAGCTAAGAAACCAATCAAAGCTGGGAATTTTCTCAGGAAACACAGACAACAGGCATACCTGTGTGAGACTCTCTCTCTCTCTCTCTCTCTCTCTCTCTCTCTCTCTCTCTCTCTCTCTCTCTCTCTCTCCTCTGCACACATATACACACCCATATACACACCGTTATGTATGTTACGTGAACTAAACAACACTGCCTTCCAGATGTATCTGAGCAGCGACTGAAATATGCCTGTATGACTGGTAATGGCTGAAGCCTAACATTTGTGTGGTTTGCTTTGTTTTACTTTATACTCAGGCATTCACAGACAGCATATGAAAAGGTCTTCATTTAATTTCTCATGAAGTAGAAAAACAAGGGACAAGAACCTGTCTTACACTACAGCATGGTCAGAATGTTTACTTCCTCCTCAAGAAAGCACTTTGATGATATGTTCACATTATTCAAACAGAGCATAACAGTAGCAAGGATCATTGGTCTTCCTGTAGGAGTTTATTAATACCAGTGTGGAAAAATATTCCTTTCTCTCACCAAAAGTACTGCCCTGTGTTAATGACTAACATCCTAGGGAAACAGCCCTAGCCTCTTTCTGTTCTTCCCACATACATGACCCTCCCGCTGTGTCCTGGCCCCGCATCTTTTCTACTTCGCCATGCTCTTTCCTTACATTGCTGATTTGGACTCATTTCTCATAAAAGAACACCTGTTTCTCTATATGAAGTACATCTTATGGGTTTATATTTGTTGTGGTCAATACACTGTGGGGGTTATATTCCCTAAAAGTGTAAAATCTGGGACACATGAAGCTAGGAAGCTACCCGCTCTTCAAGACATCTTTTAACAGGTCAACAAAGCTTGGTCCTCTCAGTGGGGCTGCAGACATTTCATATATTCAAATATGCATTCCAAGGTAGGCACACTTAAATCAAAAAGGGGAGGTCTAGTCTCAGTCTCCTTTACTTGCAAAGACGGTCGAGGGTAACCTTTTTTCTGTTGAACTTTCCCACCCTAATCTTAACTTGGATAGCTAAGGAACTGAACTTGTTAAGAGTCAGCAAGGAGTGATGCTTATTTTGCTTCAGTCTAGGTAAAAACAAGTTCCTAAATCAAGTTGTAGTTCTAGAAACTATACTAGCAATCATGAGAAATGTAGCACATTAAAACACACACCCTTACATTGAAGAACAAAATGATGATCACACAATCATCATAATCATCAATAACAACGGCATTTTCTCACACACATATGAGTATTTGCTTATAATTTTATTAATACCTCTATGAGGAAAGGATCATAAACACATTGAAAATGTTAAGAAAACTTCACATTAGTTGGGTGAAGGCACTAACGTAAGTTAGGTCCAGGCATTTGGCTTATAAAATAATAGCCTAGGAAATATCACATCAAGTCAAAGCAAAGTAGATTAAGCATTAACCAAATTGTTATTGCTCAGATTTAAAACTCTGAAAATGGATCTCCTGTTTTTGAAATACACATCAAATACCACTTTGCATATTTAGTCACTGCTTTCACTTTACGGATCTCCCATATGCTCAAAGCATACCATGAAATCATCATGCTTCCTAATAAAGATGTGTATCACTACTGCAGAGGTGCCACTTAAGGTCGAAAGTACTGATTCAAGTATATGGCTGCTAATTATCTGTTTCTGTAAGCAAGATGGACAGGGTGACAGTAAAAATAAACTGGTAGGAGACCACTTAAAGACTCATCAAAGGAATTATAAAGGAAAATAAAAATTTCATGCCCCAATTGTAATATGCCTTTATCAGTTGTCCTGTCCCTTTCTTATGTACATTAATCCTATGTGCTATGCTTTCAAGTCTTTTCAACATTATTCAAGGGATTTCAAAAAATTTTCCTACTCTCAATGAGCTCACCAGCTTTCTTTTCATCTCTCTTTTTTCTGATTATATTGTGATGGAATGTTATTCAATATTAAAACATTGAAAATAAATAATAAATTGAAATTCCTTCCTAATTACACCTGCTGAAAGAAACTGCTCTGAAATTTGTATGTTCCTGTATTTCTCCACTCTATGCTAGCATATTCTTTCTGGAAATCAGAGACTGCACTGGCTTTTATCGCATGCTGGTATATAAATCTACATGAGAACATTTAAAAGTATATTGCACTTTATTATAGGAATAAATTCAGTTTATGCTAATCCTCTAAAACATTACATATTGGAGGTTTTCTTCAGCTTTTCGGTGGAAAAAAATTGTACATTGAGTAATTATGCATCTTTTTACTCCTGGTAGGAATTTTAATCCTGAAGAGTGGGATGATCAATCAAAATAAATATTTAATCTTTTAGGTTACAAATTTTCCATCCAAAAGCAGTGAATGCTATAATCTGACCACAAATCTATGCAGTTTCTCTTCTCTGTCAATATTCTGTTCTACTCCCTCTCGTTGTACATATTTTGATCCCTCTAATCATGATGCCTTGCAAACATTTTCCTTGATTATATTCCTACCAACACATATAAAGTATTTTGCCATACCCTTGACAAAAAGGGGAATATCATCTTTTAGACCTCTATGAATATGGAAAAATATTTTCTTGGTCCTAGTTTTTTTAATTTCTGGATTTTCTGGAGACTGGATTAATTTTTACGTACTTTTTTGCAAATTTTAATTTACATTATTTTGTCACTTTTTGATGTGTTATTATTTTGGACATATTTTTTCCAAATAAATTGAAGTTGCATTGCTGGTTTTATTTTGTACCACTGTAATTTTGCTCACTCGATTCTAATTACACTTTCAATTCACTTACTGCTAACTATGTATTTTGCCCCTCTCTGGGCTCACTGAATCCCTGGGTTGTAAGTGAATCATTTTCATTACTGGCTTAGATATATCTTCTCCTCTTTATACTTATTTCCAACAAAACAATAAAAAGTTTTATTTAATATGCTGTGGACTAGCCAAGCATATTAGGATGCAGCACTAATAGAACTAGTGAGTGGCTAGTTGACTCTCACTATTCAGGGATAGACAGCACTTAGATCTGCATCTGGCCAATGAGTTCCTAGCTGATGTGACTGAATCTGTACAACTCCACGATGGCCCACTTACTTGTCAATGAAGACCACTCAGAGCTCCCTGCTCCAGCACACCGTGTCACTGGAGTGGCCACTCTCAGGCTGGGTGTGCTTTCAAATGCCTGGTGTGCTGCAGTGGTGAGTTACCCTAGGGTGTGTTAGTTGATACTGATTGATACAGGTAATTTCATAATAACGCAGGTTTTGAAATGTATTGAGAAAAAGACAGCACACCTTACCTTCTTCTAATCAATCTACAAGAGGTTTCAGTGAAACAGCAGCATAAATGGACAAAGACATAATTTCTTTTGCCTCAATCTTGCCATCTCATTAACATGCCCCAGTTACACTAAAAAAATGTTGCCTTCTTTCATTTGGGAGAGTCCATTGTCTTTTTTCTATCATAGTGTAAACTCACCACTAGGTGAACAAATCTGTACCTCTTCCTAAAAAAAAACAAACAAAAAAACCAGCAACAAAAAACTAGTTATTTTCCAAAACTCTACTCTAAACTCATGGTTCTCTCCACATGAAATGGGTGCTTACCTAGCCATTTCACTAGGTAAGAGAAAAACTGTGTGGATAGGACTAATGTATTATTGTCAAGTTAATCATCCAGTCATTCCTTCACACTGCACAGCTTTCTTGTACTTAATTCTCTCATCCCACTGTCTGAAATTTCTCTTTGGAGTACTCTATACACTGAATTCAAATGCCCCCAGCACTATCAACATCTAATTCCCTCTCTTGATCCACAGAAAGGGTTAATCACTTTATTAGACAATAAACTATTAGCTATTGGGAGAAGATCTTTGTCTGCCATACTCTGGGATACCAAATATATCTCTTCTCATATTTACCTGTTTTGACATTTCCAGCTCCTTATTTTTAATTCATTCCACAATCTGTATCCTTCAGTATATGAGTAAAGGTACCTCCTCAACTGGCAACTATTCTGTGTTGGGATATGAGGGTGGGGGATAGAAGGAGGGTTGGTGGAAAAAAACAACAAAAACCCTGCACTATTATTCTTTTAAGATAAATTTACAGGGCATGTATGATAAAAGGAAACTAAAAATGGGAAATGATACAAATTAGTTAGGAATGATTCTATCGAATTTAGCACAAGCTTGGAAGGACAGTGGCCTGTCGGAAAGAAAATGAAAATGAAAAGAAATGACTGTCTGAAGGCATAGTATGAGATGATTAATCAACCATCATTTTTTTAAGCTACTCCTACAAACACATGTATTTACCAGCATAACCTATGTGATAGGTCATTTATAATTACATAAATGAATTTCAATTAGTGTTTTCTGTGAAACCTTAGGTTACTAAATGGCAGAATTTCTAGTTTCTAAAACAGTAAATTACTTTCTCCAGGACATAATGTAATCTTCTTTAGGACATATAACTTTCTGTAAGATTTTGTTTAGAAAAAAGTGGTCATCTTTCAAAAATCATTCCAGTACCTGATAAGCAGCAGAACTCTGCATTACACACTGAATCAGCATTCTACCTATTCCTTTAAGAACTGTTAATTGGACCAGCTCCAAGACAGAACAAGAGGTCCCTCTAAAAGTGGCATTGTAATTACAAGCATATGCATTCATATACCTATGATTAGCTGTTTGGTACTGGTCCCATACACGCTGATTGAATTGGGACTATAAAGGAAAGTGACTTTCATTTATATGTGTGCATTACGTGGATACCATGAAGCTAATTAACTGAACAGCCTCTGGGATTTGGGACTGAATCAGTCTTAATCTATGCCTAGTCAAAAAAAAATCTACTCAGGATTAGGGAACACAATTTAGAATGAACAAAAAGGAGGGAAAAAGCTAACATTAAGCATCAGGTTCTTTTGTTAGCGAGTTGAATTGAAGCCTTTTAGGATTATTTTGGGAGCATGCATGTGGATTGAAATAGCATCGATTTAATTGGCAGCCAATTAATTGCTTTCCATTAGATAGATATCCAAGTCATGAATTGCAATGAGAAGTAAATTTGCTTTCAGAGCCAGTAATATCTGATCTGAGAAGCTATAATGGGAAAAGTGTAATTTTTGCCCCAAAGAAATTTTCCTTCATAATTGTTGATTATTCATGTATCCTCAACTCCTAACGAGGTAGCCTGTTTCCAGTTGCTAACAAATGTCTGCTTTTATAGTTTTTTCTTTGCCAATTATAGCTATTTATTGAACAATTGGTGTTTTTTCTTGGTTTTTAATTCCTTATTCCTTACTTACAAAAAATATAAGCTGATAGAAACTTTTGCTCAACGGTGAAATATCAATAAAAAATAAGAGGTTTGGCTCAGAAATAGAATATACATAACTAGGTACTGAAATCTAATCCTTTGATATACTAATTTCCTCATCATTTCTTCGGTCTGCATCTGAGCAGTTAAGTGATGACACATGGAGACATGGATACTCTTATACCAATACTGTCCTCTCTTAATTAGGATAACTGTAAAAAGAAATTTTTTTCAGAATGAGTTGGTTCTGTTTCCTCAATTTCACTTCACTATTTGTGTACTTACTCTTTGTGATATTATAAATCAAATTGATATATGTCACAAAAGAAAAAAGAATCCTGATAAGATTTTGATTGGCACTCTATTGAACAGTGTGGTTGGGGATATTTTGGGAAATAATTTAGGGAATACATTTTAGAAAACTGACATTTCTGGTTCAGCATCTTCCGATTCATACCTCACCTTTATTTGGGTCGTCTTTTAAAGTTTTCAGAAATCTACATAGTTCTAGCACATTTTTTTGTTCTTGAGTATGTGAATAATGTTTTTGTTACTTTGTCATAAAAGAAATACTTCATTCAACTACTACATCTGTTAATCTGTGTCTCTTTAGGAAGTTTATTCATTTTTGCATATGAATCCTATAACTAGTAACATTGTTAAAGTTTTTCAGTTCTGTGATGCAAATGAGAACATTTGAATTTCTACAAGGATAATCAGTTGGTTAATAAAACTTGTGCCACTTTCTTGCCAGTCCTTATATTTCATATATATTTCTTCTTTAAGGCATAGGATAAGACACTGCAAGCTGAGGAGAAGCTGCTTAACTGATATGTTTGTGATAACTTTTACTGTATCATTTGCTTTAAAATTTTCAGTGGATACCATTTGTCAAGCAGTGAATACTTTTCTATTGTTAATTTCTCAAGTTTGCGTATCATTCAATGGTTTATTATATATATATGTGTATATATACACTCTCTTTTTTAACTGTTACCTCTCTGAACTATATTTCTTGATTTTTAGTGTGTATGATAATTGCAATCCACTTTTTTACCTAGAAAATTCACACCCAGGTTCATACTGAAATATGCTTTTAATTTTCATTATTTTTACTATATTTATATAATGTAGAACTCAAACAAACACCTGAGACAATTTGGGTAGCCTTCTCTTTCCTTCTTTTCTGATGTACCATTAAAGTGATTATCAAAGAGTGACAGACTAGAAATTGATAGAAAACACAATATTTTTCAAATTCTGGTTCTCTCTTATTAGTTATGTGACTGGATAAATCACTTAATTCTTTGGTGTTCAGTTTATTAACCTGTAAAATGAAGATAATTTAAATGAAAAGTAGTGATACAATGAGGTTATATATGTAGTTATAAGTGTGCACAGTGCATGATATGAATTCACTGGAGATTATAAACAGAAAGCAGTTAAACATAGAGCTAAAGAGTTAAATTTCATGTAGATTATGTAATAAAATTATAAAAGTTATAGTAAAGCAAATTTAAAAAGTAATATATGGCATGCTCTGGTAGCCTAGTGATAAGTCTGCTACTTCAGGCCAGTGCAATCCACCTACATCCCAAGAACCTGGATTTGCAACACAGGACCAGGGGCGGGGAAATCCAGCATGAACTAAGTAAAATAAAGAAAAGTTTCTTCCTCCACTTTTTTCCCTTCCTGCCTGACCCTTATTTTTTTTTTTTTTAAAGTAAATAATGATGTAAAGTTTCTTTTAAAAATAACAATGGATTATCACTAATTTTATTAACAGGAGGCAGATGTCAGAAACCATTCAGTGAGTTTTGCTAAGTGAGGGACAAATATACAAATTGATCCATGTATGAAATGACTAACAGTGAAGGTTTGCTGTTAATTTAGACATGAGAGACACTTGATGACAAATGATACTGCTAAAAAAACATTTTTGGACTGAAAAATAAAAATTCAAGATGGTATATGAGTGGGACAAAGACCCAGAAAGGGGCTGGGCACGAACCCAGAGAAAATGTCGAGGGATCCATACATAACAGGAACGGAGAAAATGACCGAGGATGACTCAAAACATTCCCAGATGTAATGGCAGAAATTTAACTTTCAGTCTATTGATGGCCCATCTTTTAGAATTATTGTAAGATCAGCTTTCAAAAGTGATGAGAATGAAGATACAAAGAATACTTTTCTCAACTTTTGTTTTTCTTTCTGTCAAAATTCATCTAACAGCACATGGCTCCACCGGCAGCGTGGGACCTTCAACAACTGTTTATAAAGGATGTCCTGAAAACAGAAGTTCATGTTCACTTGTGACACCAGACATGCAACGGAGACCAATAAGATGCCATGCTGAAGCGACAAATCAGGTATGATTGATTTAAGGCATTAATCTTAGCAAGCTCATTAAAATTGAGCATATGGCTTCAAATTCATGTTTTCTAAGATCACTACCTTTTTTTTTTTTTTTTAGAGTGAGTAAAGTGAGTAAACATTTAAAGTCTAACCAGGCAAGCAACATAAAATAGGTTTTTTTAATGAGGAAATTTAACAGGAAATTGTGATAGAAGCAAATAAGGGATAGTGAAGGCAACCCAGAGATTATTAGGAAGCCACTTCTATTCCTTTGAGTGTGGAGATACAAAAGCAAGGGGGCACTGTTAACAGAACACCCCAGTCATTGGAATGACCAAGAACAGATGGAAATGGTAGCAGGTAGGAGGACTAAAATCAGAAAGAAGACTTAATTACTGATCAAGATAGTGCCTTATACATAAATGTTAAGAGTGGAAGAAACATACCAGCCTTTAACTTCTCCCTTCTTCCTATTCTCTTATCAAGGGTTCCCAAATTGCCAAAACTCACTTTAAAGTAGTTGGTTTGCTTTGGAGATTCTGGAAAGAGTAGGATCAGTATGCAGAGTCCAGTGGGGAAATGTCAAAGTGAATTTGATTGTGAATGGTCAGCACACAAGTATGTTTTGTTGCTGAATAATGGAGCACACATTTTTATTGTTAGAGGTAGATATCTACATGCCTTTCTATGAGAACAATATTTTATGTCACGCAACTAAGGGTGGAATTTTTAAAAATGTATTTCTTGCCAATTCTTTGTCAACTCATAAAATGTCATCAAGAGAACTAATAAATTTGAGCTAAAGTTACTAAATATTAGTTCTTGTCACATTTCCCTATTAATTTAGTCTGTAAAAATTTGACTGGCAAAAGGTTATATAAAGCAAATGAGTCATCTATACATATATATATACACACACACACACACACACACAAATATATATACACACACACAGATTTATTTGCTTAAAATAATTAGGAGAAAATCTATAATAAATTTGATATATACAAATTTTTCAGATTTATAGGCAAATATTTAATTTTTAGACCACACATGCAGATTTCTAAAAATAAAATCCTCCAAGCTATTTATGAAGAGGTTACTATTTAAAAGCATAAACTAATAGTATATGATACTCATATTTTAAGCATCAATAAATAAGTTTATGAGATAGTTACTTTTGTTGTTTAACATACAGCTGATAAATTCAATTAAAAAATTTAAACAAAAATTAAAGGAAGCCATATTTTCACCTCATTCGGTAGTTTTAAAGTAAGGTACTTTGGGGGAGTTATTTCTATCTTCCATCACAATTTTTCTACACAAATCTCTTTAAACTTCCCATAACATGATCTCACAAATAGGCTGAAACGAACAATTTCTGACTCATTACAACGTATGCATTTTCACATTAGAAAATTAATTTTTCTGATGTTACATTGTCTGAATGCAGTTTAATCAGTGAACACTCTGTCTAGCTGAATCATAGAATTGCTTTCATTTTATTGTAAAAGCCAGAAAAAAAAATGCAGACCTGTTCATGTTTAACAGTAATTACAGCTATTGTGTTGATGATAATTATTTGATGACTAGAGATAGTTTCACCTATTTTTAATTATTTCACATTACAGAATATAACCTTTGATGTAAATATTTTCATGATTATAAATCAGAGAAAACATAGTTTAAAAATATTCCTGTTCTTTTTGCTACATTTACTCAAAATATATTTCTGAATGTTATATGGCAAGTTAGTCAATGAACATGCAACCAAAAATCATTATATTAATTCATGTTAATATTATTATACACATTTGTTTTCAGAAGTTAAATGTCAAAAAGAAACTTGCTTTAAGAAAATAATTGTTACAACGTGTTCATAATATCTTTCATTTGTAAATTTATATATTATGGTTCAAAGACTCAGATATAGCAGTTTTGTCAAAGACACTGATTCTCCATTTTGCCAGAATTGTTTGGTATTTATTGATTGCTTTAAAAAGTAACTACGTTAATTTAGTTACCTAATTTTTTAAATTTTCAATAATAGCCCAAAGTTTAAATGTGTTATTTTTTTTTTTCCTCAAGAAACATCAAAATACCTTGGAAGTCAAATATGTAGTAGGATTTAGCAAGCCAAACATCTTGTAAACACTGTATAAATATAATAACCTGTGGAAGGGTGGTAATGAAATAGAAGTAATTGAGTGTGATATGAAGTAATTATGCAGCCCACAGATAAATCAGGCTTTAGGAAATGGAATGTGCCATCCATAACATGAAAATTGAAGATCACAGGTCCCCAGGATCATAATTATCTAAAGAACACAAGAAAAATACCTATCAGGGAAAAATTACTTATAACCATCTTTAAAATCCAAAGAACATAAGCTACACCTAACCAACTCAAAAGTACTCTATCATCTACTTCTCTCCCCTTTTTCCCATGATGTCCAAAATCATAACTATAAAGTAAGGAAAGAAGATGTAGAAATCGTTGAAATTATGCTGTGAGCATTCATAAGAGGAGGACATGTATTGATTCCAAAGGGCAACTGAAGTAGATTGATCAATATATTGGATTTATTTAATCCAGACTTTGTGGTATGATTTAAAGTGATTATAGAACCATTTGTTATCCAAGAATGAAGAGAAAATTTAATTATATGCCCATTTGTTTATGGAAATGTCACCCTGAATGAAAAAAGACTGAAGGAAGGAGGATAATGTATTAATTTGCTAGGATTGCCATGAACAGAGTACTACATACTAGATGGCTATACAAAAACCCTGTTTCTCACAATGATGGAGGTGAGAAATACAAGATCCTGGAGTCAGCAGGATTGTTATCTTCTGAAGTCTCATCCATGTTCTCTCTGAGTCTTTACATGGTCTCGCCTCTGTGTGGGTCCCTGTCCTTATCTCTTTTTATACCGAAACCAGTCGTATTGGATTAGGGCCACCTTAATGACCTCTTCAAGATGCTAATTCCAAACACATTCATTTAGGACTTGAGCATAAGGGATTTTGAGGGCATACAACTCAGCCTGATCATGACAGAGAAAATGCTGCAATTTTATCTCAATTCACATTCAAAGTTATCTGTTACATTTTTTTCCTTTTTCTTTTTTGCCTTTTTTTTTTCTTTTTTGTCTTTTTTAACTTCCCCAGAAACTTAATCCAGATGAAACTGGATTATCTGAGAGAACACGTCCAGAATTTATATTGAGTGTATGTTTCTACTCCAAAGGGGAAGGAAAACAATGCAATCGGAACAATATCTGGGGTGCTTTCTTTTTAATAAATTATTTTATTTTGAAAAATACTTTATTTGGACTCATTTCTATCATTAGATATTGTTGATAAAAACCATGTACGACCTCTTCCATAAATACTTCCTAGGACCTCACTTTAAAATTTTGGAGGAAGGGGATGAGGACATCGATTGATGTACCACAGCTGCCAAGGAAGTGGTGATGGCTTTGGGGACTCAGATGAGAGAAGCTGCTCCTTAGATCCATCTGGCTAGATGCTGATGTCACCAAGGAAATAAAGACTACATCAGGAATTACCAACTGAAAACTAGGAATTGGGGAGATCTACTGAAGATGGTGACCAATGATGTTCCTTGCTTCACTTCTAAGAGAAACAATGAACGGTTCTCTACGGAAGTGATACCACTACCATGGTGGTGAGTCTGAGGCACTACTGCAACTTGGTGGCACATCAGGGATTGCACTGAAAGATTATCTGAGGAATTGCATGCACCTGTGTGACAAAAGGTAGATGTATAGTGGCAGAGGAGGTAGACAGGACAGAGATTATCAGGACAGTCAACCCAACCTTGCGTCCTGGGAAAAACAAATACTGTGTGGTGGCACACACACTTGCTTAGAGAAAGCCCCAAAAGGAGGGACAGAAATCAGGGTCCCAGTCTCTACACCGCTTGGGACCCTGGCTAAAAGGCCACAAGGAGATCCACCACTGAAGACCTCTGTTCAAGTGGTAAAGAGCACCGCCAGTATAGTGATAGTCTTCCGAGACCTAGCTTTGACGTTCCATCCAGCGGGGTTGACTCCAAGGCCTCTCACACAAGTCAGACTCCCTCTGTGCAACCCGCAAGCACTACCCTCCCCAGCACCTCACCTCTCCCCTTCACCCAGCAGACCTCCTTCACCTGCCTACTTAGCAATGGATCCTTACTACGGCAGCCTGCACAGGTCAAAATACAAAGTCATTACAAAACCAGCTGGTAAAACAAAAAAGAAGTAAATCTGTTCTAAGGCTCTTAAAGGAAGAAAGAGAACACAAGGTTTAGACATGAAGATAATAGGATATAACAAGGAGACAAGGAGATATCTCCAGAAACCAAATTCAAAGATACAGAGAATTACGTCTTTTTAGCCCATAAACATTCAACTTAGCAATCACAAAGATATTACAACTTAGAAAAAGTTAAAAGAAATATAAGCTGTCTCAGCAAATTAAATCAAAGAGATATAAGAGAAACCAATATAAGAAGACAATAAGCTCAAACACTGATGAGCAGGAGCTAGAGATCCAAGCTTTAAATAATATCTGTGCATATTTATATGTTTTCCTGGAATAAACCAGTTCGGCCATTGACCGCAGCCATTATTATATATTCCTGGATTATAATTATTGTTTTAAATCTATATTTATCAGACAGACCTATTTATTTTACATATTGAATATATACTTTTTAGGGTTTGTAATCTATATTACGTTGGCAAATTTGTGGTGCAAAATGAGAGAACACAAAGGAAAGGGATTACATTCATAGAAAAACATTCATTTAAAAAGCTGCCAAGAAGAAATGGAAAAGTTAAATAATAATTAACATAAAACATCAAAAAATGTATACGTATTTACCATTTTGGCAGATTCTCTCAACATGAGAGTTGTCATATATGCTAACAATTAATACTGCTATGACATCTCTGAAAACTTGAATCTTTAAAAAATTTGCTTCCCTTCCAAGTGAATTTAATGGTGATCTGGTTGGTTGAGTCTCTTTTGAGACTCCCCTCCAAAAACTGGCTCAAAGACTCAGGATCTGTTCAGTTTGTGTCCCAGATATCATCAAAAGCAGTCAGGGAGCAGGAGAAGAGAGGAAAGGGAAGGCATTCTAGGCTGCCTCGGAGGTGACCCATCTGCTCAGCTCTCACTCCAAGTAGAAGAGAGGGTCACATCACCACATGGGGAACTGATTAAGTTGTTCAGCTGTGCAGCCAAGAGAAGGGAACAGTTTCATGTGCATTTAGTTGGTCTCTGCCACAGATGGGTTCACAGTTGAGTTTTAGCCAAACTCTAAAAGCTGTTAATTACAATGTTTTAAATTACTCCAAACCAGGAAACTAATATACAAAAATAAACACAAAAAACTTTAGCATTTCCAGAGTCATTCCAACAATAAAGGATAGCTTTAACTCTAACTGGTCACTAAGAAAATATTATTGATAATGATGATAGTAATTTATAATCATATGGTACAAAGTATTACAAAAAATATACACAGAAAACTCATAAAAAGAGACTATTAATATAATTTTAAGGGAAGCACTAGGGAAACATTATTAAGGAAACCACTATTACAATCATATTTTATGGAATTATATTACTACTAAATTGATGAAAAAAAAAAACTACTTCAAAAATTATACACTTTTTATTTATTCCCTAGGATATTATAACATTCAAAAGGTTATTTAGTTATAACACACCTAATAAAGAAAATATTAATTACAGTACCTAAATGTATAATTACTATTTCTTAAATTGGGTATAAAATGTTTACTTTTATAAGCAGAATTTGGAGACCTGTTTATAACTTAGTGTTTTAGAATATTTTCATCAAAGGCAAAAATTAAATTCAGTATAAACAGCATGTGGCCAATATGTGTGACCAATTATTCTTTATATGTATCTCATGTATAAACAACTTTATCATTACCTGGGAATGTAGTGTTCACTTTGGTGTTTATGCTACAGTGACTAAGAGGAAATGTGACAAGGGACCAGTTGTGGTAATGAGGTAATTAAGACTTGAACAGATGTCAGCATTAATAAGAGACTCAAATGGAGTGTATGTAATAAATGGCCGCCTTCAGCTGCAATGGCGGGCCTGGTTTCACTGGTAATGGTATCTGGAACGGGTTCAATCCCTGATAATGAACAAACAAAAAAAGTTTAAGTAAACCTACTGAGAGACTTGTAAACCATCGATATGCTTTGCAAGTCAAAGCTTCACAGACATTGAAGACTTTTTAGGGTGCATGGCTTAATTAAAACAAAAAGGTCATGATGCAGAAAAAAAAATGTATACTTTTAAAATGCCTTTTGAAAACTGAAAACAGAAATTTCTTGTCAATATAATTTCAGAATAAGACTTGGATTTTCATTTTAGTTTAATAAATGAGTAAATATTTGTAAAGATTTTAAAGTCAGGCCTGGTATACTGTAAATGTTACACACGTATTTTCCATAATGATAGCAATAATGTGCTTAAATATAAGAAAATAATACATAACTTACAATTATTACTACATATTGAACATCTATAATAGCTTATTAAATAAAATAACTGAAACATTTGATCACTGCTTCTTCTTAGGTTCTGTTTGGGTTGAATTGTGTTTCCCCCTTAACAGATATTTTGAAGTTCTAACCCCTGGTTCCCATGAATGTGACCCACGTGGAAGTGGGCCTTTACTGATTTAACCAGCTAAGATGAGTTCTTCCTGGGTTACAGTGGGCGGGAAGCCAATATGATCTTAGAGGAAGGCTAAAGAAGACTATGTCTTTATGTCTTCTTATATCTTTATAAGAAGATGATAATTTGGATGAAGACAGACACATGTAAAAATGAGAGCAGAAACTGGATTTATGTTTCCACTAAACAAAAAACATTTGAAACTGTCAGAGCTGGAAGAAGCAAGGAAAGATCCTCCCCTGGACGTCTGACCATGTGGGTATTTTATTATAGAGTCCTAGCTTGCAAAACTTCAAGAAAATAATTTTCTGTAGTCTTAAACCTTCCAGTTTGTGGTACTTTGTTATAGCAATCCTAGGAAATGAACATACATCCTCCTCCTTCCTCCACAGGAAGACATGGTATGGAATACTTAAGACAAAGCAGTAAAAAAAAGTACCAACTTAGAAACCCTACATCTTCTCCTCCCATATAAGCTTCCTTTCTCCTTAGAGTGTGGAGGGGTAGAAACTGAATTAAGATTATCACTTGGTGAAAATAGAATATTCCTTACTATTTATATAAATGGCTTTACATTTTTTGTTCGAGTATAGCGATATATTTCATTAATTTCTAGCATGACTTCTCATTATTTGGTAACACATCCTTTTTAAGAACCAGAGTTCTAAAATGCTACTCTTCAATTGTGCAATTCAGAGTTTCTAGTCTCCAGAAAGTCTTTGTAGAAAATTACTTCACCAAAATAAATCTGTTATGCCTGTATAAAAAATAAAGATATAGAATTACATGATCTCCAGTGTTTGTAAAAGAGTTTATAGGAATGTCCCCCATCAAACACCCCACATCCCAACTATAGACTGTACTTCTGAAATGATGAGAAATTATTTGTATAAACTCACAGGCCAATAACTTCAACCCAGTACCCCCAAATCCAAAACACTAAAATATTTTCCATCTACTGTTTGCTTTTAACAAACTCAAATTTGCGTGATGTTTCCTCAGTAAATTTTTTGAAAGCATTAATTTAAAAACCGTAATTTTTTTTAAGGGGCAGGTAGGAATGAAGAGAAGCAGGCAGCAGGCAGGTAGGCAAGGAGAGAGAGAAAGAAGCAGCACTTTTATTTAGTTGTTTATCTTGGTTGTTTCCTGGTACCTTGATAAGAACTTGGGCTTTGGGGATGTATGTGGGCTGCGTTCGTGCAGAGGCAGTGGTTGTAACCACTACTCCACTAAGGCATGCCTAGATTTTTAAATAGATTATAACCTTGCATCTTATGACTAAGTATAATCTGTATTCACACAATTTCCTATACATCAAATGGACCCAGGGGACTGCTTCCTGAAAAAACTAGTAAACAACAAATCTAAAAGTACAAAACTAACACAAATGAACAAACAAAACACATAGCTAAAGGGATTGATAACAAGGGATTGATAATACATGGATTGATAATACAAGGGATTGATAATACAAGTAATTATTTAACAGGTTAAATAATTTAATACTTAATCATACAGCTACCATTTGAAAACCTACTATGTCTTAAGAAAACTGTAAAATAAAGTAACTTCAAATAATGATCATATATATTGTGTTATATAAGTTAATGTGTATTATATTGCATATTTCTATGGAATATATTACAAAAGTATACACTAAATATAAATATTTTATATACATTTACATGTATATAGTAAAATCTTAGACATAATACAAATGCCTCAAAAAACACAGTAGAAGCATTTTTTTTTTCCTGCTTTGTAGCTGACCTCTTGAAACAGGGGTTGGCCATATATGAGTAGCTTTGGACAACAGGACACTAACAAACATGCACCAGCAAAGACTAAATGCTCACACAATGGGTCCTCCCCATCCATGAACAATGGCTAGTCTGGGCAGGCTCCACCAGAATGAAGGACAATGCAGAGACAGGGCCAAACTCTTCAGCAGAGGCCTCAGATATGTGAGCTAGCTTCCTGCTCCCCCAGTCTCGTTGAATCAGCCAAGACCAAAAACAGCAAGAAAACCAACCCACCCACATAAACTCTAGACCGTGAAAAATCATTTTATGCCTGCTGCTTTAAGGCAACAAAAATTTCAGGTGCACATTTTGCCTTGCATAAGTCAAACTTTTTGACCAAATTCATGAGGGGGAAAAAAATGCACATTCTACATGGGTAGCACTAATAATGGGATTTAATTCCACCAGATACAGATATCTACATATATGTTTTAATTATTTTATTTCTTGTACCTTGCCTCTTTTCTTGGGTTTTGTAATTATTCGCTACATAAAATTAGTTGTGCCTAATATGTCAAAAATAAATGTAAAAAAAGCCAGAATTCATTTATAATACAAAATATCAGCACCTAAATATAAAAAAATTAAAATTTGAATGAAAAGATAAAAGGAAACATTTTTTCCCTGTGTTTGGGTGAAAACATGGGTGCGCATTATACAAGGTAAAACATGGTAGTTTGCTACCCAACAAACCACTTCTCTGTTAGAGTGAAAAGTGTTGCTCTTTAAAAAATATTCAAGTATAGAATTTTAAGGAAATAAGACTTATAATTCAACGAACAGCTTTCCAGAAACTTGTAAATCAATACGAAATCATTAATAGTGTACAGGCAATTATGTTTTGGAGAAGATATCACATCAAATTATATATTTCCTAAAGACATTTTCAAAAGCTCTTCTCTAGTTAGTAGAAAAGTCTTATATAAAACCAAACCAAAAAGAATAATTTAGCTTCTTTTTTCACTGCTGGAGAATGCACAAAGAATCCTACTGCAAAACACTTCTCAAACATAAATTGGAAATCTATTGAGTGTTCACATACCTGAAAAATAACTATCAGGAAATTCCCTAAATTATGCACTCTCTTTGCTAAAATCCCTGTTGCTGTACCTTTCTTGAAGGTTGTCTGTGATACTGGCAAGTGCGAGGCTCACCCCTGATGGTGGAGAGGCCTGCCTAGACCTTCATCAGATAGTAATTCACAGCCTAGAAACAGGGTTCAAAAAGGGAGGGTGGGGAGTAGGAGCCTCTTGATTAAATGAAAGCCTCTCTTCCTTACCAGTGTAAAAATAGATCAGCATTAACAAAGTATTTGATAAAAAAAATAACTGCCATTTTTCCTAATTAGGAATAAAGCTACATGCTATATAGACCTTTGCAAATTTGCCATGCTCAGTCCAAACTCCTAAAACATTTGAAGCCTAATTATCTGATTATTCTGCTAAGAGAATAATTAGAAAGTAAGACCCTTAGACACTGCATCCTTTCATGCACTTAATTCACCTCACTGGCCCTCCTTTCAGTCCTTCTGAAGAGACTTCTTAACGATTGTGAAGTCATGTTACAAAATTAGATTTTCTCATTCTTCAATTTTACTTTTATCAATTGAGTTAACTTAAAAAACTCAGATATTAGATGTGATTTTAACAGCTTGTTAATCTCTGGATCATTAACAAATCTTTAAAAATAAATGTTACTTAATACTTTCGCTCCACTGTAATCTATATTAAACCTTATTCATTGTTCTTAAAGCCAACAAATACACTCAAAAGATAAAATTGTATTGTACATGTTGTGCTCGTGTCTATAATTCTTATTAGATCCAAAATAATCCAACCAACTTTTTGCTTTTTCCTTATTTAATACCTTTATTTATAAGCAAATTACGGGCAATTGTGAAACATACACAAGTTTGACTAGCTCTTTTGAGGCATACAAAAAGTGATGATATATCCAATTTTCCTGGGATCCAAAATGCAAAAGTACACATTATTTTTGTTTCCAGATTATGATAGAAATGCAATGAAAAGGTGAATTTTCACATATAATACTATATATGACGCTATTCATATAGCGCCCAGATTTCTAATAAATGTCCTATATCAATGAACATCTCAGTATTTCCAGAGTCTGTCTCAACTATTAGCTTAAGACTAATAGTCCTTAAATATCACTGATATTATCACTAAAGAAAAAAGCTCTAATTTCTGAGGTCTAATTAAGGAGATATTTTCACAGTGTTGGACCTAGCTTCGAATATGAGCACCTTGATGGGAAGAGTCAACTTCAAATTTACATTAGGGATTACTCAAACTAAGAATATCTTTCAAGAATTTTCTGAATATGCTGGATATCAGTGGCTAACCTATGTTACTGTTCATTTGGGGTCAACCCATGCAAATAAGGAATATGCTGAATTAAACAAAAACCTCTCCCACTGATTTATATCTAAATTCAAGTGGAATTCATAATTTCCACTGGTTCTTCAAAGCTGACTGTGAATTATTACATGTAATGTCTATTTCCATTTAAGTTTATAAGTCTGAAGTTTATATGCTGATATATATGCTAATTAATAAAGCATTAGTATTTGTAAGGCAAGAATGATACTAAACAGTCTAATTTTTTAAGGTCAATTCTTGAAAATATACTATATTTGTATAAATAATGCAAATACATACAAAATTAAGAGTAAAGAAAGGCATATTAAACCAAGAGCAAATATACAAAATTGGGTATTCCAATTTAGAATTACTCTTAAAAATCATGTATAAATAAGCTGATAAAACACTCTCATGTCATTTCAAAAGAACTAAAATTAAGTAGCATGTATTAATTCATGCACAAAACATATAGATGCATTGTGATGTAATCCTTGCCATGAATCTCATGGAATCAAATCCACTTCATTTGCTATTATACCCCAGTTTTGACAGTGTCCCAGCAATGACAATAGAAAGACAGCTATTCTAAACAGTCTTACAGAATACTTAAGAGGCAAAGTTTAAATGAGAAAAGTGTGTGTGTAAAGACAGAAAGGAAGGGGAGTCTGACATGAAGACTGCTTCAGGCAACGGTATACTACTTGTGAAGGTGGAATACTGTAGCTGAATGAAGTCTGACTAAAGCACAGATTTCAAAGTGCAGTGACTGAGGGAAGACTTGATTATCTAAAAACAAAGTGATTCCTGGTCATATAAGGCCTTGTAAGCCTTGATGAGAATCGTGGATTTAAATTTGACAAAAAAAAAAAATGTGCTCGAATGAACTGAATAGTATCTCCCCAAATTAAAGTCCTCCTAAAAGTTCAGAAAGTGAGATTATCTGGAAATAGTCTTTGTTGATATATAACTAAGGTAAATGATGAGATGAGCATACTGGATTAGGGTATGCTCTCATCTTAAACTAATGAGAGTATCCTCATAAGAGACAGAAAATAACAAACACAGCATATGAAGTATTTGAAGATGACTGCAAGACTAGAGTGATGTGTCTACAAGTCAGGAATATTCAAATATTACTGGCAGTCAGTAGATACAAGAGAAAGGCATAGGAAGATCCAGAAGGATATGACCCTCTTAAATCCTTGAATTTAGATTGTGGCATCCAAAACTATGAGAATGAATTACTGTGTCTTAAGTCACCAAGTGTGTAGCAATCCTAGACAACCATCAGAGATACTGCTGCAATGCTCTGGTCAGGGGAGGTCTGCTATTCAGAAGCATTGATTTGGCTACAATGTGGGGAGTGGAAAGGTGAGGGTAACAAGTAGAAGAAGTTGCTATACTAATCCTTGCTATATCTAGTACTAAAGATCAAAATTATGAACATGCAAATCCCAACAAAAATAACAAGAGACAGGACTGTGACTACTTGGTGGAGGGTGGTGTAGAGACAGGGAAGGTGAGGAAAGAGTGGAGCAAAAGGTGGTGATAAAGGAAAGTGGAACTTCGGTGGTGGGTGCGGGGTGAAATACAGACTGAAGCAATTTCAGTATCCTGAACTGAAAACGGCATTGTGAAGTAAAGACATTTTAAGTAAACACATTTTAAAAAGATGAGAGTCAAAAACAGTAAGAAAATGGAGCAGTGCTATCCTCTGGGAGTAACTGACAGTGGGTGGGGGCACTACTAGTCATCACCATGACTTCCTAGGTCTCTGGATGTTAATATCCTGCAATTCTTGTGAGATATTCTGTACACTTAGGAGCTGTCCTATGTATAATCCTGCTAGTGCCTACAATGAGAAACAGTGAACCAATAAGCAAGCAATCAGTATCATCTACTTCTTAAGAGTACT
This sequence comes from Solenodon paradoxus, assembly GCA_004363575.1. Classification (NCBI taxonomy): domain Eukaryota; kingdom Metazoa; phylum Chordata; class Mammalia; order Eulipotyphla; family Solenodontidae; genus Solenodon; species Solenodon paradoxus. The sequence continues at coordinate 364,230 of RJWH01000486.1, read as the reverse complement.
TAAGAGTCTTGTTAGTTATTAACATCATGGTTTTATGCAATTATTTTGATATTCTGACGGGGAAAAAAAAGCAAATCCTAATTTTGGGTACCATAAAAAAAGCAGCATAAAATTTGAGGAGAAAACGTTGCGTTCATATTTCAATATTATTTTTGCTTTCAGATAATGAAGAAATGCAATAAAATGTGAATATGTACACAAATGTTACCAAATAATATCAGTGTATTTACAAATAATTAGACAGGCAATGAACAGGATACCAATTAGACAACCATTTCAAAAAAAAAAAAAAGACTATGACTTCTTTTCAACATATTTTTTCTAGAAATGACATTTCAAATATATCTAGGTAAAAACTACAATCAGCCTCACAGAGTCATTAATCTGGATGTTAAGGACCAATGACTTAAAGACTCAGCTGGGAAAATAGATGACATATAAGCTGAAAGATTAAGGATTCTTATTAATGGAAGGCCATGATTCATCGCTTTCTGCAAAGCCCACACAAGTAACAAGTGCACCTGTTGACATTCAGCAAACATTCAGTCACCGGTTGACATTCAGCAAACATTCAGTCTGCCCAAGAGTACACACTTGTTTGTAAGTTGGTAGCTTTTTTTTTTTTATCAAACCCAAAACACATTTTACAATATGGTATCAGTTTTCTAAAGCCTTCCAGTGCTTGAAAGAGTAATGAGAAAATATAAGTGGGGAGGTGGTGGATACTGTTGGAATGTCCTCAGAGCTTTTGATATGATTGGATTGCTTTGTAGTCTAAGCTCCTTTCCACTTCTACTAGCAAATTATTGCTAGAACAACTACTTTCTCTGAGTTATTTGGGGGTTTCTTAGGTGGGGTTATTGTTTTAAAACTTCTGAACAATTTCCAGAATAATTTATTAAGAGAGAACTTAATTTTTGAGAGGAAGACTATAGCAATCTTTTCCAAAAGGGAAAATTGAAACCATTCTTATTTGGAGAGATATATATGTATATATACACACACATACGCACACAAACACATATACATATACATATATATATATATATATATCAGGTATTTTGTTTAGGGCATTAGTCTCATGCATAAAAGTGAAATTTATGGTGAATGAATATTTTTGTTTATTTTCAACAAATATGATCACCACCTCTCAGATGGGAAAGATCACATTTTATTAGATAGTCAGTCAGCTTTTCTAGACACAATTCAAGTGGAAATGTCCTCTGTTCCTTGTTTTGAGTAAAAGGGTATTCTGATTGGTTACAGATTTATTATTTCCTTTTTACTATTTGGTAGGAAGATGCTACCTAGTACCGTATTCTATATTTATTGAATGCTATGATAAAATGCAAGGTCATCTTTGATACTTCATTCAGTTCAGTTTGATTGAAGAAATACTTATGTAACAGCAGGTACAGCAGGAAAAAAACAGAAAGATGCCGATCCTTTTCAAGATTCTGTTTTTGGCAGACACATAACTATGGCAGATTCGGTCCCCAGGAAGCAAACCCCTGACACAGATATTTGTGAGCAGCAAGTTTGTTAAAGAGAAAAAACTGGAGTGTGATGGAGTCACAACGAAACATCATCCAAAACAATGGGGAGGTCTGAAGCTGGGGTGCCCTCCAGAGTTGCCCCGATTTTGAGGTGAGTCTTTATATTCATTGGTCATTTAACATGGGCTGCTTCTGGGAAGGAGGCAAGATCTCAGGGCAAGAAAGCCTTGCATGCCCAAGGACAAATTCTAAGACAGAAACAAGCTGAGAGCTATCTGCTGACACTTCCTCAAAGAGCTCTGACACTATCACTGTCCCCACGAGGGGTTGGGTGGTGCTACCTGGCGACAGCTACAACCACCATTCAGCAGTACGGGAGAGCTCTGGAAGGGTGACAGAAATAAGGGAAAAGACAATATGTCCATATGATAGGATGAAATGGTTGCAAGTTCATGGGGATGAAAATTGAGATCTGTTCAGGGGAAAAGCAAATGAAAAAGGCAGACTGAAGTCACATAATGTAGTGCTTTTAATTTCTTGGTAAGAATTTGTACTGAATTGGCCACAAAGGGAGGTGGAGCCATATAGGAAGATTTTTTAATTCCTTAGTGAGAAAACTGATAACTGGAAAATACTGTAGACTTTTGATGGAAACATCACAAAACAGGATATGTGCTTTATAAGTATGAATCTGATAGAAGTAAACAGAATGAAATGCGGTGAATGAAAAGTTGGTAGATTATTGAAAGGTTAAATCTGAGAATTTAAGCTACTTGTAAACATACAAGTTAGTCTACCACAATTTCTTGGACACTGGCAAAAGACAGCAGATTGCTGTGTTAGAGGGGAAAAAATAATTGCATTTTTCATAGCAATAGCAATAGCCAGTAGTATTATTTATGCCTGTTCCCTGAGCCCAAATTCCCACAGGACTATGAGAAAAGGGCCAGGCGAGACCAGAACATGCAGTGCATAAATTCACAAAGAGGTGAAATCAGATTTAGGAAACCCCACTCTGTAAAATAGACAAAAGGCTGCATCCTTTGCCTTGGAGAGATAATGTCCTTTTAATATTAGGACTAGAAATCCAAGATATCTCTCATCTCCTAATTGATATGATCTACAACATCTTTGTAAAGTGTCTGGAACAAGGACAGTTAGTACTTCTGCTCTGTGGAGAAACAGAAGAAATTCGTAAACAATTTCCTTCCCCCAAAGTTCAACTTTTCCCCTATACAGAAATACAGTTTAATTTTCTCATTACATAGAAATACTATTGAAACCAGATTTTTATTTCTTTCTATCAAGATAATTTGAATATCCTGGCACTAAAGTTGGCTCCAGATGGAAATAAATTCTCTTCAAGAGGAATGATTTACAGTGGGGAAAAAAAAAAAAAGCGCAATAACTGAAGTGACATGTTTAACTTTATACAGAAAATAATTAGTTTAAAAATGACTTTACATTATGATGCTAACTGTGTACATTCATCAAGAATTCATGCCATTCATACCTTTTGTTTTCCAATCCATTTTCCTTTTGGGATTAAACTGTCACTGCAAATCACTATATCATGGCTTTACTTTACACTCTAGAAAAATCAAGGAAAATGGTTCAGATTTTTTTTTTTATAATCTCAATATAAACAGAACATGTAAATTACCACTTGACTGAAAAATTCACAGGACAAAGCAACCTATGGCCCGAATATTCCTCCCTACATTACTTTGCTATGTTACTGAACATGGTAGGTTATTGGACACCTATCATAAATGAGAATTCTAGTCTAATTATGAAGTATTTTTCCCAAACTTAATGTACTATGATCCCACGAATCAGGTCACAGTATAAAAATGATACACATCCTTGATTATATTTCCCAATGTGTTTCTCTTAATTCCTCTACTGAAACAGACAAAAGACACTAGATTTATATCGCCAGTTAAATGTATCTATACCCTGGGTGCTGTCATTGCTGGCAATCCATCAACACCACATGTTCTGTTTTTCTAAAACAATTTATTATTTACTTTCTGAGTAAGGTTCTAAATCTCATGCTGTTATACAACATTGCCTTTTTCCATTTAAAACATGAAATATCAGTCACTTCTCTGAGATTTCCGTTTTTAGTGTAGTTTTGTTTTCAAACAGAAGTACTTCACAGAAATTTATGCACTGAAAAGCTATCCTAGTTTTCCTTCCCACAGTCCTCCATTAAAAACAATTGTAAAACATGATTCTATTTTTGTTTCCTTGATGTTGTAGCATAGCTGTAGTGAGTAATCAAATTCAAAAATAGAGGGTACAGATTGGGAGACTATGACAACCGAAGAAAGACACCTACATAAAATCTGGTGCTAAGAGTCTTCTTTATCTACAAATGATTCTTGGCTCTACCTTTTATTAGGAGGGTAAGACAAGAGGGAAAGGGAAAAGATGACCACATTGCTTCATCTGTTTTGTTTTTTTTAAACTTTAAAGGAAAAAGTAAAATCTGAAAGTCTTTAAAAAATGATCTTTGATTTTCATTTAGGTAATTAGGATTTTTATTTTGCGTGTGTGTAGGGCCATCTTTTTATTTTATTAAGGAAAAGGAAAGTGGCTAATTTCCACTTCCATCTAGGCATTATTACCTGGCCATTTATTTTTCCAGGAAGATATTTTGACCACACATTGCAAATTGTTCTATAGGATTCATTCATATCATAAGTATATCATTAAAGAAAAAATAATATATGCAGGAAAACCCAAGTGCACATAAAGATTTTAACTCTGAAAAGAAATTATACCCATTAAAGTGAACATAAATTTAGTGGAAGCTAACAACAAATTATATAAGTACCATGTTTATTTGATTCTAAGCCACCATCAATTCTAAAGCTCAGACCGATTTTAAGAAGTTTTTGTGAAAAAAATGAAAAAAGATTCATTTATAAAGTTCAAAATTAAAAATGAGAACAAGGAGTGAAGAATTAATTTATTAAAATCTTAAGTAAGGGATTAGCAAAACTAACAGAATTTTAAGAATTTAATAAGGGATCTATTATACTTAGCAACTATCTTTTCAGGTAAAACTTAACCACCTTCAAATGTGAATGCAAGCAACACCCGATTTTTGGAGACATTAAAATGAAAAAAAAAGTGCAGCTTAGAATCACATAAACATGGTATTTTATAGAACTTTAAAAAAAGCTACTTATTTCAAATAGCTCTAATTGCTCATAAATCTCTAAAATGGGAAGATATTTTAAATTCCATGATTCGGATTTAGCACCTCACCTATGGGAGCACTGCCTAACGATTAGCTCACTAAAATGTGCTGACGTAAGGCAGTAATTTCCCATCAGCATTATAGTCTTGCACAAAAAAGTCAGGATTACAAAATATTCTAACTTTTTGAGAATCATATAGTTTGTGAAAGAGTGTATATAGTGAGAGAAGCTGTCTAATTAATATACGATGAATGATCTAGTTTGATCTTGAAATTCTTTATCTGGAATACAATATTTTCTACTTAGTTGGAAAAAACCTTATGTGCATTGAAATTATTGCATATTTCATTCAACTATCATAAAAAAGTTGCTGAAAATTGGAGACAAAGGGAACATCTTTATACAAGAAGATTAAAAGAGGTTTTTCATTGGTAAAGCACAATACTGATAGTTGCTGTCTCCTAATGACGAGAAAGCATTTAATGTTCAAAGAAAACATCTGCCAACTACATTTTCACACCCACATAAAAGGAACTACAGACTTTGAAAGATATTAAAAAATGATGTTATAAATATGTCGATAAATTTGACAAAAATAAGAATCAAACAGAAAAATTATTTTAAAAAAATCACTAAAACTGAGGGCAGAAGAGTTAGAAATCTTTACATTTTATATCTTCAAGCAAACTCTCACTCACATTCCATTCAAGTCCAAATTATTTGTATTAATTTCTCCAAATATTGAAGGAAAAAGTTTCATTTAAATTCTTTCAGAGAATAGGCTATAAGGCAGCATATTTTAAGAAACTATCACAACTTCAATACTAAATTTTGACAAGTATGTATATAAGAGAAATACTAATCTCTATCAGGAACACAGACACAAAACCCACCAAAATTTTACCAAGCTGATCTACTGCTACATAAATCAAGAAATCTTTTCTAGCCAAAAGAATTTATTATAGTATTTCCAAGTTGATTTAACACTAAAGAAGCAATCGATATATTTTACCACAGTAACAGAAAAAATAGAAAAAAGGATATTGTTATATGCAGAAAAATAATTTGATAAAATAGTATATTAATGATGAAAACTTGGCATGCCCCGGTAGATTAGCAGTTAGGTCAGCCGTCTCAGAAGCAGAGTAGTTCACATACATCCCAAGAACCTGGGTTTGCATCCCAGGTGTGGGGGGAATAGGCAAAGTAAATAACTAAAAATACAATGAAACGCTGCTTCTTCTCTCTTCTTGTCTGTATCATTTCTTTAAAAAATATGAAACGCTTCCATTGAGTAAAATTAGGAATAAAAAATCAGAATAAGAATTTCCTTAGTGGGCTAAAGACTATTTGTGAAAGGCTAAAAGAAAAAAAAAATTCATTTACAAATATTCTGCCCGAGATTAATAAGCCATCATCACCACTTCTGCTCAACATTGTACTGGAAGATCACACCACAGCAATGAGGTCAGGGAATATACAGGAAAGGGGTGACAATCAAGAAAATAAAAACCATCTTGATTGTGGAGTCAATTATTTATTTATAAAAAATATTAGAATCACTGAGTGAAATTTACTGAGGCCAGTAGATCACAAGGTCTATGTATGAAAATTAACAAAGTCAAAATAAGTGGAAAATAAAATGTAAATATACATATATGTGTATATGTACATATGTAATCAATACTATGTAATACTGTGGAACTAATAAGTTTAAAATTATGCAGAACTAACCTATGATGTTAAAGAGCAATGATTATCATTCTAGGGGAGCTAGTGCCCAGAAGAAATTGTGAGCAATCAATGGCCTTTGGGTACTGGAGAGGCCGAGTGTCTGGATGTATTGTTCTTTTGCTGGAAAAATTCATTATGTGTACAGTAAGAATGTGGGCACTTTTCTGTACATTCTATACATTTTAATAGAAACTTTGAAAACTGATGAGAATTATTTCAACACTGTTTTAAAATTCCTAAACTAGTAATCAATTAAAATGATGCAGATACAATGTTTAAGGATAGATCTGGACTATTAGTGGGAAACTTAATAGATTATTTCCAGATGGTGATTTATAACTGTGCAGACCTTAAATCTATATGCTATGGTATAACCCTCCTTCAATTAAGTTAAAATGTAACATAAAGTACAAAAATAATAAAATATGAATAAAAATAAACAAAATAAACCCATACCTAGCCAGTTAGAGGAATCAAATATTGCTAACGACTGTGAAAGCCTTGATAGGTCCTCTACCATTGAATGCCTCAGTCTCCCAGAGGGTATAATTAATGTGAATAATGTGTTATTCATTCATTTGCCTTGAAACATTCTTCCATATGTATTCATGTACACACACACACACACACACACACACGAATGTATATATATATATATAAACAAGTACTTACCTGTAATGCATCTTGGTTGGACTAGCTGTTGCCTAATTTTGCAAATCTTAAGATTCCATACAAAAAAAACCATTTTTGTATTTTTATGTAATTTGCAGATTTGTGCAACACACCTTTGTGAACTGAAGTTCATTTATTTTTATTGCTGCATAACAGTCTGCTGCATTAATATATATTATAATTCATTATACATTTTCTTGTAAGTAAACATCAGGACCATTTCCTTTTTATATATGTTACAAAATATTGCTGTACCATTTCTTGTATGCTTCCCCTATTATGCATGGCAAGAATTCTTCTAGAGAAGTTTGTCTAAACCTGAAAGAGCAACTCTTTAGTGAAACGAAATTAATTTATTGAGTCATGAAAAATAATTCTGAAAATATAATTAAGTAGAATAGAAAAATGGTAGTTTTTCACAGAGTAAAGCTATATTTTACCATTAACTTTCAATGAATTCTTAGTGTGTTTCAATAAAGTTTGAAAACTATTGCTAACATTATATTTATGAGTGGATTTTCCAGTTTAGAAGATTTGTATGTCATCAAATTTAGTAGACAGTAAGTGATGTTTTGAATAGTCTCATACTAATTTACCCGTATACCAAGAACCCATGACATAACACTTGGTAAAACTTTTCAACATAATGAAAGTTAAAATTTATTTGCTTGTTTCTTTTTCTTTTTCATATCTCAATCTATGTATTTCATATCACAACCCCCAGTAGAATTCCAGTGTTCTTTATCAGCACTTTTTCCCCCTCTTTCCTTCCTTCCCTCCTTGCTCCCACCCAACTGGCAATCATCATCTTGTGTCCTGAGAGTTTTTGCTGGGGTTTATCTGTTCATTTGCTTCATTTCATTACATATATGTATAAGTATATGCATATATACACATATATTTTCATATATATATCTGTATATATATATAGTTATAAAGAAGCTGTAGTTTATATACTCAGTGGAATTCTATGCAGCTACTACAAAATTGAAATTGTGCCCTTTGTAACAATCTGCATGGAGTTGAAAGGGATCATATTAAGTAAAATAAGTCAGAAAGAAAGAATAAAAGAAACACAGGATAGTTTCACTCATAGGGGGAATATAATAAAATGTATTTGCTTTTATTCACCACTTGTTCATGAGGTTGAGCAACTTCTCATGCTTATTGCCCATTTGTTTTTCTCAAAAATAACTTCTCATACCTTCATTCTATTATAACTTGAGTTATGTATTTCTCAATGATCTGTAATTTTTGCATTGTATACTCTTAAAATGATCAGTTAGATCTGCTAAAATGACATCCTCAGATTTACTGGCTTGCATATTCCCTTCATATGTGGTGTTTTCTCATGTAACAGTTAATTTTAATATATGACTGCACATTTACTATCTAAGAATCCTTCTAAAATCAAAGTAAATTTCTTCCAGAGATTTAACACTTCATACTTAGGTCTGTATTTTGCTTCAAATGATTTCAATATATGTCATGAGGTAGACATTTCTATGTAGGTAACCAGAAACTAGGGATGGTTTATTAAATAATGTATCCTTTTTCTCACTTATTCACAATGGTAATTCTGATAAATTAATTTTCAGCACATAAGAGGATCTATTTCTTAGCTGATTATTCTGTTCTATTGATCTGTTTTCTATTCCTAATGATGAATAAGAGACCCAAATAGTTGTGTCTCAGGAGGTGTATCTGCTTGGCAAAGGACAGTGAAAAAAACTCTACTGATCAAGTACTTACAAGAAAATATAAAAACTATAGCTAGACAAGGCATCCAACCATTTCTGAACATCTTGTTTTAGTTATTAATCTAGTTATTTAACTTTCATTTCTTAAACCTCTTAAGAAGAAAATAACAGCTATCTCTTGTGATTCTTCAAATTTTGATTTTATAAAATTGTTCCAGGATATTGGGGATTCTGATATCTACAGAGTGAAGCAAACAGCAGATACTAGGCCAGATTTGAAATATTCTGAAATTCTAATTGAAATTTATTATTTTTGTGTCGATATTGCCCAATTTGCTAATTCTACTTTTAAGTTGTCTAGATATGTACCTGTTTTGTTACATTAATACATAAAGGCATATGGAAATTTGCATTTTCTCAATAAACTCTTTATAAGCATGATACAACATTTATTTACATTCCTTATTGTTGGCATGATGTACAGTCACATGCTATTGGCTCGAGATTTACTCCCAAGTACTTAAAACTTTGACTATAATGATAAGAAAAATAGTGTAAATTGATACTTCTAAAACCAAGGTAATGTCTTTAAATATGGAAGCAAACTTGAACTCAGAAATGAGTCAGACTTGGGAACAGTTAAAGGTGAATGTAGCCTTTGTTTTCAGCGTGTTTTTTATTGTGTTTATAAAGTTAGATCTATACATTAGTTCTTTCCCCCAAAATCTAGGAACTAAATCACTTTATGCATGTCATGCTATTATTTTCTGTTCTTTACAAACAACAGAAATCTCACAGGAAAAGTGAAGTGTCTATTGGTTGTACAGACCAATAAAATACTAACAGTAGCTAGTACTTTGTAGAAACTGCATGGAAATGAATAGCTGGATCAATAGCATTGATTTTTATTTGCAAGTTGGGAGTCATAGTGCATGAGTGTATTTCATAATACTCTTCATTGCACGGTTGTCTCTCTCTTTGGTTATATCTAGCAACTACTAATCTTTTATACATGAAGACCTTTGAGAGAAAAAAAATTTAAACATATCAGACTGTCCCCACAAGTATCTTTTATTGGACATATGATTGTATGAGTGTACACCCAAGAGTCATCTTTGATGCAAATTGACAGTCAATTATATTAGCAGCATCTGTTTCAATGATGTTTTTTGATATAAATTTTAGAATCTAAATATCAACATACTAGGTATCTGGAGAGCTTGTTGTAAAGGGAAATTTTCTGTTCTTTAAACATGCTGTTCAAATAAACACTTAGGAGTTGAGCTACTTATTGAAATCTAACAGAATGAATGTGGCCTAGGCATTTTTGATTCTGCAAACACTTCCTGACACTGAAACTTTCTAACTCTTTTTAGACTTGTTATTGAAGAGAAATTTGAATGGGCTGGAAGAAAAAAAAAAAAACATAAACGCTAACATAATAAAGGAATAGGTAGCCATAGATTTAATTGGTGTCTTTATGTATCAATGAGTTTCAGCGAAAGGCAAATAGACATAGATGATACTATAATTTTCTGAACATATTTTCATAAATTCAAGGTTAAATTCTGTTCGAGATTCAAAGTTTTTATAACATACATTTTAGTGGAAACAGGTATAAAAGAAGTCTGAAACCCAGATGACAAATAATTTTCCTTCTCACATTCAAAATGAAACTTAAATGTAAGCCTCCTACCTGTCTAAGATTAGAAATGCATTTTCTGATTTATACTGAATTAATAATTATATTTAAAAACAAACCAAGTTCATGAGCTTTTCGACCAAGACACAGGATTAAAAATTAACAGAACTTTTTTTTCGGAAAATTCCATTAAATAACACTTTGTCCAACATTCTCATTTTATTGTGAAAGATAGAGACTCAGATCAAGTGTAGAGCTTAGAGATCAACTAAGAAAACCCAAAATTAATCTTTTTCAAGACTTTCTGCCCATTTGATTTTAATACTTCTCATGAAGTAGCATCATTACAACATTATATAAATTTCAGGACCACATCATTATAAATCAGCATATGTATCTACTAGAAGTTCACCTATTTTATCCCTTGAGATTGTGAGACTCTGACATAGACCTCTTGCTCTTTATATTGTTTAGCAAAGTATCCTAAGCACATCAGGCACTTCACATTTAAATGGAATAAATTTCTCCTAATTACAATATAATATTTCATTGCATGTATTTCCTAAGAATTTAGAAAGCTAAAATTAACAATGAGTACAACTACAAATCGAAAATATCTTGTGGGTCTCATCCACATTACGAATTCAAATTGTGCATCCATGAAAAGATGCTTCATTTTGTTTGGATGCAACAATGGATTTTTCATAATAAAATACTCATATTTACTTATCACCTGAATGCCAGTACCACTGCCTGTAAATTGCATAGAACACAAGAAAGTATTTTCATTTTATCGGTGTCAGTTTTATTATAATTCATTTTAGATTATATTATTATATAATTTCTAGGATTACATTCAAATGTAGAGCTAGAGAAGAAAGCTAATTCATTTATTTATGTATATAAAAAAACAAATTGCACCACTTTTGCAAATTAGTGATTATACAAACACAGTATGCTATAGAAGCATTACTCTAATGAACTGCTCCAAGCCTCAGTTTTAATGTAAGGCTGTCAGAATCAGTAGGAAAAAAAAAAAGTCTAACTGTAGTAAGGAAATCTATAGAAATCCTAAGAGAAAAATAAAATTATATCCATGGATTTGAACTTCAAGTAAAATATTGATTCAGAAATAATTCTCTTCTGTGTCTTTTAGCAATGGGTTCTTTTTTTTTTCTTTGTTTTCTTTTTTCTGAGAAAGCACAACATAAAAGATTGATAGCAAGAAGACCAGGGGATTCAGAAAAAACCAAGAAGAGAGTCATTACAGATGATTTCTAAAAGATCTTTTTACAATGACATTGTCTTGGGGGAAAGAAATTAAAAGTTGGCTGATCTAATATGTCTACATTTAGGTTGCATACTTAAAGTGAGAGAAATAGATATTGACAGCTATTTATCAGGAAGTGCTGATTGGATGGGACTAATTTAATGTAGAGTTCTGTTAAACACTGCTGTGGTAACATCACAGGATACTTTCATCAGATAAGTAAAACTCTACTTCTAATTGAAAAAATTTAGAAGTCAATAAACTCATGTGATGTCAGCCCAAGTTCTGTAATCCTACAGGATGTACCAAGGAGAAGGGTGTCCTGGTGCTACCTGCTGGGGGAGGGGCACCTCTTATGAAGTGAGACTTGTTTACAGGGCTGATCATCATCTTTACAGTCAGATGAGAGTTGATGTCTGGCAGGTAATATGCTGTTTTATTGTTGTACTTGAGAATAATTCAGCTATATTTTTCCAGTATAATAACTAATATTAAGATCTGAAGTAGATACTAAGCAACTGCTTAATGAAGTTCGTGCCACTGTGTTTTTGTTTTTGTGTTGGTCCCTGAATATTTCTGAAGGAGAACAACAGGTGATAAAAAACCTATCTTACCTCCTTGAGATAAAGTATGAAAGAAAGTGATAGGAAATGAACACTCCTTCTTATTTGGGTGGAATTACACACCAGTGAACAAGTCTCTGCTTTTTGTAGCAGGAGTGTAGTACTTCTTTAGTCACACAAGGGGGTATTAGTTCTGAGCAATGACCCATGGACTGAGCAGCATATCTATGATTTATTTGATCCTAAGAATCCTGAAGTAAGTCAAGGCCAAATATTCGTCAAGAGCATTCTTCCAAATATGCACCATACTAGCACCTGTGAACTCTGATCTACTTATAACCAAGTATAATATTCCATAGAATGCCTGGGAAATAGGCTACATGCAGAAAACTTCCTCGATGTCTCAAGTACCTTGAACACAGGCTTTTACATGCAGCCCAGACTGTCAATTTTTTGAAAAAAAAATTTTTTTTAGGTGAAAACAAAACTTTCTTTCATCGTTCCACTAGCTAATTTAGTCATTTGGTAGACAGCAGATGCACGGTCATTGGAGTGAAATATTAGAGGGAGGAAAGAGGGTCTCCCTTTTCACCCCAGTAAAGCAATCTAGTCTTCAAATTTTTATCATCATTACTGTATCAAAATTAAGCAGAGTAAAAGAAATTTAAACGTAACCTCATGAAAAAAGTTTGCAACCCAAGTAGAATAGGAGATATTACATGACTGATAAAAATAAAGCAGCACAGAATATCATGACTAAATGACAAACAGCCATTCAAATTTCAAACATCAAGCTTCCTATTATACATATACTATTCCCCCTCCACATTTTCTCGGTCTTTACAGTTCTGCAAGTCATGTAAGATTTTCTGTTATGTTGCTAAATGTGTGGTAAAATTGCTATAGCATAAATAAAAATATAAAATCATACTAAAGGATTCAAATATTTCCTGAATATCTTTGAGATGAGCGATATTAATAGCTATAAACAGAACAAAGACCTTATATACTGGATAACATGTAAATTTAGATGGATAGTAATTTTATATTTCTATTTAATAGAGGTCTCTCTTCCATATCCTCCCTCTTCTCTGCTTAAGAACTTCCTTCTAAATGTATTGAAGGCTGTCTTTGTAAAACTGACAGAATTGTTCCATGATGTTACGAACTTGCAAATAAAACCATACCGGTCCTTTGTGGACTTTTGTTAGAGTGGTCTCTAGTAGGAAAAAAAGTTCAACCAGCTTGAAGCCAGTGTCAATGGATTCTTTCTAGAGAGTGAAGAGCCATAAAAGTAGGTAGGAAGGCTGCTGAAACAGGTTCTTTCCTCAAATTTGGGCAAACCTGCCAAGTTGCAACAGAACTAGTCTGGCCATTTGAAGGATCAATGGAATAAAGAACTTCCTCAAAGCAGTCATGGAAACTCAAACTGTGGTGACTGCCTGAGCTGGCATTCACCCGAAAATAAAAATATAAAGTCCACTTAGCTTTAAAGTGCTCCCCTACTGTCAAAGATACAAAAGGATTTTTTTTTGCCTCTAAGACTGGAAAATGCATCACATTTCAATAGAAAGATGTCGGGAGAGTGTGCTTTATTGAAAGGTTAATAGTTTCTAGGATTGCATGTGCTAAATTTTTCATATGTAGGGTTAAGAACAAATAGTGTTCTTAGGAAAACAAAAAGCAGCATCTAGAAGGCTAAGACTTCTACAAGGAGCTCTTTCAACCAGGGGCCATACTTCACTCAAGGTACAGAGAGATTGCTACACACACCCATTCCACTCAGCCATCCAGGGTAGTTCTCTTAAATCCACATGGGTCTCTTGATTTATAAACAAGTGAACCTATGATTGACTATTTAATTACAGTGAAGTAAAAATGGATTTCAGTTTATCCAGAAGAGATTAGATTACTGATACTCCTAATATTGACTCCAGATTTTCACTTTTCCACTTCTAAATTTTCTGCTATTAAAAATCATAAACAGTTTTCTTGATTCTTTAGGTTTTTTGAGACCCATTTTATTTTATTCTTATTAATTATAAATTATCTTATAATACATAAATCCTTTGACTTAATGCAGTTGCACTATAATTATTAGGTTGGTGGCTGCTCTTCTCTGCTATCTTCTGTCTAAGCCTGTCAGATAATACCTTTGTTTTCACTGTACAGATCTCTAGAGCTCTTTACATATGTTGTTCACACCTCTCTACTGTGCACATCCCACTTTGACTTCTAGCAGATTCGACAGGTATCTAATAATGACTTAACTGAACTCTATAATCTAGTTTATACCTTTAATTTAAAAAATAAGTATTCCTTAAGCTGAGCTTTCTATTAAAATGAACTATAGTAATTCTAAATATATATAGTATATACTCATTCATTTTCATCTTTCATTTCATTAATTCATTGGCGATGTAATACTAAGTTTGAATGATGTTGGGCACAGTACAAACAGTAATAATATTGAAAATAGACTCTGTGTCCATGTTTACATTATTCACTTAGAATTCTCATAATTTTCTAAATATAATGATATCTAGATAAAGAATCAAAATCATTATGAATTCACATTTTTTAACTGCACACGTAGCAAGGTATAATAAAGCGAATGTGATACTCATACAATGTACAAGAATAGCAGCTAAATTTTCTAATGGATCAATTTATTAGAGAAAAGAAAGCTACAGATGTTTCACCTAATAAATTAAAATATTCAATACTTGGCAAAATCATCAGCGCAATAATCAATAGTTAATGTTAATAGACCAAAAACTATTTATATATATATATATATATATGATTGAGTGAATTTTACAGAATCAAGAAAATAATTTATTCACTCTAGAACTTCTTTTGTTCAATTAGAATTATGGATTGGATTGAACTGTTATTAATCCTTTTATTTCTAAATAACTGACTCCCTGAGTGAAGGAAAAGAATAAAAGTGATTTATTGTTTATTGTTAAATTAACATGATCAAATTTGGCTGGAATCCACTTAGTTTGGTATACATGTATTATTAATTAAATGGGGTGATGGCTAGGAGATCATGGTCAACGCCAAAGTAAGGTACCCTTTCCCTACCATTGTGAAATAGCAGTCTTCAGTGGGAAAGTTTTATTATTCTGTGTAAGTTATTCAACTTTATTGTGAACATGGTGTAAAGCCTTGATTAAAAATGCTATCAATTCCCACGTAGTTGCTAATCTTCAGGCTACATATCCATAATCCAGGGATTGTCAAAGTTATTATGACTTTCATTTCTTCCTCCACTTTCATTATAAGGGAAGATAACCCTAGCTACCAAACAGAAAACGGCCCTGCTCCTTTCACTGTGATCAGCATTAGTAATACTGGAGCTATTTGTTTCACTTCCATTTTCCAGTTCTTGAATCTTAGCACTGGTCTTAAGAGAAAGAGTGCCTTATATTCAGCTTAGTCAAAAATTCAGTTCTCACTTTTGAAATTAAGTTATAATGCAATAGGCAGGTTCTATTTATTCAACACTGTTTTTAATTCACACCTACATGAAGGATTTCTTCTGTGAATTCCAGTGCAATAGCCTCATGGTATCATACTGGATAAAATTTGACTGATTCTCTCTAGGCTTCTCATGCAAGCAATACCATACCATGATTTCATGGGGACTGAGTTTTGCACAGTAAGAGTAGGGAAAAAAAAACACCAACCTGGTGTGTTGGGTGGCATTACAGTGTAATGGAAAAGGTGAACCAAGTATCAGCTACTGCAAATAAATGAAGCAGGGACTATAAACTCTCAGTAGCCAGTGCCAGTTGAATGTCAGGAGAGGAACCTGAGATGTTTCACACTCAACACTCTCGAAGTGGGCATTGGAAAAAAACCCAGAAAACAGAAAATTTCCAAATCATGGACCTTCACTAGATATTGAAAGGAAATGTGCAGGCTTCAAAAACTTAAACAAGTCATCAAAATCAAAAATCAGACTTTATTCAACCTTTGGATGCATTTTTGAAGCTTCATATAAAAGGTGGTCTTCGTCCAGGAAATAATAACTAGATTTGCAGACACGTGACACATAGCAGAAAGGTGAGATAAATACAGGTGTCTAAAAGAAATCTGTCAGAATTATCCATGAAAACTGTTTTATAAAGATTGAGACTTTTTTTAAATTACTGAGCCTTTTATCACTAAAGAAGTAGATTTGACATTTCTGTATGTGTAAGTCATAAGGAAACAGCTAGAAGACAACAGTAAAGCTGGGCCTTCCTCATAGTCCTTGACAGAAGCAGAACTTCCATTTCATTTGTATATACATCCATTTTTTATTTGATCAAATCTTCCTGAAAAACTTTTGGATGAGAACATATGACACTGATGCATCTGAGATCTGACTCTGTAATTCTAATTTAGATGGGGTAGCTGATGAAAATGATGGATAAGACTAAGAGAATCAAAACATATCTTGATTTTCTAGAAAAATCCAGTTTTCACAAAAATGGCCAACATATGTAAAGGAAGGAATAATTTTGAACACATACATACACAACAAGTTTTTGTAATTGCCTGCCCTTTGTGGTCACAGCGCCTTTTTGATACATAATTTTATATATATATATTTTTTTTTTACAGAGTTCTGTCTTATGTAAGAAACAAGACAACAATTTATCTTGGGTCTTGAGAGACCAGATGTTGCTGCTGAGTACAAATGTTTAAGGAATCAGAAGCTGTGTCCCATAGAATTTCTAAATTGGAACTAAAGATGCACAAGAAATTTCTGAGATTCAATAATAAAATGTTATGAAAAATAGCAACAGTGAGTCTTATAAAAAATCACTATCAAATGACTATAATTCTTTTAATAGTAAATTGCTTTCCAAAAGCTAAAATCTTCTCCCAGAAACTAAGTTAATTTTAATAATTCTGTAAATGCTTTGAGGCAATTTCCCCAGTGCCCTTCTCAAATGTGACTCTGGAGTAAGTCAGAGAAGGAGAAATTCTCCTATCCAGAAACCTCTGAAACACCAGTAGAGTTTTCACTCCACCACTATGAGTGTGAGTGCTGAATTGTTCCTGATTGTCTTGTCAGGTGTGTATATTGCGAGGCATGAGCATACAGGTCAACCAGAAGTCTCACCTGGCATCAGGTGGAGTGATACCTACTTTAGGATGCTTCCATAGTGGCTTCTAGCAATTTTCTCAATGATGTTATTAGCAAAGTAGAAGCTCAATCTTTATTTCACTATTCCTCATTGTAACAAGCCTTCTTCTCAAGGGCAAATGAGAAGAAGCCCAAGAGCAACAGCAACTTTCTTAGCGGCCTCAATTAAATACCTGCCCCATATTACTGTTTCATCACTATAGGTCTGAAAATATTTTCTGTCATTTCTATAAAAGTTTGCAAAAAGTTCATGTCATAAGAAAACTTTTATGCAAACAATAGTATTGTCTACTTGCAGGCAAAAATGAGTATTTTATAGAGAGATGTATGACTATACCTGAGAATAATTCATTGAGGCTAATTGATTTATATTAAAACACTACAAATTTTTTGGCTTGAAAGGAAATGATCCACATCTTACAAAAATGCTCCTGGTCTCACAAAAAGTCAAGTTCATGCAAATATTGTATTTTTAAATTCAAAAGCTTGAGAGAAAAACAGATCAAGTGAAGCAGCAGGAAAAAAACCCTCAAATTTAGCATCGAGGACACCTCCAATTAAGTCAGTGAACCAGTGCTTTCTATTTTGAACAGATGTTCCACACCTTTTCCAAGTACTGAACAGGTTTTTGCACCCACTTGGTCTATTTATATTGTACTTGGCTTGTCTTCAAACTTCTATTAAATGACAGCTTTTGAACGAAAAGGGACATTTGATTATGCCAACACCATCAGCCATATTATTGTACATATCACTTTGTTTATCAAAAAGCAAGCTCCTTACAACTCTAAGAAACTGGCATTAAAACCTACAGATCATAAGTACTTTCTGATTTTTCTCTGCAATATGGCTGAATCATCCACAGAACAATTCTGAGGATTAGTTATGGCTAATACTTCTTTCATATTATTACTATCCCTTTATTTACCTGTGACATGAATCCCACACTTGGCATGAACACTGTTGTTTTTTTACTCCTCACCAGTTAGTGAGTTAATAAAACCCACTTTTCACTTAAGAGAACAATAAAATGGCAACACTGCCAGTCGCAAAATTTATCTGCACACCTGCCTAGGAGTTCCTAAGTTTGTAGATAATAAATTTTATAGAGGTATGCTTATTCAGTCTCCTTTCGTGTCTCTCCAAAATACAGATAAGATGCAATAGCGTCAAAATAATTGTGTTCAGCACTCCACTTTGTAGGTAGAGCATTTTATTATTTCATTTGATAGAACATTAAAGACTCCATTTATCAGTCACAAATATTCAGTTGTGTGTCTTTGGTTTACTTCCATCACCCATGCTCTCTGTCATCACCAATTATAAGCCTTGGTTGTATCTCTATACAGTGCCACCTCTAGATACCTACTAACATGGCATAATTTGAGAATTTATGACATTTTGCTATGTGTAATGAAAACTTTTTTGTCCAAATTTGTGAGGGAAAAATAAGGATGTGCATTCTATATGGGTAGACTAATTCTGTATCTATATGAATGTTTTAAATTATGTTATTTATGCTAATTAGCTAAAAATGTAACTAGAAATCAATAATGAAATCCATATGCAAAATAATCCCCTGGAACATCATAACTGGTTTGGTTGAACTTACATGAACTTTCTACAAAAGCAATTTTGGCCAATGGTTCAATGAAATGAAATGAAGAGTGATGTATTGTCCACAGAGTAAGTGACTCTGACTTGATCAGACAGGTGATGCCGACTTTGTCACCACAGGGTGAATAGCACGACATTTCTCTTTCTACACTTTAGGAGGGAACTAGCCATCTAGCTGATATTTTTGCAAAAATACAGACACTGCAAGCTTTAAGCTAACAGTTATTAAACATGTTCAGAAGCAGGGCCACAGAGCGGCCAAGAGACACTCTGCGCCTCCTCCCACAGTGTCCTCAGATTGTGGAGCAACAAGGAGAAAAGCTTCTTGTACCTGCATCTGCTTTTGTGTTTACTACATAAAATTTACTGCACCATAATATGCTAAAAAGCAATGCTAAAATTTCTTTATAATACAGAAAACAAGCATCTAAATATAATATGAAAAATTTTAAAGTTCAAACGAAAGATTTTTTTTCCCTCCAAGTTTGAGTCAAAAACATGGTGCATATTATTCATGGGAAGAAATTAAACACAGCGAAATATAGTTATTAAAAAGACCTATTCTCACTTTGCTTGGCCTCACCAGGATTTTGACAGCAAAATTCAGGGCTATTGACATAATTTGAAATCTATCTTCCAGCATATTTCACATCTCTGTTCAAACAAGGTAACGGCAGGTTATAATATGAGTGGGGAAAAAAATCCTAGTCAATATTGAATAAAGCTATGTTATTCAAGAACCATTTTAAGTCATTTTCCATAAATCTATTGGTTTTAGAACCCATAAAAAACATAAGGTGAGGACTTGGCTTCCTTAATCTGAAGAAAAGAGACACAGAGTTCTGTCGCATGCAAGAAACAAGACAATTTATCTTGGGTCTTAAGAGACCAGATGTTGCTGCTAGGTTTATAAGGATTCACCAGGATTTATGAGAACTGGTATATGATGATCATTCTCATGGAAGAAATGTTAGGTGGGGAAAATGAAGGGGAAAATACCATATTTAATTGATTCTAAGCCGCACTTTTCTTTTTGCCATTTTAATGAGGTGTTATTAAATTATACAACTATAAAAATATTATCTGAATCTTTCTAATGAAATTGCCCATTTAATTCTGAACAACTTAGTGAAATAATTTAGTGTCCCTAAAATCATAAATTCTATGGCAAGAAAACGATAACACAAAAGTAATAAGATGCTTACACATTTTGTAATATTTATCAATATTTATGACTATAAAAGTTATCTGTAAAACAATTAGGACACTGGCATTTTATTTCTGATTATTATCACTTTTTAACTAACCTAGTTGAGTCAGTTAAGTGTAATTTTGTAGAATCTTGTGTAAAATAAAGGAGTCTCAACTAATCCCCAAAAGACTCAATATCTTGCACAGAGCTTGATGCATTGTGGAATCAGTTATAGTGAATTCGATTTTACCTATTTTCTATTTATGACAGTTGCCTATTTTTAAGTTTTACCTCTTAAATCAGTATAAACAACAATAGAAAATAAGATAATAAGCAGTTATTTACATTTCTCTTATGAGAGTTAATAATTAAAGTGTTTTACTAAGATCTGTTTATTGTAGGAATCAGCAAGTAATTAAAGTTATGACCATATCCAGGTCCTTTCTATAAAGTTAAATTTTTTCTTATTGAAAAGAAGGAATATTGTTTATTTATCCAAATGCTCAATTTATTCTATTAGGAGAATGAACCTTTTAAAATCAAGAAGATGGCAAGGAAACAATGACCTTAAATGATATGTTGGAGCAGATGGGAATAAAAGACATATAAGGAACACTCCATCCAAAAAAGGATAAGTACACATTTTTCTTAACTGCAATCTGCACATTCTCAGGTACAGAAAATGTAGACTACAAAGCAAGACTTCATGAATATACGAAGATTGAAATCATATCATCTTTTCCAATCACAATAATAGAAAGCTGCAACTTGAGCACATGCGCCCACACATTCGCATGAAATGCAAAAATTTTAAAGAGGTGGAGATAAAAATTATACTTCTGAATAATGAGGGTCAGCGAGGAAATCAAAGGAGAAATTAAAAATATATCTGGAGACAAAATTGAAGATACTAGCTATCAGAATCTCTGGGATCCAGCGAAAGCGAAATTGAGAAAAATGTTTTTAGCAAGACAGGCCTACATAAAGTAGCAAGAATAATACGAAGGAACTAGAAATAGAAAACAAATGAATCCAAAAAACGGAAGGTATAAAATAATAAAAATGGAATTGAAAACAAGTGAAATAAAAATCAAAGACAATACAAAAGGTTCAACAAATTAAGAGAGGATTCTTTGAAGAGACTGCTATCTTGTGGACATAATGGGATACAAGTTATATAATGAATGGATAATTCATTATAATGGATGGATTATAATTTTTCTTACTGTAAATAAATATAATGCTCTACCTTTATCACTCATAAACAATATTTATCACTCATAAACACATTTAATAATTTTATACATCATATACTACACATGGAGAACCTTGCTAAAATGGAGGTTAAAACTCATATATGAAGAAGTTCAAGATGCTGAATTTCTGGCATAGTCATACATACTGCTGCTGCTGAGGGTTTGCAGACCCTATTTGGAATAGTAAAGAAAAAGGTATTGAATACGGACATTAGAATTTTGAAACAAATTCTAAACCACTGGAGATTCAACCGTGTGATCTGACTGCAGCTTGCTCATCAAATACAAATGAGCATCTTTAGTTCTAGAACAAGGGGCTCACTATGGTCTCCTTAAGTTCTAAGCTTAGATGCACATACCAATCTTTTCCATTCTCCAACCATCCTGTGGTTTATTTTTTGTTTTATTATCCTTGACTCATTTCAAAAATACACAGAGAGAATATGCCTATGAAATTATGCCAAGAACTCTGGAAGGACTTCCTCTCTTTAAGTCCTCTGCCCATTCCTTGAAGAGCTCTGCAGAGGCCCCCACTGTTAGACAAGACACCTCAGTCACCAGCTGCTTCCAACCTGGCTTCAAATGGCTTCAGTCTCAGAGAAGTGCTCAGCAGGCTCCCTGGCTTTCAGCTTCCCTGTGCAGCTGCTCGCAGTTGATAATGGACAGAGTCAATAATCCCCTTCCTTTACAACACCAGGTTTCCACCAAGCACAAGTCACCTTTTGGCTGTTGACTATGGAAAAGAGGCATCAGTTGTGTAATATAAAGCAACTTCCTTTGCAAAGCTTCAAAACTGTGGTATATGTGGCAAAACAGGAGGGATTTGAAGAACAGAAGAAAATTCCATAAGTTATTATATTAGCATTTATGTATACTATTTTTATTATGGGAGAGCAGATGTTGTTTCATATACGCAGTCATGCTTTTCTTAAATAGTGTTGAAATCACCCATACAAGAGTTTTTAATTGTACTGAAATATCCTCCATGAACTCTTTGTATTCTGCTGTTGTATTCTGCCAAATTTAATGAGTGAAAAACAAGATTCCACAATGTATTATTATAAGCAATTTATAAAAATGATTCTCATGGAAATGTAGTAAGATATCCTAAAACAAATGCATTTAATTAAAAATAAGTTCTGTTGGCCATCAGTTTCCACTTAATAATAAAACTGACCATTTTTAGAAATATGATTAAGCTTTTCTCAAATGGAGCTTTTTGGAAACAGATTTCATGAACCACACATAAACATGTACTTTTTCAGCTTCATTCATGAAGGGCATGCTCACACCTGTGAGGCACTGAACAGATGGCAGTTACACTATTTTGCACACCAAAGAAAGGTAACCAAGAATGAATTAAGCACAATTCTTCTCCTCATCCTCCTCCTTTCCATTGTTTTTAATGTTCAGTTGAGATTCAAATTTAAGGAACCTTGAACATAATATCAGAATATTTCTTTTTTTTCATTTACTATCATTATGAATATAATCTTTAATACTTATATTTATCTATGCTTATGAATTTCAGTCATTAATAGTTGGAAAATGTGACCATTTTAATCAGCACTCTAAGAGTAAATGGGACAGTGACTATCGCATGACGTTTCTATAACTTTAGCTGTAAAGCCAGATTATAAGTAACTCCAAAGTGGAATTGTCAACAAAAGCATCCTGAAGTAACCTCCTACATGAATGCAATCGAAGACAGTCAGCAAAA
The DNA here is from genome assembly GCA_004363575.1 of Solenodon paradoxus. Classification (NCBI taxonomy): domain Eukaryota; kingdom Metazoa; phylum Chordata; class Mammalia; order Eulipotyphla; family Solenodontidae; genus Solenodon; species Solenodon paradoxus. The sequence continues at coordinate 341,010 of RJWH01000486.1, read as the reverse complement.
CCATGTTGGGTGAGACCTAAATTAAGAATGAAACCTGGCAGGATGTCCAGTCACACTGTTAAATGGCAAAGAGTAGTTTAATAGCCACCTGCAAGCAGGACCGAAGCAATTCTTTATGAACACAAATCTACTCTCAATTCAGACAAAATAGCATTGCTGAGCATCCTGGGAAGAAATAAGAAATAGCAGACCACTGTGATGTACACTTCTCATGAGAGTTTCCCACTAAATGTATAAGAAAAATATCGCCACAAAAAACAATGACAAGATTGAGGAAAATACTTCACTTGACCAAATCAATGATCAGGGAACATTTAGCATCTAATTGCATATTTTCTACATTTGCTTTCTTTTTAATGTGAAAAGGATGTAACTCACATATGCTATGTGTCAACATATGAATAAATTATCTCTTAATTTTTCCAGAGAAGTCAACTGATGAACATTTCATAAGGGATAACATTTCATTTTTTTCATATTTAAAAAAATGTTTTACGTATTCATTGTGAGCACATATTAATCTATATTATATACTCTACATATTTATATGTAAGGTTTTATGTATATATACATATCTATGGTACACATTATTTATAGATATGAAAAAATGACATTAAAATCTCATGCCCATAATTAAACTCATATCATCTGCTTCTACCTTATTATACCATCTCTGAATATAATTATGCAAGGGAAAAGAGAGTAATCTGCAATTTAGCACCAAGAACAGGAAGAAGTACACATGCTAAAATGAGACAGATGTGTCCTGTAAGAGAAACAGTCTCAGGCTCAGGCTTGGAGTCAAAGATTTCAAACATGTTGTAGATTTGAAAATGTTGGATAGTCAGCAAAACCAGCGTGTATTTCACCTGCCTGAGGAAGATAAGGGAGCAGGTGCAGTTCAAACAAATAGATATGAGTGGAAGACTAAATCTTGAAACTTCAGTCATCAACCATAGACTTTTATTGAAAAGGAGTTTATCTATCAAAGATTCCTCCCTAGATTGTAATAAAGCACTTTCATTATAGACTCTTGGCTACATAATGCTGCTGCTGATTTTATGCAGTGAGTGGTATTAGACGACAGAGAGGTTGGTCTATTGAGTCCTGCCATGTATGTTTTCACAAGTGTTAGTATCACTACCGTACACAGAGTAAACAGAGATACCTTCATGGAAGAGATGTGCCATGCGAGTTGAGTTTATAAGAACTGAAAGAATTAAAATAATTGCAAAGATATAAGAAAGGCAAGAGCCAATCCTATGAGATGTAATATTTGAGGGAATAGCAGAGGTTAAAATGTAAAAGATTTGCTTCTACAGCAGTAAGCAGACAGGGTTGAATACAAAAAAAAGAAAGGCAGTGTGGGAAATAAATAGGAATTAAGATGATCAGGCACTGCTGACTCCCATGAGACAGGATTTAAAATTCTGTAGGGGAGGAATAATGGTACCATAGAGAAATGACTCGATAGTATATATCAGTTATTTAGGACAGGTGAATTATGTAGAAATAAAAGTATCAGTGAAGCTAAAAGTAGCAAAATACATGTAAAGCAGAAAAGAAGAGAAGATTCTAATACCAAAGTATTTGCTCTAATTACCACATGTAAATAATCAGATAACTATAAAATGATATTGAAAAACAACAACAAAAGATATAGCACATTCAATCATAAACTGGAACTTTATAAAGAAAGAATCTCTATAAATTCAAAAGAATTCCAACCTAAATACATAAATGTTATCCTTAAATATTAACAAGTTGTTGCCTTTTTTTAATGGAAAAGTATATAACAGCAGCCAAGGAAAACTCAAAAGAGCAGAATAACATTGAAGAAGGCATTTTATCATATAGCTTAATATCTTTAATACAAACCCATTTTAACAAGCATGGTATTTATTCAGTGGAAAGGTCTGTCCTATTCCACTAAATATGCTAAAACTGTTGGTTCTCCCGCCTGATGAAAAAAAAAATAAAACATTTCACTAATATTTAACAGTTCACTCATATTCAAAAGACAGTTCACTAATATTCTTACATATATGCTAAAACAAAACTAAACCTTCAGAAGACAATATGGGGGACTATTTCAAGAGTATAAATGAATAAAATTCTTCAGAGGGAAAAGAGACATCATAAATTAAAAAGAAAATATACCAACAGGAGAAATTATGCATAAAACCTATAACTAACAAAGGGTTAATATCCTGAAAATAATAAAAGTGACTGTTGCAAAACAGGAAGACAATTCATACATCTCAATGAATACAAACAGGAGATTCACAGAGTAAGAAATCAAAAGGCCAAGAGACAAAAGATCCACTGTCTCATGAGCCATCAGGTAAAAAGAAAGTGTAACAACAATAAAATGCTCTTTTACATTCATAAGATGGTAAAACTTTTATAAGTCTGACAATAACAAGTGTTGGTAGAGATGTGAGAGACACAAACTCATTTATATTTATAGAGCTCAGGTCAAGTGTCATGAATTTCAAGCAAAGGTGAAGAGATGCATATTCTATGATCTAGACATTCCCTAACTAGGGATTTGACTCCAAAAATTTTAATACATGTACAACAATAGATTAGGAAAACAGTAGAACATTAAAAATTTTTCTGCATCTGATCATTAAATGCCGGGTACAAGGACAATAACCATCCTGAATCAGAATCTAAATGACACATCAAAACTGTACACATAGACACAAAATCAAGTGAAAAATCACAGTATAAAATCACAAGTACATCTTCAAACTACTTATCATTTTAAAACAGAAAATATTTAGGGTGGTAAGCTATCTAATGAGAACAAATACCACAGTCATTAGGAATTACGTGCAGATTCATTAGCCTAGTAGTTCACTCCAAGGAGCAAGCAGTAGAAGAGGTATGTGTGTGTTGATTATCACGTTTTCTTTCTTTCAATAAAGAAATCACATGAAGCAAATAAAATATAAAGTAGACAACTGTTTAATCTTCATTATACACACATAAATGTCAGTATTGCTGTCTTTGTAAAATTTTTGATGTTTCAAATTAAAAATTTAAAAGGTTTATGAGTAAGGAAGTATCGTGGCTACATCAACCTTGGCAGTATGTTCCATAAGAGCTGTATCAGAAGTACTTTTGTATTACAATTCATCCAACTGATCACGCTCACATCTCTACAGCAAACATTTCATTGTAAGTGAAAACTGCTAAGACTTATCTGTTTTGTTTACCTAAAATGAAAGACAAGCAAGATGCTGCTTCTGTTACTTTTTCAAACACGTCCTCTGTGTTAGTAAATGTGCATCATGTTTGCACCACCATGAAGTCAAAAACTTTTTCAGTACACTCTCCTAAACCCAAGGCCTTTGGCCTTAGTGACGCCTGGCTCCTGGGTTCAAGGTGCCTGCTCCTCTTTAGCGTGACACAATCTGTAACAATCCTAGCCCCTGGAAAACTACAAAGTAACGGGCAGTCAAGACCATGATTACATTTTATTTTACAGGATTCTGTACTACCCAAGGAAACCGATTCTGACATAACCTGAGGATACTTGGAAAAGGGTCTTTTCCTCAATTGAGCCTCTGATAAGACAAATCTCAGGCAACACCTCGAAAATGGTTTGGTGACAATGGTTCCACCCTGAACCAGAAAACCCAGATAAGTAGGTCCCAGAGACCACAGCTTGAAAGACTGTAAGAGAATACAGATGTAGTGGGGACATCATTAGTGGTGCTAACGTGTGGTACTGTGTTATCACTGAAAGGTAAACTGAAGCACAGGAGACAGTTTAAGGGCTGAATTGGAAGAAACCTGCACTAATTGGGCAGCGCCAGTCCAGAAGTGGTTAGGAATGCCCTGCCAGCAGGCAGAAGGAAGGGGAAGGCTTATCTAGAGAGAAGGGACAGAAGCAAAGAAAGGAAAGTATTTGACTGTTGCTTAACCATCTGCCTTATTTGGAAATGTCTAGTTAGTTTTTTGACAGGCTGTCCTGCAGTCCCGATTTCCCAACTTTGAAGCATTTACAGGTTTGGATTTGTTTCTTATGTAGGTCACAACATCCGAGCTACTTCCACCAAAGGGGTTCCTTTTCAATATACATTACAAGGCTGGAGCCAGAGGTGACTAATGCACGATGGCGTATGGACATTATAAACGTGTACATCCCTGGTTACCCTAGTAAACTATTTCATGTATTACCAGCACAGTTCCTGACACATAGGAGGTTTGTAAGTATTGTCCAGAGTTGAAAAGTAGTTTTCATGTGAAAGATGAAATTTAAATGCATTACAGCAATATTTCAGTCTTTGAATGTCCTTGAATTTCTTCAAGGAAATCAAAAGAAGGGTGGGGTTAATCCTCCAGATTTATAATGCATTTTATAATGCATCGTCGACTCTGTAAATGAAATCCTCTGGAGAAAGCTTCACTTCTGTTTTTTTCACAATACTCTTATCTCTGTGCAATGTGCATATACATCTTTGATAAATAGTTTTTCCATCTCTCTCAATATGCATTGATGGTTACAACTTGATTTTTTTTACTTTATGGCATGTGGTTCTCAATTTACTCTTCTTACATGGTATATATACACTAGTACCTTGACCTTAATGATGCTAGGACAATTCAAAGATGGTTAGATTCCTGGCCCTGCAACAACGCCATGGGTTATATTAGTTTGGCTTTTCAAGGGTACAAAACCACCTCAAATCTGACATATTCTCGGGATTCCCAGGTCACTCTGGAAACTTCAGTAAATTTGTCAAAAATATTCATTTGGGAACTATCTAAAATGTGTGCTTTAAAATATCTGGAACCAGAAGTCCCACACAGTTTCATTTAATAAGAACATATGATTATTCTCAGCTTTCATAGTGCTTCCTCTAATCATAGTGTATTTTAGGATTCATGCTACTTAACCCCTCTCCTTCTAGTGAAATACCTGCAAATTTCACTGGAATTGGCAAGACGAGTAAAGTTAAAGATGAATAAAATATCAAATAATCAAAATTGGATGCAGGGCAATGGTTTACGTTCCCTCATTTGGAAAATATATACTTCAGAAGCCATAAAAGATAAATGCATTTATGTAACAATAGTGTACCTTGTATCAGTTGATTTCAATTAAAATAATTCATGAGCTACAATAATGAATTGCTTACTAAATCAACTCAGCAAAAATATTTCATATTCAAAAAAGGTTTCTTCATGCAGTTCTAAGTATGGCATGAAGTTTAAGAATCATCCCTTTTACTGATAATTGTAGTAAGATTCCATAACCATTAATAGAGAGAATTTTGAAAGGAGCGATAAGAATTTCTTAATGGTCTTATTAGAAGCTAAAATTAGAGTGGATTTATCCTGACCTTATTTGATTAACTTTTAATGAAGGCACACTAAAATATGTAACAATATCTCAATTTGTTATAAACTTAAATATATTGTCTTGATATCTTTACAATGAAAATTAAATGAATTGGAAATTTCATCAAATGGATGACAATGCCAAAAAGGCCACATTTTATTTTGTTCAAAATTTCTACAATTAAAAGTACCAACTAGTTTGCTAATGGGGAAAAACAAGTTTCTTCTGAAAGTGCATTAAGTATAAAAAGTCCACTTTACAGAGATTCATGTGAAATAAATCCACTACCATTTATTAGTGAGTGTGGTAAGACAATCCTCATTAACAATGAAGCTCATTTTTCGAAGGTATAACACTGAAATTAAAATAAGGTTGTATTATGTAAGGTCACTCAACTATAATGAAACAAATGTCATTATAGTTGACTTATAATGTGCATTAAAAAAATTAAATCTCAAAACTCTAAGCAGACGAAGTAGACTCGGGTGGAAGACGTACTCAATCACTCCACACACCACGGCACCAACTGAACAATGAACAATCATAGTTGATAAAGGGCCACTGTAAATTTTTAGGAGGGCATTCTGTTTCAGAAACACATTTTTCCAAGCAAAAGTACTGAGACCTACAGAACCTTCCAGATTGCACCATACAGGGGTGTCCCAAGTCTCCTGGGAGGAGCTCCCGAGACACTTCGGTCATTAGACCAGCACAATAACAGCTGTGCAATAACAAGTGAACAGACCAATACCATGTAGCTGAGAATTTGGATATAAAAATCTCATACTGAAAATGGAACTGGCAAGACAGTGGAGAGACTCAGCGCCGGCTAAGAGCTTTAGGCACAAAGCAGATCTAGCAGCACATCTGTGGTGCCAGAAAGAAACCAGGTTAGTGGTAACACACGTGGACACAGGAGCACGTGTACTGGACACGTGAGCAGATTCTGGACCATGTGCTATCTCTGCAAGTAACAACCTGCACTTCTGTAAGTTCCCCCTCGTTCAGCCTTTGAGTTTAGCCTGGCTTAGTTCCCTGATCGCTAGTAACTGAGTTTGACCTTCCCTTCACTCCAGTAAATCAAGATTGACATTACACTTGCGAGTGAGAACCAGAATCCATATACTACATGACAGAGACAGTATTCTGTCCTACCCAAACCATTTTGCTATCTTCCTGGGTATTTAGCTAAGCTGCTTGTGTCCCCCAAAGCATATGGCTGGGTAGAATGCAGGAGAGTGACAGACACAATTCCTCGGTATCTTGCTTTAAAAATTTTGACCCGTCCTCTCCGCCCAGCCTTCATTGATAAGCAGAATGCAGAGGGCCGTGGTGATGGGGCATCACTGTTTGAAGATGGCAGAGCCTCTCTCAGTCTGCACCCTTAATGGAACAAAGCACCAGTTCAGCTGCACATACTAGGCAGATGCGTAGGAAACAATAACCATCTTAGATTAGACTGATGAGTTTAAAGAAATGGATAGGTGTACATTTCTACTTGCTTCTAATCGTCACATCTTTCAGGTTTAATTAGTACACTGCAGACAACTTTCTCTCTCTCTCTGGTGCAGACAGGAATGAAGGCAAGCAGAGGCAGGCAAGAAAAGGAAGGAAGCAGCATTTTATTTATTTTATTTAGTTATTCATCTTGGTCATTTCCACTGGCCTGGGACGCAAACCCAAGAATTTGGGGTGCATGTGTACTGTGTCCAAGCACTACTACACCAGGGCATGCCCATGGCTCCCTTTTAAAACGTCCTTAATGTACGCCATGACTTATCTGCGAATCTAGGTTACTTCAATCAAGTTACTCAGGTCCTAGTGCGAGGTCCATTCCTTCCTTCTCTGTAGGAGCACACTCTTTCAAACTAGATTCCTATTTTAATATGGAAATTCTTTCCTAAAGATGCCTGTTACTGTGTCTGTAGCGGGTTAAGTGATGGCCCTATAACCCAGAACCAGTGACTATTACCTTCGATAGCACAGATGTGATTCAGGATCTTCAAAGGATGATCTTATTCTGGATTAACCAGAAGGGTTCTAATTGCAATCCTGTATATCCTCAGGAAAGCCAAGCAGAGAGAGCATTGGAACATGGAGGCACACAGAGAAAAAGAGTTACTGTGATTTTGGCAGCAGAGATTGGAGAGCTGTGCCACCTGTCAAGAATCACTTGGAGCCACCAGCAGCTGGAAAGAGCAAGGAGCTGATCTGCTACAGCCTTCCGAGGGAGGGTGGCCTACTCACACCTTGATTTCTAGTTTAGAGCTTCCAGAATTTTCAAACAGTAAGTTTTGGTTTTAAGCCACTCGTTTTGTGAAAATTAGTTATAGCAGCCTCAGGAAATGAGCCATTCAATAAAGAAGAGTCCTTAGAGACAGGCATCTCTCCATCTCTAGCTATGTTCCGTTGAACAAGATTTGGATATTTTCAGATCCAAGACTCACTTCAAGTCAACAAAATACCTCCGCAGAACAGACACTGTACCACATACTCTAGTGGTACGAAGACAAATACCACTTCATTATGCTTTTGGAGAATGCAGACTCGAATGGAAAGCTAGCAGGCACATGAACCATCATAGCACAGTCTGATGTGCGATCAACACATTGTACGTGATCTGGATTTATCTAAATTCTCAATTATTCCACTCAAGATACTTCAGTCTCTTTGTTCTTCACTGAATATGCCAGCACATTCACAACTTAAAAGATTTTGTATTTGCCACATAGCCAGCTACCCCACCTTTTAAAGTCTTTTTGCACAAATGTCACCTTTTAACTAATCTTTCATAGACCACGCTACGTGAGACTGCACTGTTTCGCCTTGGTTCTTTGGAAATTTTTATTCCCTTTCCTGCCTTTTAGTAGTACTCATCATCACGTTACTATGTATATACATATGTGTATATACACATATTTTAATATACACACATATATTTGTATAGTATCTGTCAATATAGAGATACACATATACATACACACAAATTTAAGTGCTTATTTCTTATATTCCCCAGAGCCAAAGGCAGGTGTATTTTGCCTGTTTTGTCTACTGCTACATCCTTAGCACCTAAAATTGCTTCTGGCAAATAGATAACCAAGAGTTATTTTCAATCAACACTTTTGTTTGTATTTATTTATTTTTTAAATCCTATTTAAATGAACTCTTTTGAGTACAGAATAGGTTTTCATCACCTTATAGTAATATCCTACCTCTGAGTGGCAAAACTAGATAAGCATTGCTTTACATGATTTTGAGTAAGCTAATTATTAAAGTCTCATTATTTGTAAAACCTTAGAAGAATAAATAAAATAGAAAACACAATATTGCCCTAGTACCTTGAGGCAGAAGAGTTGTAAATAGCTAGTGAGTTATAAAAGCCAGTCAGACTTACAAAAAAAAAAAAAAAAAATGTTAGGGTCAATAGAAACACAGCTCAGTGGTTATAACATTAAAGTGAAACAGACTTTTCACAGCCTGCAACACTGTAAGGAGAGTATTTTACTGACTAGGCGCAACTCTCCCTTAGCCAGGAACCAACTGAGAAAAAGAATTCCTAGGAAGCCCCACCCGTGGAAGGAAACATACACACACACTCGCACGCACATTCTCTCACACCTCCCTTCAAACAATGGTTTAGGTTCCAGCTCAAAATAGGCACCTAGAAAGATCCTGAACTCACCACTCACCTCCTTTCACCCATACATCAAATCTACAATTGCTAATGAGCCAATTTCCTCTGAATAAAACCAGAAAAGTAACTGAGCAACTCCTACCCATTCTGTACAATTGAGGAAAAGAAAAACAAAACACTAAAAAGTCGGTAGGAGAAGCTGACACATAATCTCACCAAAAACTCGACCAGCATGACCTGTAAGATCCATACCCAAACCTCTATCTTTGAAAACCAACATGGCCCCATCCGCGGGACCCACACGACCACAGCAAATACGAAACAGTAGTTAGAGCGCTCAGGCGCTCACTCACCGGTCGCGTCACCGGTCCGAGTGGACAGTCAGCCTCCCAGCGCGACGGAGGGCGGAGGCGCCGGGTTTCTGCTCCGCACAGGGCTGCTCGCAGGCTGCCTGATTAGCCCCACCTGCTCTGAGCTACCGAAACTCACAAGGCAACGAGCAAACACCGCAGAGATCGTTGTTTTCTTCTGACAAATTCCCTGCAGCTGGAACTGCTAGATCAGATGGTAGCTGTATTTTGAATTTTTTGGAGGAAACTCCGTAATGATTTTTATATAACTCCTGGCCCAATTTACATACCTGACAATGGTGCATAAGGTTTCACGATTTTCATCCTGGCCCACACTTTCTATTTCTTGTCTTTTTGATAATGGCTATTCTAACAGGTGTGGGGTGATACCTCATTGTGGTTTTGACTTCAATGTCTCTGATAGTAAGTGATGCTGAGCATCTTTTCGGGTACCTGTTAGCCAACCCTGTGTTTCCTTTGGAAAAATGGAGGGTCAGACCCTCTGACCATTTTAAAATTAGATATTTTGTTTGCTGTTGATTTATATGAGCTCTTTATGTATTTTGAATATGAGCCCTATATTAAATAAAATATATTTACAAATATTTCATCCCATTCTGTAGGATGCTTTTTTATTTTGTTGATGACTTTCTCTGCTGTGTAAGAGCTTTTTAGTTAGATGTAGTCCCTTTTGTTTATGTTTGCTTCTGTTGCCTTTAATTTTGGATATATACAAATACTGTAATATTATATATTTTATACTAATGTTAAATGTCAATTACTCCTCAAATATTTTCATCCCCAACATTTTGAGTTTTTATATACATATATGTATATGTTAATTGACTTAAATCCTCACTACTATCCTTCCTGTCTTCTCTCTATAGAGATACTGCTTATATTCATGATGTAATTTTTTTTTTTTTTGCTCTTCATACTAGGCCATAACAATTTTTAAACAAGAGTTAGTACTTGAATGCAAAATATGTAATTTGAGTCTTTAGAGTAATTAATAAATAAGATTAAGTGCCTTGAGAAGATGAACAGTAATAAAGAGCAATTTTAGATATGATTTTCGTAACAACAAATAATCCTCAACGTGTGGTAGCTGGTGCACCCTGGTAGAGTAGTGGTTTCCTCAGTCACAATGTGGTGCAGTCCCACAAGCACAGTTCACATCCGGGGGCGGGGCGGGGGCGGGGCAACCTAGATGAACACTCAATAAAATAAAGTGCTTTTTCCTCCTCTCTTTTCCTGCCTTCCTGCCTCTCCTTGCCTTCATTCCTGCCCATACCTTTCATTGAAAAAAAAAAAAAAAGGTCACTGGCTCCAACTTCTGCATCATCTGAGAAATGGTGAAAATCTGAAATGGAAAATTATAGGGCTCCAGTCTGTGGATCTGGCACCCAGTTGTCTGTTTTCTACTAAACCCTCAGATGGTCCTGATGCAAAGGGTTTGAGACTCCTAGGACAGAGTAACCTAGACACAGTCAGTCACGTGTCAGGGTGTCACTGAGGATGAACCCTGACACTTTTGATAAAAATAGAAGGAAAAACACTATTCTCATGTGGATAAGTTGCTAGAACTGGAAGAACCCAATCTTGAAGCTACTAAATTTCTATTTTTATCCTCATTTATAAGACTCTTCTTGAAAAAAAAAAAAAAGAAAATAAGAGCTGAGGAAAGTAAACAGATTTTTGATAACATGATTTAACACATTTTTGATAACAATGATTTCACTTGGTAACTGAAAAATTACTACAGTTCTTTCCCATTATGAAGTCAGTTTTTTTCACAATCCTATTTGAATTGGATTCCTGTCAGTCACAACAAAACACATCATAACACTTTATGCTTTGAAAATACAAGTTTGTTTCATTTTCATTTCACTATATATTTTATTTTATCCCATGAGTCCAATTTAGGGCCTAGGTTAGAATGTGAAGAAATAAGACTTGTCTGAGACTTGTTATATAAAATCAGCACAAAACAAAAACTGGCAAATTCTTCTTAAAGGAACTGTTTATTTAGGCTATGAGGATGCTGTGACTTGACAGTTTATGTTAAGAAATTATGTGTAGTCAAAAAGTTTTGTAAGGTTATAACACCAGAAGGAACTGCTCCACAGAATCATACATTGACAAGACTTGGACATGTACTCTGAGGACAGGATCATTTGGACAAGGTGTCAAAGGTGCTAGCAGGTGGCAGATGTTTATTGTGAGTATGGGTGTAGATGACTGGATATAATATAGTTGGTATTTTGAAACCATGTAGGAAATCTCACTTATTTTGATATAAGAAAGTATTGCTTTATAAACTGGCTGCCTAAGAGTTAACTGAATAAATGCACTAACCTAGATGTGTAAAAAAAAAATTTCAGAATTCTTACTTTTTCGATTTAAAAGTGAAGAAAACATGAATCTGCTGCATGTTGAAATATAATTGGTGGTGATGGGAAGTGGGGAATGCAATTAGTAATACTTTAGAAGTGAAACAGAGATAAGAAGTGGTAGGCATTTCATAATCTCCACCGCTAACTTTTATTTATCAGTATTTCCAGTACATGAAATATTAACACTCCCCAAACTGATACAGAACCTTCAATGAGTATGGAACACATCTCGTTTACATCTTTTTATTGACATAAACATTCTATTAAACAATCTCTGTTTGAAGCCTTAAATTGTAATCTAAAATTTCCATTTTAAATCTTTGACATATTAGCAGAATGTTTAAGTCAGCAGTGATCTCGCTGCAAAAATCTGTCTTCCCTAATTATTGTGGGTAGCTTCTGGAACCACACACTTTGGTGGGTGAGAGGGAGACAAAGGAATGTCTAGGCTATGGAAGAAACATAGATGCCCATTATTAGAATACCTGTAGAGTTTGCAATGATGTCTCTTGGCAATTTGCCCTGAGGAAGAAACTGATAGACTAAGTCTGGAGGGGCTGAACCTAAAATGCAAATCACAGAAACTATGTAAAGATTCTGGTGTGATTGAGTAGGAATTCATCTAATTTCTCGTCACATTAATCATCACCAATGCTGGGACAAATATTTGGAAACACTCCTTCGGCAGGTGGTATGGAAAGAACACTTTCTTCATTCTTTCACCCAAACTCTGTCCCCAAGTTCTTTTGGGGGTGGAACTGAGATGAAAGGCTGGGATATAGAGCAAGTACAGAGAGACCCTGATTCAGTAACAAGGGGACCCTACGGCAAGAAAGTGTGAAACCAAATTTTAAGGCAAGAGTACTTGTGGTTTCCTATCACTGAAAAGAAACAAAACTAAGGTTTACCTTAATATGTAAAGTAAAACAGTTGGATGTAAAAAATGTAAACAAAACACATATGCACAAGTGATGAATAATTAACTTTCTTACCATTCTGACTTGGACCTCAAGTCCTGCGTCTAAAATAGTAACGGTAGTGAGTAGTACAAAACATAGCAAAGATTTAATAAGATAAAAGAGTAGAAGTCAACCTCATATCTTAAAACAACTACATCCTTGATACTTTCATCACTCAGGGAGAATGACTGATTTCAATGCATTTTCAACAGTTTAGATGAAAGCACATAAAAATCTTTGAAGTTACTATTCTGCACAAATAACATTTCCAAAAATGAAGCGAGAAGAGCCTCTTCTCCATGTCATGAGAATTGTTGCTACTACAATGGAAAGCTATGGACAACTTCCATACAGAGAAATTTAAAACTGCAAAGTATGCAAATAATTTTATATTTCCTAACTCCTTGGATAACCTTTTCCAAGAAAATTTTGATTCCTAAATTAAATAATTTGCTAATCTGTCATCAATAATCAATCCTTACTGATGAAATTATTTCACATGGAAAATAAAAATGCAGAATTCTTAGGAGATTGCTTGTTAACATGTTTTATTGCCCAGATTATTTGTAACATGTTTGTAATCTAAAAATGAAGAAAATCTTTATTTCCATTACTTATGCATTACTATAATATGATGCATCATGTTATGAATCAGCTATCCTTCTTCATTTGTTTCAGGAATCCAGGAGTTTAAAAATAAAAAAAATATGTGAAAACTCAGAAAACTTTGGGAAACAGCAGAAACGGATCTTGGCCTCATTTTCATTAACTGATGGTAAAAGATGCTTTCTGATCTGTGGAATTTTTCTGTTTTTAATTACTAACATTTATTAAATATTTTATCCACAATGCTACATTCATTTTTGAATATTGACATTGTATCTCCGACCCTATTTCACACCACACCCTCCACCAGAGCCCCAGTTCCCTTCACCACCACTTTTCCCCTTCTTTCCCTACTCCCAACACCCCGGCAGTCATCATCTTATGTTCTGAGAGCTTTTGCTGTTTGTTTTTTTTTATTTGTTTCATTATATTCTACATATGAGTGAAACCATATCTGTAGAATTTCATGATGAAAAAAATTAACTTGTTACTCTTTGTGATGATACACTAACTAAAGCTTAAATGCTGTATGCAATTATCCTTTGGTCATGAAAACACTTTAACACTCCTTATGGCACAGGTTCAGAAATACAAGAATAATATATCTAGGGAAAGAAAGTGTAATGAAAAATGTTCTTTGCTATAAACTGTTTATAGCTCGGGTATTAGGCATATAATCTAGTTTTTACTGAAATATTTACTTAAGATTGAGGTGAAAGGTAAAAGACAAAAGTATTTTGTTTAGAACCACTATCCTTCTTTTTACTATTCTCAGTATCGAGAAGTCAGAGAAGGCTTGAGGCCCATTCTCCCCTATGACCAAGTAGATTCAGAGTCAATCATTCCCAGAATGCAGACACTGGAAATGGATCACATAGAGGATTTAACTATAAACAATTAAGTGTACATCTATGCATTTGTTTGCTTGATAAGCCGTGTTTCATTATGAATTCTCGTTAATACCAGATAGGGTAAAGCTATAATCTCTTGTCTTCCAATGCTCAAAAAAACCACATACAATGAAGCCGTGACATTCAATAATTATCATAATGAGTAAGTAGAGATATAAGTACAAATATTAGTGAAAATTGCATTTGAAAACAGGTGTCATAAAGAGGTAGCAAACAGATAAATGGACTAAATAAAGCGAGAAATAAAGTTTAAGACTATGAGACCAAATTAGTGGTTTCCAGAAGGGAAGAAGAAGGTGGGTAAATAGGAAAAAAACCTACTGTGAAACACAGGACGGTATGGACTTCCAACAGTGAGCCAACACTAGTGAGTACCCATGTCCCTTTATGAGGATGCAAACCTCAAACATTTGCTGGAATGCAATGTTACTTCAATGAAGTTACAAGAATGTGTACTGCATGTTTTAAATTTTTTAAAGATTTTTTAAATATGTATTGAAACTATCAGTGTTTCTTTTGCAGCAAATAATTATTTCCATATATGTCCATATAGAGAGACATACAAATAATAGTCGCACAAAAGTATTAAATGTGGCAAGAAAAGATTCTAGTGAACATGTCCTGACTTCATATTACAGGTTCAATTATTTGTTTATGCTACATTAAGTTCATCACAGACTACACATTTAAAATGAAAGATCATGTTAAAGTCTTGGGTGAAAAAAATCTCAGCAAATCTTTACAAAGCACAATTCATAGCTTTTATTACCAACTTTATTTTTTGAGAAGTGAGTGGTTTGTTATTTCATTCATGCATGAATAAACTTCCTTTTTTAGTAATCTAAAACAGTTTTAGTATCTTTCAGTTTACCCTGAAAATACTACTGAATTTGTTTTGCCTTTTCTTTTTGTGATTATTTGACACTAGTTATTCCACTAAATTGGTGGAATACATCCTTTTTTTTTCTCTTCAAATACACAAATCATATGGAATTTGTCACTGCCTGGTGGCTCAGGTGCTAAACCAGCAGCTGGGGTCTGAACCACGTAAAGTCTAAGGAACACAGGGAGGGACCTGGGGTCCAAGGGAACAATCAAAAAGAAGGAAGGAAGGAAGGGAGGGAGGGAGAGAGGGAGGGAAAGAAAGAGAAAGAGAGAAAAGTGCTTCCTCCCCATTTCCTTCCTTCTCTTTAAAAAAAAATAGTTGATAAAATGATATGCAATGACCAGAAAATCTCAATGTTGGTTCTTTTTTTTTTTTTTTAATACTACACTTATTTCTGAGTAGTCACAGTAAGTCGTGTTTTCACTATCAAGCTCAATTTACGTCACATGGTTACTACATTTAAATGCTTCTATTTTATGCTTTGATGATTTGGTAGGGCTGGTTTCTTTTCTTTTATTTAATATTAATACGTTATAAGAATACCAAGGGAAATAAACCAGAACTTAGTATTTTTAATCACTTTAATCACTCTAAGGTCTTTAATAAAGATTTTTACATTTTGAACTGCTGAAAAAAAAGCGATTCACTTAATCAGCAATATAGTTCCTAAATATTGTATGGGAAAGAAACTGCGGAAAACAGAACACGAGACATAATTATCTAAGTTAATGTGCAAATTCCATACTTTTTCAAACATGTGATATTTAACTTAACCAGATAAAATGGAAATGCACAACTTGTATACCCACTTAAGGTCTCAAAAAAGACACTGCTTCTGTGATAGTTCAGAGGTAATATTCTTGTGGAAAGAAAAGCTCATCTATTTCTTTTGATACAGTG
The DNA here is from genome assembly GCA_004363575.1 of Solenodon paradoxus. Classification (NCBI taxonomy): domain Eukaryota; kingdom Metazoa; phylum Chordata; class Mammalia; order Eulipotyphla; family Solenodontidae; genus Solenodon; species Solenodon paradoxus. The sequence goes on along the minus strand of RJWH01000486.1, from coordinate 325,012 downwards.
AAAAGCTTTCTTCCATTCTTTTCATATTATGATGTTTTTAACTCTTAATTTTCATTTCTAAGAGTCACTATTGAATTATTTTACTTATGGTTTGTTTTAAACCTTTTTTTTTTTTTTTTTTTTAAAGGAAAGGCACAGGCAGGAATGAAGACTAGCGGGCAGGCAGGAAGAGAGCAGGACTCATCTTTATTTTATTTTTATTTAGTTGTTCACTCTGGCTGTCTCCCCCACAACTCAGGGCTCAAATCTAGTAGTATATGGCCTGCTCCTTTGGAGGCGAATGGCCCAAATGCTGCTCCACCAGGGCGCACTGTTTGAACATTTCTATAGAATGCCCACAGGTTGAAGTGTGAGTTCAGTATCCTGAGAATCATATAGGGAGGTAAACAATGAAATAATAAAACTATTGAAAATAAAAGGAAAAAATTCAATGTGGCTTTTGTTATAACCATTAAGTAGTTCTATATCTACATAGATTATAAACAAGGATGAACTGGTTGTGGCTAGTAATACTGTGACTATGTGTTTGCATCACAGACCATTGTCTTTTCTATGTCATATCACATTCACTTACTAAACTCTGCAAATAATTACAATTAGTGCTTCCTTACGGTCTATTAGCTTGGGTTATTCTGGGTAGTTTCACGCTTCTCTTTTTTGTCCATCTGTGTATAGTTTAATTTGCATTTCAGATAATAGATCTGATTTTGCAACAGCTACTTTGGTTTGCTTGCGAACCTAACCTTGTGCTGGTAAATAGCTTCTGATTCAAAAACAGGAAAGTATGTAGCAGATATAAATGCAAGTCAAATGTCATCTCCTAACTTACTAAATAAAAGATTTTTAACCTTTCAAGTTAAAATAAATGAGAAAAAGTTACACTCCTACTGTGACAAAAATAACAAAGAAGGATTTGTCAGGCGTTGTTTTACTTTTGATTCCTGAGGTCTTTAATTCAGAATGCCTGTAGGACTTCGGTTTACAAATAAAAAATTGTCAATTTTCACGACTTAGCAAAAACTAATCCAATTTACTGTCCCATTAATAAACATTAAATGATGGATTTTTATTCAGTTTCATGAAAAACAAATGTTTGAGTCTAATATTTTTAAGCTTAAGCAGAATGATTCAAAGTAGAATTAATCTCATCAACAAATGGATTTATCAAGGACCTAATCTTTGATAGCTACCAGAACTTTAAATGAAAATGACCCATTCTCTCTCAATTACCAATAATTTAAAGTATCAAAGAATAAAATGTTTTAAACATGGATTTTTATATCAATCATCAAAGTAATTTTTACAAAATCAGTAAAATGCCCAAATTTAAATGCTTCCAAAATCTATTTTTGGATTATGAGCATAACTCTTCCACATTCTCTCTAAAAATAAAATGCAAATGGGATGCTCTAATTATCTCTCATTCTATACCACAGCAAACTGGCAGATACATAGACCTAGCTGACATGGAGGGTTGAAGAGTCAGTTTCACATGCCTGTCATATGCTCTTTCCTTATTGTTTTTGCCTCCATGATATCCCTGGTTACCAAAACAATTTTCTGCACTGAGATCAGCACAGATCTATCAAAACCTACACTCTAAATCTACTTCTTTTCCCCCATTCTCACTAAAATTTTCCATCAGGGTCTCATTTCTTCAAGTTAAGGACTGAGGGGAATCTTAGCTTTTGATGCTCTAGTGAGATGGGGGTGTATTTAGGTGCTGTTCATGCCTTCTCAGGATCAAAGACATTTTACCAAAAAGGAGGAGTTGCTACTAAATAATTTCAGAGAAGTATTAGAAGAGTCTTAAGCCACACCTTGACTTTCTGAGCATAGTAATCCATATATTATGGATTACTGGAATATAGTCAGGGACTCTTCATGACTAAAGAGCTCAAAGAATGGCTAAATGCAAATTTTGAATGAATAAAATTGCTTTATAGCCTGACATAAAGTGAGTCATTGGATAATTTTAGAACAAGTTCTATGTTTAAAAAATATACGCTCTATAAATGTTAAAAACTGATGCTACTATTATGGTTAAAGAAAAACAATTCAGTTATTTTGTAAAATGTTATTATATTAATCAAAGGTCACTCTGAATTGGTTATAATTAAGAAGTCAATTAAATTTTAAATTGTTAACTACAAAAAGTAGACATAACTTCAATTTGATAATATTTTTTCACTGCAAGTTCCAGCCTTATTTACTAATTCAAAATATATAAAATAGTGAATGGGGTAAAAAAAAAAAAATATATATATATATATACACAGATAGATAGGCATCTATTTTTTTAAATTTTGTTTTGTTCATTTTTATTAGAATGTCATTTTAACTTGGATTCTTACCGTTTAATTTTACAAGATGCTTAAGGCTAAGCAATGGTTCATGTGAACACTGAAGAATAAGTCTGATGATTAAAAAGAGGAAATTTCCAGGTAGACATAATCTTTTTGTTTTTTTAAAAGGAAAGGTACCAGCAGGAGTCAAGGTGAGTAGGCAGATAGGCAAGGAGAGGAGGAAGAAGCAATTTTTATTCATTTTATTTTTATTTAGTTGTTCACACTGGTTGTTCACCCACCCCTCCGCCGAACTGGGACTTGAACCCAGGGGTATGTGGGCTGAACTCCTTCCCTAGGTGACTGACCTAACCACTATTCCAGCAGAGCAAGCCCAGGTAGGCATAATTTTATTGCAGTATATTGAAATGTTGATTTATAATGATATACACCCTAAGCCTTTATAATTTTATAACAAAATATTACTTCAATAAAATTTAAAAAATAAAAAGTGAATGTTTAAGTAAAATCCACAATCCATAATAAAAAAGATAAATTATTTATATATTAACTATGTTTGTCATCATATATGTTTGTTTAGTTCACCAGGCATAGTACACATATATCCCAAGGTCGCTGGTTCAAGACCCAGGTTAGGGAAACAACCAAAATGAACAACTAAATAAAATATATCAACTGTTTCTTTTTGCTCTCTCTTCCTGCCTGCCTACTCACCTTTGTTCCTGCCTATACTTTTCTTTTAAAATTTTTTTAATGTAAAGCTCTATTGTTTACAAAATAAATTTATTCATGTATCTATATTTCTTGGTTTTTCCACTGTATGTTAAAAAGTCCATTATTATTGCAAACATTAAGAAAAATCAGTCATTGTTGATATTTCAAAATAATCATGAAACAGACAAAACAGTCAAACTCTTTGTCTTGGATAGTTTCACTACTGTTTTAATCTGCAGTCACAGTAGGCTGCTTTAATATTGAATATTATTTACCAAATAATGATTAGGCTTACAATGCAATCAAACACTCATTAAAGAATTAACAAATATAGAATATTTAATATAATACATAATGCTATAAATGCCTACATGTTAAGACTCTTCTAAAGATATTTGTTTCTAATTCCTTGCTTTCCAATTTTTTTCCATTTCAGAAAAATTTAATGCTAACCTCAAAGTCAAATATTTGTAAAATAATATTGACAATCTTTCTGTTCGTGGATTCTCCTGCTGTCCTCAATTCTGTTAGGCTTTTGAAATGTGAAAAATGCTCAACAATAATTTATTTACTATGTTCTCCAACACCATGTGCAAGAGCTTAGCAAGTATACTCATTATACTTACTTTTTAGAATAGATGAAGTCATGAAAATGGAAGGTGATCTTTCACAGGTCACAATTCAAGGTGAAATACAGCAAAAATTATAGCATATTCTATCACAGGATGCTACTGCTGGGCTTTCCATATTTTCTAAAACTGGGTCATCTGTCATTTAACAAAACATAGTCATTTATGGTATGATTTCTATCCTTATTAACTCCTTCAAATCATATCACAGTTATTGTGAATGCATAAAATAATTCTAGACTTTGAGAAAAATTTTGGTCCTCAGCTTTAACCTCTCACTCTCCAGATGAAGATCTCTTTACATTTTTAACTATTTCCATTTCAGTAAGAAGATAAGCTTCATTTGATATGAGACGCCATAGCCTTTGACTGCAAGATCAGCTTTAACAACTGTAATGCAGAATGACATAATATGGTTCACTTCCCTGAATTTTCTCTTTCCCACACTGGGAAATGATATAATTCAGAACAAAACAGTAGTGATATAAATCTTAATGAAAGGGTGACATAAATAATAATTTCACAGCTGTCCTATTTATAATGTGTTAGGTGTTCTTGTAAAATAATCTAGTGCATGTCCACATCTAGATGAGCCATCGTATCTAGTGAGGGCTTTCCTGAAGCAGCAATAACAATGGTCCTACGATGGAGTGCAAGCTAACAACTAAAACCTTCTAGTCTGTAGCCACCATCTGACCCTCGCCGATGACCTGTCAGCCTATTTTTGTTCCTTGGCAATTGTTCTTGACTCACTTACTATAACTGCTATTATTTGTCTCTTTCATGTCGCTCTCTCCTCATATCATCTGTCCTGATTCCTGTGTCCCTTCAAAACACCACTTGTTGATTCCTCTTGCTTTCAGTCTCAGCCTCCTAAATGAAGCTACTGGGTGTCTCCATCCTTCATCGAAACATCAGTGTTACTTCTAGTCTCATTCATATCATGAATCTGCTCTTGATGATGATGAAATCCAGCACTCCTCACTTTTTGACTTTTACTGCACTTTCAAGTTTATAGATACCTGAATTCTCTGTGATAATGTGCTTTCTATCTCAACTTTTTCATTTGTTTCCTGAGTTAAGTAAGGACCTTGGAGCATTCTGCTTATCATTCTCTATTTCTTACCTCACATAATTCAGTAACTCCTTTATTCTAAGGTTTCATCTAACTGCTTAGACCACAGAAACTAGATCTTTAGACTTCTCTGACATGAGATGTGTATTTTTAGTTTTCTATATGACACTTTCCCCTGAAATTCACACTCCTGTCTTCAAACTTAAGTAGAACTGGTCACATTCTTATTTATCACTTCTGGCCTTCATAGCAAAGCAGTCCTACAGATTTATCAGAATGATATGTATGTAAACATGGGTTCATTTTGCTTTCTTTTCTACTTTCAAATTTCAGATATTAACCTGAATTCTTTTTTCTCAAGTGTTTGTTGATAATGCAAGTTGGGGGTGGGGGGCCCATAAATTCTTTTTGGCCCAAACAATAGCCATTTTGTTATACCCAAACTCTCTGCTTTGCTAATTAGCAGGTATCTTTACTATCTGAGATGGAGTCCACAGCTTCATAAACACAGAAGCCCTGTTGGGAATTCCAAAACAAATTTAATTCCTGGAGCCCCTTTTCACCCCTGGTGATCAGGTGTGGAGCTCCAGACAGGGCCTTCTTATTCTGGGCTCACCCACTCTGAACCTACAGGGACACAGAAGGGGTGTATCGTCTGGTCCTCAGATGCCTCCTGCTTTCTACTTTTTTAAAGACTAGTCTGATTGTATGATGAAGAGTTGTGGGGCAGTGGGGAGGAAAATGTTTCCTTAATTACCTTCCCTCGGTTGTAGTCCTCTCTCTTCTGGTTTTAACAGCTTTTCTGACCAGCCGCTCTTGAGAGCTAACGCTCTCCTTAGGTGGGTCTACGGAAAGTAGTTCATTTTCCTTAGCTCTTCCCCCTGTTCCTGCAACCCATTGTGTCTTGATCTCTTGTAGCAGAAATGTATTCCTTATCTCTCCTTCCCAGTCTTCCTAAATAGAGCCAGGGCAGGTTGGGGCTGAGTGGGAATTTGCTGGTTTACATAAGCCCCTATCGCCACCTTTTAACAAACTCAGTACCATCACTGGTTCACCAACTCTTTGCTACTTTTTTTGCCCACGTTAAGCCCTAAATGCTAGGGTTGGCGTGATTCAACATCCAGGGACGACGATGTATCAGATGTGGCCACATCATGCCTTTCTTCCCTCTCAGGCTTTCCGGTCTATTTCAGGTATTTTGTGCTCTGAACTCTGGCTCCATTATTTTACTCTCTTGTATATTATTAAATCCAATCTTTGTCATTGCCTCCATAAACACATCTGTATTTCTTAACACATATCCAAATCTGTTAACCACTCATCCCTTTTTTGAGCATAAAATTTATGAAAGTCTTATGAAATAATCTAATCATAGTTGTTTTTCCTATATTTTGTAACTCAAACACTTTTTGTATTTTCTAAACCATTTTCACTCAGTGGGTTATTTTCTCCTTTCACTTACCAAAGGATGTATTTCCCTTTAATAATAATCCAATTATTTTCATATATAGGTGACATACCCTTAACCACATTATGAAATTCTCAAAAAAATAAGGTGGGGGGCTATATTTCCTAATACTTCAGAATAGCACCAAGCATCACACTTAGTGAAAGATACTACATATATGAAAACTGTAGCACACGTATTCATGAAAAACTTGTTGATCACTGATGTAAATTCAGATGATAAAACACATTCCTTTTTGAGCATGGTGGTAGGGAGTATGGCATAGGAGTGAGTGGCTGGAGGATGAAAATATTCCCCATTCAATGACATTACTGTTACAGTAACACTATATTTCATAACCCTCATTTAGCCTGATAAGGTGATGGACATACTTAAAACATTTCAAGTACAAATTCAAGAATTAAATGGTCTTTCTGGAATTTTAAAGCATCTACAATACAAGAGCAGACATTGGATTATCAAATGATGAGAATACAGGAAGGTGAAATGAGAGAGGACATAGTTTTTCTAATCAGAGATCCTTTTGGGTTTCTGAATATGAAGTGGCCCAAATATTAGCAGATGTCATGGAACAAGAGTTCGCAAATAAAAATTCCTAGCATTTAGTTTTCCCTCTTTATTCTTTTATATCATACATAGACATGTAATTTAGTCATATGGCTAAGACTGATATGTTAATTTCTAAATGATGGATTTTAGGAAATACTTGTTTGAGATACAATTTTTCAAAATGTAATTTGTAATTTCAGTTTTGCGATCTATTTTCATACCTGCAATACTCAATATGCTTCATCAAATAAAGGATTTTCCTGCTGCTAGGAAAGTGCCCTGGCATCTCCACTTTTATTAGTTTTCTAATTTTATTTCCAGACTCAGCGTTTATTTGATAGAAAGTTGGGTTTCTAGTTCACTGGTATAGGAGAAACTCTGTAAATACACAGAGCCATAATGTAACCAAAAGATTAAAATAGATTGAGCAGGGATAAAAAATGTTTTTTAAATTCCTTTGAGTCACCAGAAAATACTAACTTAGGAAGCTTTTATCAAATATTTTTGGGTAATAATACAAAGAATGACTTTCCAATGATAACTGCATTTGAATTCAGTTTCAGAACATTATTAATCTGTTGAAATGTTTCAGTTCTTCAATGATTTTAAAACTGTGTTCAGCATGAAATGGAAATATACTTAATTATTATAAATATTTAAATATCAATAACAGAAAAAGTACAATTTCCCTTTGTAAAAAATAGCAGAGGTATGAGAAAAAGTAAAATTCCTTAAATGTATTCAACTGAAAAAAAAGTATAATTGAAAATCGTTTGCCTGTTTGTAATAAGACTGGGTTTTGAACTTGAACCAGTTTTGCAGGAACAATTTAATAACACCCATGTCAGCTATTAAAATATGTCTTATCATAAAAATCCATCCCACTACTATTTTTATTATTGTATGAAACAGGTCCTGAAGGAATATTTTTACTTCATGGTGAAGTACATACTATCAAATAGTTAATCATAATATTTTAATTAATTCATTTCATTTGGAAACTTTAAAATCATGAGAAATGTAGAAAATCATCAACAAATTGAGATCAAATTAAAAAAAAACAAGAAAACAAAAACCTCTGTATCTGAACTCTAAACAGCTAGGAAAAATGTATCATTCTTTCTTTTCATAATCATTCCCTTCTGTCATCATTTCAGTTGCTCCAATAAATTGTCACCAAAGGGAAAAAAATCCTACATCCATTCAATCAGTCTCCCTTTTAAGAGCTTTTCAAAAAACATTTGTTTTTGTTTTTGTTTTCAGTTTACTATAATGCAATTTATATTCATAACATTTATTTTTTGAAGTGAAAATCTGATGAAGATATGGGGCATTTTTTGCATCCCTTAAAACTCTCTTGTAAATATTTTGTACTCAATTCCTTCTCCCAACTCACAGCTCCAGACAACCATTCATCTGAACTCTGTACCTAAAATTTTGCCTTTTCTAGAACTTCCTAGAAGTGGAATCACAGAATTTTTCATCTTCTGGTTTCTTTACATAACACAGTACTTTTGAAATTCCAAAATTTACTCCTTTTCATTGCTGATTAGTAGTCAACAATATAAATATAACATTTAATTATTCAATATTTGATGGATAGTTCTTTGTCTCTTGTTATTATGAATAATCACACTACAGACATTCATATGCATCTTTTTGTGGCCATTTTTTTTTGAAAAATAGAGTATGATGCAAATTTTTAAAATTGTATATGTGCAATTTGTTGATTTATTTTTATAAATATTTTATGGAAGGAATATTGCATTATAAAAGTAAATAGGTTTAAGGTGTACATCATAGCAGATCAACCTATATACAATATAGTAAGCTCACCACCATTTCAGTTTTTCTTTCACCTTATATTTAAACCCCTCCACCTCATTTCCTCCCTTCCACTCTCCCACTTCTCTTCCTACAACCTTTGATTTGCTAACAAACTAAAAGTCTGTTTGATTTAGTCCACTTTAAAGGCTATTTTTGTTTCATTTACTTCATTCATTTACTTGTTGTCCCTATATTCCTCATATGAGCAGTTATCATATGAAGTCCATCTTTCTCTAAGCATAATTCACTCCAGTTCCACACAAGTTGTTAATAATGGTATTTTGCTTTTTTTCATAGCTGCAGAGTAGTCTCTTGAATCTATATACCACATCCACTCATCTGTTGACAGGCATGTAGATTGTTTCCATCTGCTGGCTATTGTAAATAGTTCTGCAGCGAACATGCGGATGTATATATATCTTCGAATAAGTGTTGTTGTGTTTATCAGGTAAATACCCAAGAGGAATAACTGGATCATGAGGAATTTTCCATTCTCAATTTTTGAGGAATCTTCAGATGGCTTTTCATAATGGTTGTACCATCTTACACTCCCACCAACAGAGTATGAGAATTCCCTTTTTTCCATATCTCTCTGGCATTTATTGTTTCCATTCTTTTGGATGACATACATTCTCATTGGTGTAAAGCGGTTCTCATCATTATTTGGATTTGCATTTCCCTAATGATAAGAGAAGTACATCTTATTGTGTGTGTATTGGCCATCTGTATGTCCTCTACAGAGACGTGTCTATTAAGATCTTCTGCCCATTTTTAATTGAATTGTTAGTTTTCTTTTGAATTTAGTGAATCCCTTAAATATTTTGGATATTGAAGCCTTGTCAGATGTATGACATGCAAATATCTTCTCCCATTCAATACAGTGTCTTTTTATTGATGAGATTTTGTTTCTCCACGCAGAAGTTTTTTGGTTTGATATAATCCCAATTTGTCTATTTTGTTTTTTTAATTCCCTTGCTATTATAGTTGAGTTTGCAAAGACATCTCTTGTGTCAATGTCCTGTAGTTTCTTACCTGTATTTCTTTTATGTATTTGATGGTTTGGGGCCTTACATACAAGCATCTGAAGTACCTTAAATTAACTTTTGTGTATGGTGTTAGGAAGAGGCCTAGTCCTAACCTTTTGGATGTAGCTATCCAGTTTTCCAAGCACCACTTGTAGAAGAGACTGTCCTTGCTCCATTGTGAGTCTTGGCACCTTTGTCTGAGATCTATTGTCCATAAACATGAGGGTTTATGACCAGGCTCTCAATTTCTGGTCCACTAATCTGTATGTCTGTGTTTATTCCAATATCATGTTGACTTGATTATCATTGCTTTGTCGTAGGATTTGAAGTCAGGGAGTGTGACACCTCCACTTTTGTTCTCTTTCCTCAGGATTGTTTTTGCTTTCTTGGGTCTCTCGTAGTTCCAAATAAAATTGATGATTTTTTTTGGTTCTATTTATTGAAACAGTGTCTTTGGGATTTTATTGAGAATAGCATTAAATCTGTGTATTGCTTTAGGTAATATGGTCATTTAATGATAAGTCTTCCAGTTCATGAGCATTTTCCATTTTTGTTGTGTCCTCTTCTATTTCTTTCAAAAGTATCTTAGAGTTTACATTGTATAAGGTCTTTTACTTCTTTGGTGGTTTATTATGAAGTATTTAATTCTTTTTTATTTCATATTTTGCAGATGTAAATGTAACTGTTTTCTTGAGTTTTCTTTCTGCACTTTTATTACTTGCATGGAGAAAGGAAACAGATTTTGAATGTTAATTTTGTAGCCTGCCACTTTATTATTTCTAGAAGCTTTTTACTGTAATCTTTGGTGTTTTCTCTATATATTATCATGCTATCTACAAATAGTGGTAGTTTATTTCTCTTCTAATTTGGTTAATTTTTCTACATTTTTGATTGCCTGATGCACTGGTCAGAACTTCCAGTTAATGGTGAGTGGACAGCCTTCTCTTGTTCCTGATCTTAGAGGGAATCTCAGTTTTTCTTCAAAGAGTATTATGTTGGTTGTGGGTTTTCATATATAGCCTTTATTATGTTGTAGTACATTCCATCTATATCCATTGTTTGGAGACTTTTTAACACAAAAGGGTGCTGTATCTTGTCAAATATTTTTTCTGTATCTATTGAGATATTATATTTTTTATTTTCTTTTTGCTGATGTAGTATATCACATTTATTGACTTATGTATATTAAACTATCCTTGCATACCTGAAATAAATCCCACTTGATTATGGTGTATGACTTCTTTAATGAGTTGTTGGATTCTGTTTGCTAGTATTTTGTTGAGGATTTCTGCATTGATATTTGTCAAGGAAATGGGGTCATAATTTTCTATTTTAGTGATATCTTTGTTCAGTTTTGGAATCAGGGTAATGTTGGCTTCAAAAACATGTTTGAAATTTTGACTTCTTCAAGTTTTGTAGTAATTTGAGAAGAATTGGTATTAATGCTTTGAATGTTTAGTAGATTCCCCAGTAAAACCATCCAGTCTGGGGCCATTCCTATTATTACTGTTTCAATTTCTTTGCTTGTGATCAATCTGTTTAGAATCGATTTCTTCCTGTTTAGTCTTGAAATGTTATGTTTACAATATGTCTCCATTTCTTCTAGTTTATCTGATTTGTTTCCATGCAGGCATACATAGTAATCTCTTAAGACCGTCTGTATGTCTCTTGATTCAGTTGTTTCTTGTCCTCTTTCATTTCTGATGTTATTTATTTGTGTTTTCCCCTCCTATTCTTCGTGAGTCTGGCTAGCGGCTTACCTATTTTATCGTTTGAAAAAACCAACTCTTGGTTTCATTGTTTTTTGAGTAGACTTTTTAATGTCTACTTCACTGATTTCTGCTCTAAGTTGTATTACTTCTTTCATCCTACTAGATTTTGGGTTCTTTTCCTCTTCTTTTTCTAGTTCATTTAGGTGAAGGTTTAGGTGTTTGTGATCCTTCTAGATCCCAGAGGTGTGAATGTATCAATATAAATTTCCCCTTATTACTGCTTTTGCTGCATCCCACAGATTCTGATAGGTACTATCTTTATTTTCATTAGAATCTGGGTATTTTGCAATTTTACCTTTCATTTCCTCTTTTACAAAAAAGTCGTTTAACATATTGTTTATTCTCCACTCCTTTGTAGCTTTGACTTCATTACTTTTTTGGTAAATCTCTAGTTTGATGTCCTTGTGATTCCAAAGATGCTAAATATGATTTGAATCTTTGTAAAGTTATTGAGACTTGAATTGTGTCCAAATATATGATCTATCCTTGAGAATGCTCCATAGGTACTTGAAAAGAATGATCTGATTTTTCAGTCTCTCTCTCTCTCTCTCTCTCTCTCTCTCTCTCTCTCTCTCTCTCTCTCTCTCTCTCTCTCTCTTCTATCTATTCAAATTAATTGTTTAAAGGTAAAGCTTTCTGATTTTCTCTCTAAATGACATATATTTTGCTGTGACTGGTATGTTAACATGTCCTACTATTATTGTATTGCTGTCTGTATCTCCCATTATATCTGTTCATTATTGCTTGATATACATGGGTTCCCTTTATTGGGTACATATATATTAATGAGTGTTATGTTTTCTATTGAACTAATCACTTTATCATTATATGGAAGTCTTTTTTTTTTTTTTTTTTTAATCTTTATTTGTTGGATATCTGTTTTGTCTGAGGTAGTGTATTGTTTCATGCTCTTTTAGTTTCAACACTGGTTTGGGTACCATTCTCCATCCCTTCACTTTAAGTTTATGTTTTCCTCTGAATCTTGAGTCTTTTGCAAACAGCATATAGTTGAGCTTTGTTTTTTAATCAATTAGCCACTCTGTGTCTTTTCATTGGTGAGTTCATTGTTTATATTCAGAGTGATTATTGAAATTTGATAACTTGTTACTGTCCATTTGATTGTTTTGTCTATACAGTTATTTCCTTGTTTAGTTCTTTTCTAGGCTTTGGCTTAGTTAAAAGAAACTCTTCACATTTCTTATGGGGAGGTTTCATGGCAGCAAATTCCTTTAGCTTTTACTTGTCATGGAATAACCTCATCTGTCCATCATATTTGAGAGTGATTATTGCAGGACAGTATTCTTGGCTGACAATATTTTCTTGGTGTATTCTGAAAATATCATTCCATTCTCTCCTGGCCTGATGGGAATATTTGCTTTTTGTTACTGGCCACCTTTAAAATTCTTTACTTGAATAAAGATTGTTTCCTTGATTGTGCTGGTCTCTCTGCATTTATATAACTAGGTATTTTGTTGGCTTCATTTTCTTGTATGTCTGTTTCTTTTCCCAGCTCTGGAAAGTTTTCAACAATTATTTATTTGAATATGGTTCTCTATTCCCTTTTTTCTAATCTTTGCTTTTCAGTATTACCATTATTCTTGTGTTCTCTTTCTTAATTGAGTTGGAAAGACCATGGAGTGTATTTTCTTTCCTTTATTTTTTAAATTTTCTCTCTATCTCTTGTTTCAGTTGGCTCCATTTTACATTTCTGTCCTCAAGATCACTGATTCTTTTCTCCATTTGTTCAATCAGTCTTCATAACTTTTGTTGGTGCTCTTGATCTCATTTATTGCCTTCTTTATCTCCTGGATCTCCATTAGTTTCTTTTGTAGACCTTCATTTTCTGTTTTCTGTTCCTTAACTGCATTTTTGAGTTCACTGAGTTCGTTTGCTGAATTCAGTTGCAACTCTTACTTCTAAGTTTTATTTTGTCTCTCCGAGTTTCTTTGATTAGAACACTGAATTCCTTATCAGTGAAAGACAAGAAATAATCTGTCTTCCAAATTGGTTTCTAATGGGGTGTTTTCCTGAGATTTCAGAAATTTCTTTCACCCCATGGGATTGATTTTTGTAACTCTTTTATTTTAAATATTCTTTTCCATTGTTCTTAAGCACTTAATTTCTGCTTCTATTTTAAATATTTTGTCTTTTATTTTATATGTGTTTATGTGTTATTCTTTTCCCAATTTCTTTAAATGCAACATTAAATCTGTACTTTTAATATTAGGGTCTTTAATAAATTTCTATCTAACATTTGATATGATTGTGTTGAGGTCTAATATTATTAGCTTTAAATTGTATCCACTTTTCATTTCATATTTCTCCTCTCTTGTATAGTTTTTATTTCCATAAAATTTTGAACTGAGCTTTGGTTTTCCTGTTGAGTTTTAATTTGTACTTTTGAGTTAAATTTCTGATTGTCTAGACATTACAAGAAGCATTCCTAATTTTCAGTCCACTTAGAATAAATGGACCATAACTTCATATAAAATATACAAATCTTGACACCTATAGGTCAATTATGTTTCCTGTCTTTGAAGTTAAGTTGTTCATGTATTACATACACATGCGTTATAAATTCTCACGAGGGTATGGTTACATTTTTTTCTTAAAACAGTGATATTTATTATAAAGAAATTAAGAAGGAAATACATAAAATAGAATATTATACTTACCCAAATATTTATCATTTTAGGTATTCTTCATCATTTCTGAGCATTCAAATGTCCCTAGAAGTACAATTCTTAACATTTATCCAGATAAGGATTTGTCTTTCAACCATGAAGTCTCCAAATATTTGCATGCCTTATCTGCAGATATGCAATCATACTTTTGTTAGACCATTTGATATTATCTAAGAAGGACTGGGGCTCTGTTCATTTGCTTTTCAAGTACTTTTTTCTTTGTTCTTCTGCTTGCACAATTTATATTAATTTATCTCCAAGTTCACTAAATTCTGTCATCTCCATTATGCTGTTAAATATAGTCAGTGATTTTTTAAAATCACTATTGCATTTTAAAATCTTGATTCATGTGACCCTTTTCATCCATTCTATTTCTTTGCTGATATATACCAGCTTTTCATGAAGTGAAATAATTATTTTTTACACAATTGAATATATTTGTAATGACTACTGTAAAATCCCTCTACAAATTCCAACATCCAAATCATTTTAGGCATGATAGCATTTATTTTTTTTGAAAATATGCTGCACATTACTGAATCTCTTTATGAGAGGTAAGACTGGAGTTTATATTGTAGATCATGTATGTCAAGATGTGACTACTAGAGGCTGACTCTTCATGAGTGATTTGTTTCTTTGTTTTATCACAAATCACACTCTCTTGGATAGAAACTCCAATCTGACTGTGATTTTTCCTTTAGCTTGCTGCTTCATGTCTGGTGCATACATATGTGATTCAAGGGTCTATTAGAGACACAGGCAGATTAAATGTTGGGATACCTTCTCTAGATATTTCTCTTTCCATATTTCACTTTTCTTTTCTAGAAGCTACAGTTGTTTTATCTCAGTATTCTGGTTCCTCAGGCCAGAAAATGTGTGACTTTTTCCGTACTAGGGATTAGGCTACCTTATACATGTAATGGTGCTTATGCCCAGGTTTTAAAGATTAAGAGCAAACATAATTCCCCTTTTCTGAACATAAACTACTTACAATAATTTGTCTTAGGCACTTAACTTTCTAGTAGTATCTTTGAACTAATATACTCAGATCATATCACTGTTTATATGAAAATGGGTCCAGTTTGAGCTTAATCAGACATTACCTGAACACCCAAAACCCATCCCATTTTTTTTGTGTGTCTTGTTTTGTTTTGGGGAAGAAATTTTAAATCAAAATTTTGACCATGTCTCCATTTAAGCATCCACCTCACTGTCAAAATTCTGGTCACTTCCTCCTCCCGTTTATACAGTGTATTCTTTATCCATATGATCTCTCTGGGATTCTATGTGTCCCCATACCTTGATTCATCAGCTAGTATTTGTATGGCCCACTTTAGGGATTCCTGAAATTTCTATAAAAAGTGAGCATCTTCCATATTCATCTTAAATAAGCCCACAAATCCTTGGAACACTTAGTTCAGAGTCTGACAATGTGCCCTACACATTTGCTTGAATATGGTTTAATTAAATTATTTCACTCCATATTTGCACTAAAAGTTATTTTTGTGTGTCACTTGAATTACTGAGCATTCATTTCCTTGTATTTTAAAAGTGAAATTTAGCTTTAAGGATTTCCACAGTTACTTCTGATTTTAACTTAAATCTTGTGAGAGCAATTCACATGAATAAGAATAAACCATTTCTCTGCCTGTCACAGTAGTCCTGTATGATTACTAAAGTGGCTGCTCTTCCAATTGCTGCACATATTCTAATAGTTAGTTATTAATCATAGTGTTGGAAATGTGCATCAGCCATCTCACTTCATTCACACGTGGGCAGTAGGCACCTTCATGCCTAAGACCTCTCTTGCTCTCTATGAGCTGTTTACCAGTTTCTCTAGAGTGACATTAAATCAAGTGGCAGCACATGGTAATATAAATCATAGTCTAATTTAGTTGTCACTGTGCTGTGACACTTGGTTAAAAATGCTTTTTAATTGTGACTATAAATTATACATGGAAATTCTTAGTGACAATCTTAATACTACATCAGATTATTTCACCCAAGGGGGAATAGCATCATCAACATGAAACAAGCATACATCTGAAACTTTTTAAACAGCAATTTGGGCAAAGATAATGATAATTATATGTTTTGGTATAGTTTCAACCCTGAAATATTTGGGCAAAAAGGAAGAAGGCATAGGAGAGAAAAGATCTTTGGAAATTTTTGGTCTATGAATTGTGGAACTGTGGGTTACAAATACAGTTATTTTCTTTTTGTTGTCCTGCAATATAACGCAGAAAAACTGTCTGTGTTGAGTTTTTTTTTTTTCAGTTTAGAAGTCTTCATAAATGAGCTATTTGATCTTAGTTAGGTATCTTAGTATCAAAGAAAAAATAAGAAGACTAAGATGAAAAGTAATTTTTCTATATATTTGGATTTATGAGCCCAAAATCTCTATTTCTTCCTTTTTAAAGCATTTCATTAAGTAGGTCCTAATTGGTCATGACATGACTTATGTCCTATAGTACCAAGTATTGAAAACCAAAATTTATATAGGAACACAGATATTTAACATGCCACTTTTATAGATAACTAAACTATGAATGACTTAGAAAAAATGTGTTCTGGTCTACCTCTTCTGGAAACACAACCATACAGTCTCTTTAATATAAATGTGTCTCACAAGTACTATTATACACTTCACTGAAAAAAGAAGACAGACTCGAGTATGAATTTCACACTCTGTCACTGTGCCTCAGTTTGTGCTCTAAAACTGAAATAGGTCCACCTCACATAATTGTTTTGAGACTCAAAAAGGACAGCTCTTACAAATGGATAGTACACTAGCTAGAAAGTTAAAATACTCAGTAAGTATTGAAACCTCTTCAGATGAAATTCATACTCATTTCGGATATGAATAATTTTTAAAACTGTCAGCATGCTCCTCATACTTTAGGTCATTCTCAGATGTTCTTAAGGTCTTCCACAGAACCCTTCAGGCCAAAGGACCCTAATCTGAGACTCCACAACCCTATTCCTAGGTAAGACTCTGAGATCAAGATATAAGGTATAAACATGTGGAAAAAGATGAAAAAATACCATTCCCTCATCTTTAATAATAATATTAAACAAAAGTGTAATCACTGGCCAGTTCAAGAAAACAACACAGCATTGCTTGTAAAATAAAAAAAGACCGAGAAACACTGGGAGTGTCCTGGATGACTAAGACAAGAAATCACAAGTGAGATTGTATCTTCTAACAAGGAATAGTGCAACTGAAATGACATCAGCAGAGAATATGAGCATCTCACACAAGCAGACACATCCAGAATGGTTGGTCAGGCATTCATCGACACACATTTATTGAGCATCTATTGTTGGGCACTCTCTTCAACCACTCAGAAACACAGATAATCTATCACAAATAACCCATCTCCCCAGAAAAATTGTTATTTCTGTGTGCTGGGATGTTCTTTAGGAATGAATGGTATCAAGGTGGCTCAATAGATTGACTAGTAATGACAAGTATCTGAAGTCTGAAGCCATGTCCTAATGGTTTTAAGAATCTATTTAAGCACACAGATACATAGTATAGGAAAGAAATGGTCCATTTACTAGCACCTGGTTGTCTGAAAGAAGGACAGTATCCAAATATGTTGCTATCTCTAAAAGTCCACTCTTGTTGGAGTGGTCAGGAAAAAAATGCCACTTCCACTCTACCAGGTTACAAATTTATTCACAATGGATATTCTACAATTATTCAGTTATTACTGTAATATTTTCCTACTTTTAGATAAGATATTAAAGCAATTTAATATCGCTACGAAGTTATGGTGTATTAAGTGAAAAGTATTTCTGTTTAATCACTATCATTTAGGTTCTGTTAGATTAAAAGGACATACCTCAATATAAGTAAACCTTAATTTCTCTTTATAAAATCTAAACAATAATCCGTGTGTTGTTTATTTTTTCATTCATTGTACATATACTGCCCTTAACTGCCAGGTGCTATCGTGTCTGGGCTTTGAACAATCAAAGAAAATGCTAGGTTCTTCACGGGACAGACAATCTAGCATGGATTGTAACTCATGGAAAATGCTTAGCATGCAGAAAAGTTACAATAAATTTTAATTGTAATTTTTTACTGATGTTATCATTTTGAAGAAGAATATGAGAAGAAAGCATATTAAATAGAATCATTCTTTATTAGAATGTTGGTGTTCACAAAAAGGTGTTTATTTTCTCTTTCCATTTCTCTTTTAATGGTACCTACTTTGCTTTTATTAAAAGAAAATTTACATACAGAAAAATGTACCACTTCTTACAGTAATATGAAGACACCATCTTGAGAAGCCATCATTGAAGCTTGCCTATGCTTGACCCATCTTTCTCTTTCCTCTGTATTTGAGGGAGACTACCACCTACAATAGGATTATCAGACTTATGAATACAAATACAGGATGCCCAGTTAAATTCAGGTAAACAATGAATAATTTTTAGTATGTCCCAGAATTGCATTAGCCTTGCTTATAGTAAAAATATACAATCATTTTTTTTCTGAAATTCAAATTTAAATACTTTCTTTATTTTACCTGGTAACCCTAACCTATAGATAAACTAAGGAACTCTTGGAGGAATTCTCTAATATATCTATTAAGCATTAAAAATTTCTAAGACTTGAACAATATCAAATGCATTATCTCCCACACAAAATGAACACAGATCACCTAATTATATCACTGAATTGAAGTCTGAAATATTTGAAATACTCCCCAATATGTCACTACATACATCAATGGATTTGTTTTTAATGATGCTCACAGAAACACTGATCCTTCCAAGTAATTACCTATCATTTCTACTTGTTTCCAAAAGCATACATGAAGGAATTACTATAAGTACTTGCAAATCATAAAAATGCTTAATCAAGTTGCCTTTTTCTTCAAAAAAACCTCAGCTGAGTAAACAAGTGTATGAATTAAATTTTACAAAAATACTTAAAAAACTAGAGTGTGAAAACACCAGTTCAATCAACCCTGTAAGGGGCAGCCTCAGACACTTGCGGACAGTGCTTCAAGTGAAAACTGTAACAGATTCATAACACCTTCACTCTCCAAAGTAGGAAAAATAAATGTGGTCAGAGACAACATAAATCTAAATAAAATTTTCCTGTAACATAGTGGTTGAGAATGGGAATCAGTAAATGATTATTTTGTTGACAGCTGACTAGAGAATTAAAGAGGCATAAGATAAGAAAGGAATTTAGTCCAGAGGAATGAAACCAGAACATGAACTTTATAGCAATGATGACAACATCAAGTTACTTAGCAGCAACAAAGAACATAATAGGAGTAAGTGGAGTGAGTTAGAACACAATACAACTTGTGTTTAATCACCTTACATTAGCACTGACTTTGCATCATTCTGGTTCTGAACTCGTTCTCTCTCTCTAGAATCTGGTGTTACCTAAGTTTGGACTCTGTTATTATTGTTCAATGTTCTTATGACAAAAGTTGTTACAATTATAAGTAATAGTAAAAAGTAATCTTAAACATATTGATCAAAAGTGACAACTAAAGTCAAAGAACACTTAAGTGTTTAATGCCATTAAAAAAAACTAAAAGAATGATTGAAAATGTATTTTAATATTGATATTAAGTTAACATATTGCAAGTTCTTTTCTGTTGTTGTTTTCATTCACTAATAATTATTTCTCATATTTCTGTAGAAAGGAGTTAGCAGATAATTTTATTTCTTCAGTATTCTATTTTTATAAAAATTCTGTAATTATTATAAATCAATAATTTCTATAATGAAAACATACAGCATGCAAATCACTTAAAGTTTTAAGAACTAAATATAAAAATCATAATGTGAGCATCGATAATGTAGAAACACTATTCTTCAAAATTAAAAAAAAAAGAAAGAACATTTTTATTTTCCTTGGGCTATTATATTTCAAAGAAAGAATTAGAACCGTTAAATCATGGTTGTAACAAAATCACTTGACTTAGCAGGTCCTAAAATTTTATACATATATACATACACATACATACATATGTGTGTGTATGTATATATATATATACATACATACACACACGCATACACACTCAACCTGTGAATTAGTGCTTTTTATCTAGGCAGGAACAAGAACTACAACTGGACAAGAGGAAAATAAACACAGGCTTTAATTTTTCCTTTTGAGTATTTTTCTCTATGTATAATTTTAAAAATAACAGTCACACATTACTTTTGAAATAAACTTTAAAGGAATCAAAGTGTTTCTCCTGGACTTCCCGCTGGCATTAACAGTTGGGTGCTATATGCTAACTGTCAAAATATTAGAAAGCATTTGGTACATTTATTCTTCTATATTGCCAAGTCTGGTAGAATATTTGCAAAACATACAGTGTATGAGCAACAGAAAATGACTGGACTTTTCCATCACACCTGCTCACTGCAACTGCTCAGCTACAAACTCTCATGGTGATAACTTACTGGAAATCATCATTGGCAATGAAAGTGGGAACTTTCCCCTCCTTGCTACTATGACAACACTGCATTGACACTAGAAACATATTTGTTTTTTCATTCATGTGACTTTCTTCATACTCACCACTTTAGACACCCAAATACAGTGACAGACAAAACTATATCATCATTATAATAAGACAATAATATCAAAATGTGATTTTTCAGAATTATGGGCACCTAGAAAAATAATTTTCTGGTAGTCTAGATTGATTTTATATTTATATATGTGTCTATAATATACATGAAAGACCATAATCTAGGTTCTTTACTCATCTCTCATATTTATATAGTGACCAAAAATGTACAATATCCAGGAAAATACTAACATGAAATCAAAGATGGAAAATTAATGATTCTAAAACAAAGCCAGCAAGAGACTGAAACAATGCTTACACAACTTGTCTGTCAGGAAACTACTCTTTATTTATTTTTAAATAACTTCAAATATAAAGCATTTTTCTAACCTCAAATTATTTCCTACACAGGGAAACTTATTAGGTTCTTATTTATAAAATATCTAGAACTTCTATAATGTAAAGCGATCTTGTTTTTTCACCATGTTTCTTGGCTTGCTCTTTGACAGCTATTAAAATGTAAAACTTGCTGAAATCTAAAGACAGCATTAAGCTGAGATATCTTTCTCTCTCTCTCTCTTTTTTTTTTTTAGGGTCATATGAAGTTCTAGGGTTTTGCAGTATCAATCAAAAAGAAAAAAAAAATCTTTGTTTTATATTTCAGACTATATTACATTCTTGGCAAAGAACCATAGAATAAATCTCAAATTTTGTTTGGAATAAGATGAACAAAGCACTCATTTATTTTAACTCAAACAGACACCTGTCCAATGGAGTAACAATGCCATCTTCAGACATGCACACACAGGAGATATTCAGTTAGTCTTCAGGAATATTACTGATTTTTGTTACTCCCTGGTGTCCATGTTTCCTCTATCAAATGAAGAGTTGGATTTCCTCAGGACATGGCATAGATTTTGTTTTCTCAGTTTGGTTTGGATTTGGCTAAGCCTTAGCTGATGTCAGAGGAGCTGGTTGAATTATACCTTCTGGCAATTCCCTGCCCACCTGCCCATGCTGAGTCTTCATGGAAGGACTGGAGGACAAGACAACCTACATGAATGTGATGGAAAGCTGAATTTATAAGGTTATAATTGCTCGATTTTAAGATCACGAGATGGTTATATGATAAGAAAGTCAAAGGAGTCTCTTATTCCCTCCAGAATAGATTGTGTGTGGATATAGCTATTTAAACTTCTACAACCATTTCATGACAACAAGGGGTGCCTATGCAACTATGCAGAGAAGGGGAGAAATCCAGTTGTGAAGAGACGACTCCGTGCTCAAGCCTCGTTGTCGCTCGACACCAAAGTTCTGTAAACCAGTCATTCCTCTTCACGGTATTTTTTCTCACATATTTTTTTGTTTCACTCTGAAGCTTACTTTGAGTTTAAGCAAGATATTAAAAAACATCTTAAATAATAATAGCACATGAAAATACTGATAAATTGAAACATTCTCACTGAGGTTAAGGTTCTAAAAATATAACTATAAGAAAGTCATTGAAATATAATCATCAAACATTATATTGACTTAAAAAATCTGTAATGGGTATTGACTTGGCAAAAAAAATTTGTATTAATTCAAAGAGTAGGGTACTTAATGAAAATAAATCTCAACTTGCAATCCTATAGATAATTCTTTCTTAGAAAATCTATTTCCTCAAATACACATGTTAGACACTAATCTACTGTGCATGGGTGTAATCTGAACCTTATTTGGGACTGAGTAAAAAGTAGTCATAAGTAAATTACATATTTCTCATTTAAAAATGAGTAAAATTCCTAATAAGAACAAGTAAATAAAATGCTCATGTTATCCTATCTTCAAGTGTCCCTGTTCAAAAACAACAACAACAACAAAAAACAATTAGCTTATACCAACATCACAGGAAATAGCTTCTAGAAAAATGGTATTTGAAATAATTTTACCAAAGATCTGTTCAGTACAATACTTACTTATCACACACAAAAAATGATAATTACAGGATGTGATACAGGTGTTAGCTAATGCTACCATAGTAATTGTATCACAACAGATAAATAAATAAACACATTGTACACCTTAACTTACATATTTATATCTCAACCTATGAAAAGGCACCTATATATTGACAAAATTGTTTTCAAAGAAACCTGTTAATAATAAATAAACACATTGTACACCTTAAACTTACATATTTATATCTCAACCTATGAAAAGGCACCTATATATTGACAAAATTGTTTTCAAAGAAACCTGTTAATAATAAATAAATAAACACATTGTACACCTTAAACTTACATATTTATATCTCAACCTATGAAAAGGCACCTATATATTGACAAAATTGTTTTCAAAGAAACCTGTTAATATCCTTTATCAAAAAAACAAACTCTGCTCAAAGAGATAAATGTAGAGCAGTGAGAATTCCAAGAAGGGCTAACTCAAGATACTATCTTTTGGGGGCAGACAAATCACACAAATCAGTCAAATGTGCTGAGAAGTGGGTCAAAGGGAAAGGTGAACACTACATGAAATGCAAAAAGGCATTTCCCTTAAGGCAATAAAATGTACTTTAAAAACTTATTACAAGTCAGCTTAAATAAAATAGGTCTAGAGTTAAACTCAGCCTGTATGACTGAGAGCACGCTAGCACTGATTCCACAACTAACAGTTTTCCAATTGGAAAACTGCACCATCAACTGACTGAGGATTACTGCCACAGTCCACTCCTGGAGACTCTGACAAAAGACCTGAAGCATAGTTTTATATCCTCTGACCTCTTCCATCCACACAGTTGGATGATCAGTCCTAATTTGATTACAAGTCAGTGTGAGACCAGACTAAGTATACTGTAAATAACCACCAACAATGAAAGGACTTGAAATGGCAAAGAGAGATAATCGTAGTAAAAACTCCATATTCACAGAATTTGAATGTATGGAAATAACATTAAATGTGTTTTATTGAGGCTCAGTTGGAAAGCTCTCAAAGAGATATTTAACATGTTTTCACTAAATGAGACAAAAAATAGAAAGAAATCAAAGGGGAAAGAGAAGCAAAATCCCAGATGGTATTAAGAGACCAAGAGGGTAAACAAAGGAGATAAGGGGAAGTAATCCTCAAAGGTCAGATTTATACTGTTCGGATTTGGTATCCAGAGAAAGAAAGCAATTACTGAAAACATTTGCATTTATCAGTGTTTGCTCTACATATGGACCTAGTGAAAGTGGTTATACATAAAACTGAAAAAAGCTATTTTACTGTTTTGCCTTAATATGGGTCCATTTTCAGCTATTCACTTGTAGAAACTTTTTACCTCAGAAAAGGAGAAACAGAACAAAGAGACCACTGATAGTTTTGGCAGCATGAAGCTAACTTTCTCTATCATTTCAACAAGAAACCAGGAAAGATGGCATTCTTCACAGAAGCATTTTCTAAATTCTTCAAGCATCCACGTTTTGTGTGTGTGTATTTACATATACACACATGTGCATATGTAAATGTATAAATATATGTATATATGTATATCTCAACTTACTAACTCAATGAGCACTTTCAAGCACTTTCCACAGGATTTCGGTCTTTCTCATAGATGACTGACAGATAGATGGATAGATGGACAGATAGATATAAATTGACAGATAGCTTGCCTTCCACAGATTGATGCCCAAGGTGAAGAAATGACATAGAATTTTACTCCCTAACAAGACTGGGGTGTTGATGAAGTGTTGAGAGATGAGACATGAGTGCTGATAACTCTAAAAATCACTTGGTTGATATGTGTCCACAGTAGTTATCCTTTAATCTATATTTAAGAGTGACTCTTATATTTAATTTTCACTGTTCATTCCTCTACCTGATTTTGAAGACTTGTCACTGTCTGGTACTCCCATGCCCTCAAGCAGTTGTTTCTACTCTCCCATAACAAAACCACATGCATACTTGTTTCTGATCTCATTCATCTTCCTAAACGCCACCTGTTCTAACTCGAGAGATTTAACACACAACTCACCAATTTTGCTCTGATCAACACGATGCCTATTGTATTAATAGGGTTCATGTGTAAATTATTACTTTGTATTATCAGTTCAAGTAACTCTCTAAAACAAATGTGAAGTCATCAGACACAGAAGTACAGTTTATTTTTGTGTTTGTTAACCTGATTAACCTAAGGAAAAGCATTCCATGTGTGAAACTGTATGAATATCTTCTTAAATTCCTTGGCCTCCTTATTAGCAAGGGATTTTATCAATAAGAAAATAGGAATGGATGCCCCTCATTGATATCTGTGATAACACTCTGTTACTTTTTTCCTACATATTTTTTAGACTGTTTAAAACACAAAATTTCTCATTTTTAATTGTCTGTATAGATTTTGGTTCAATACGGCAATAAATGTAGGAAGATTATGAACTCACCTCCTGTCACTGAAAGCCCCGATCTACAGCTACTGATGGAATCATTTCCTTTGGACAAAGAACTGAAAACTAGGGGAGCAATGCCTGCATATCTGGCAAGTGAGGAGAAAATCAACATGGTCAGGAGAGACTGAGACTCACCTGCCCACAATCCCTCGCCCTGGCTGGGCAGCCCACGTTCTGGAGGAACTGAAAACCCCGAGATCAGGCAACCCAACAGTTAAGTCCTGCACCTGGCAGATGATCACCCAAAACATCTAGTGCTGAACATCAATGGGATTCACGCCCACAACACCCCGTGGAGCTGATGATGGAGAACTGCTGACAGGGCTCACAGGGGAGTCCCAGAGCTCACCTGAAGCAGCCTTTGGAAAAGCACCCCAACCCCACACTTGATGTAACAGTAGTTCATTATTTTAATATTTGGATTGGGGGCAAGACCCTATTAGGATATTCTCCAGGGAACATAGGGTGTTTTTAATTTGTTTTTTGTCTATTTTTTTTAAACACCCCATCCCACTGTGGATGCCATCTTCTCTTATTTCCTTTTTTTTTCTTTTCTCTTTTAAGGAGATCTTTGCACAGCACCTGCCTTTCACCAGCTGGCAGGTGCCGCCTTTGCGCTCCCTCTGCCACACGCCAGAGCAGGTGTCTACAGGAGCAGAGCTTCTACACACATTTGGCATCCTGGTTTTTACATCAGGTGACCTGGTACTTCTGGTTGCTGCCCAGGGGACACCTCTTGATTACCTGGCTCTGAGGCAGAGGCTTCTGTTCTTGGTCCCTTGGGATGACCACCACTGGAGACAGGCTGGCACACTAGCGCTCCCCAGGCACTATATATACAGTTATCAACTAAAACATGAAATTATTAAAATTCCTGAGAAATCCTGAGATGAATAGCAAGCTTTACAATAGGCAGCTTGTCCATATTACTCAACAACTTGTGCGTTCTGGGGTAACACAAATCACAATTTATTGAAGTCTGGTTACTAGTGAATATTAGGTGCTTGTTTATTGAAGAAATGGATGAACTGCCTAGTGTGTTCAACTGTGTCATAACAGTAACTAGTTTATCATCCATCTCTAATCTATAGTTCATTGATACCAATATAATAATGTCTAAGGCTGTTTTTCTAATTTGAGTTTTTATGCCAACACCAATTTTAGTGTGTAGAGATACCTACAGAGGACATATTGGTAATGTCTACAAAGATGTTGTAAAAAACGCAACGTGAAAATCACAACTTGATTTTATATCCAAATTCTGCTTCTTAAAACCTCAGTGATCTTGGACCAACAACCGTTTTTCAAATTTAATTTTAAAATTTTCCTTCCCCTGACCCTGAGTTCCCCAGCCCCGGTCAGTGGGCTTTACAGGGGCTCTAAGTCACAGGGCTGCACCAAAAACTTTTCTTTTAAACTTTCATGGTTCCTTAAGAAAATTAGAGCAACCCATACCTATGTCAAAGCATCAGTTGAGAATGAAATACTGAATGAGACTATACACACATATATGTAAGTACACACACACACACACACACACACACACACACACACACAGAGAAGCTCCTCACGCAGGGCATGCACAGAATAATTCTCAACAAGCACTGCATTTGTTCCTTACTCCCTGTCCTACACTTCTCTTTACAAGCCATGAATTATTTCTTCATGTATCTGAACCAAATAAAAGCAAGGAGAGATATAAATAAAACATTTTGATTTATATTGATTAAGAAGTTTTTCACTACAAAAATCTACCCTAATATATACTATCTTATTACAGCGTTAAAGAGATAGGCGTACTTAATTAAGGACAAGGTTTTTATGTACCAAGAACCCTGAATTAGGGAATTTGATAATAGAAAGTAGAAAAAGCATGACAAATCTAAAGACACAGAGTAGAAATAATAGAAACTTTTAAAATTTTATTTCTGTTAGCATCTTTCTATAAACCAAATAAACAAAAATGTTAAAAGTAGGCACAACCTGGCGACCTAGTGGTTTAAACCAGGCACGGTCCACATACATCCCAATGTCTCCACTTCAAAACCTGGGGCTGGGAACAGCCAATGATGAGCAGCTGAATAAAATAAAGTGCTTCTTCCTCCTCTCTCTTTATTCCTGCCCCTTTGTTTTTCTTAAAAAAAAAAAAAAGGTAGCTAAACACAAAATAACCTTCCTTATACAATACTAGAAGGTCACCGTTTATCTCAGTTTCCTCTAAATACTCCAGGCTTTTGTCTGCTGCCTCCACATAATAATAAATACCATCCTCTTTCACCCTTGCTTTGAGTGATAAATTACATGCTTACTTACCCAGGCATAACATAGCCTGAAATCATAACCTAATAGCAAAAACATACGTGGCTGCTAATACATACTGAACCTATATTACACGTTAGTCCCAATCCAAATAGCAGCCAAGAGTTACAAACAGTTCTACTGTAAGTCACTGCTTCACATATGAAGCAGCTTATAAAGAAAATAATGCTTAATGTGACTGGTAATGCACAGATGCAAAGAGATAAAAGGAATGGATTTGAGCATTTCGGTTTGCAACTGAGACAGATGAGTCTCATTCTGCTTGTTTATCTTGTCTTACAATGTCTAATTTGCAGTAATTTTATTAGTGCATTTCCAACATCAAAAGTTGTGTGCAAAATTAACTTGGTGTTTAATCATTATTTTGTTCTCACTTAAAATTAGTTCTGCCTGATTCATTATCCCTTGCTATTTATTACAAAAAAGAAGAAAAAGATAAAATAAAGAGGTCAGCAGTTCTGTTTGCAGAAAAGCTTCACCACTAATAACATAGTACTTAAAGGCAGCCAAACTTAGTTAAAATTTAGTGAGTTATCTTGATTATTTTCTTTGAATGCGCATTATGTAATTTCAAGAGTCTCTGCTTCTGCTTATACTCTGCAAAAGAAGCTGAAAAACAAAACAAAACAAAAACAAGCAAAGCAAAATGAAGCACGCCTTCCCTGCGTCACAATTCTGAGACTAGCTCCACCGGTGCACGTTCCATGAAGCTCTGTGACAACCTCTGATTCATGATGGTCACGCGCTGATCTACATCAGGTGGTAGCTGATAGATGCTGTAAAATGCCATTCGCTCTGCTGAGTCTTATCCGACAGTATGCCAGGGCCTTTAATGGCATTTATGACAGCACTGTTTCTCTGTTTAGAAGGAAGTCTGAAAAGAGCAGTTTTACTCTTGCATTAATTGCAGCCACTTGCAGCCACTCTTGGAGCAATGAGAATCTCGTGTCCGTAGGGTTACGCAGACCCGCGGGAGACACGGCGCGGGGAAACGAGAACGAATGAAAGTAACCTCTAAGTACATCTGCACTGAAATTTTCCAAGTGCAGAAACAGGGTTAGTTCCATTTTGAAGTGGTAACTATATTTCAGCAAATAAAGAATCTCAGCCAAGTGAGTGCAGAGGCAGTGGTGGGGGTGGCTCAGTGGGATTCAGTGACCTGGGGACAGCAGAGCAAGGAGACAGAAATAAACAGAGTACAAGACTAGAGCACTTAGAGAACTAAATGTGAAATGCAAGAGACTGGGGGCTATTAGGGATGATCATTCCAAATGTGATTGAAATTTGGAATCAAATCAAATTATAATCATCAGACAAGCTCTTGCTGCCTCCAAAGGCCACAGGGCCCGAGGAAACATGTGATTTACAAACGTAATCCTCTGCTTGTTGAACAAAATTTTGTTTATCGAAACCAGATGTTAACAAGGACAGTTCTTATTTACAGCTCAGGAAATGCAAGCTGTTTTCATTAAAGAATTTTAACAAAAATGATTACCTGAGCAGACTCTGTGAGGCTAATTATTTTTTCAGTAATATTTTCAAATTCCTGGGGTTTGATCCCTTGTTACTGGATGTTATTTATTTGTTGAAGCATACCTTTAATTATTAAGACAAATCAAATATTCTATCAATATAACGATACAGTTGATGGCACCAAAATGAGTCATTAAAATAATTACCAAGTTAACTAAGATAGACGAGACATTATTCACCTTCTATTTTCATTTATTTTGATTATTTTAAAGGGTGTATTTAATTCTATATTTTATTTTGCCTTCACGCAGTTTCAGCACAACTCCAGAAATAATGTATCGATAATAATAATGTATCTTACTGTTAACTAAAAGTTTGTAAAAAGTTGTGTTTTGAGATATTTTCTGTAAAATCAAATTAGTATAATAAACAATAAAAATCTGTTCCAGAGCATAAGATTCATCAGTAACTATCAATGCTCTATTTACTTTTAAAATTACCAAAAAGGAATCTATAAGATTTGGCCAGAAAGCCTTTGCTAATCAGAAGATAAGAAATTCAGAATCTATTTTTCCCATCAACAGGTCTAAATCTATCCTCTATGATAAAATTAAGGTTATGTTTGTTTGTTTGTTTGTTTTATAAATACTGAAACATAACTTTAAATTACTGTAGATTTGTCTCAACACTGTAGATTCTTCAGGAACTAGTTGTTGCTCAAATATACACCCTGACCCTGAACCAAGTTTTCTCCATGATCTTATCATCTTCACATCAAAAGAATAACACCAAAAATGATTGCGTCCATCTCTAAAGGCTCATGTTAAAGACTATCTTCTCCAGAACATCTTTCTTTTCCTACAACATATGTGATTCTCCTCTCTTTGAATCTAGCAGTTTACCTCTTCTCATATACAAACATATTTGGTCATTGAATTACATTACATTGAAGTCTGGATTCAAATCTTGTTCCACACTGGATGACTGTATGATATTAAACAGTTCATTTAATGTTTCTTGACATGTTTCTATTCCTAAATTATAGTTTTAAAAATCCCTTTAAGCAGGGCCATCTTAAGGAATTGAGAGTATATGTCCTTTGTATACTGTGCATGTTTCATAACTATGCTTGCTTTTATCACTTTCTCCAATCTTATTTAAGACTGCATTCCGTTTAAGGTTAGGAGCTGTAATATTTAGTGTTTTATTTCCAGAGGCCATAATTCAAGGCCTTTTATGTACTGAGAGATTTTTTTTTTAATGATACGTTTTTGTTGGTTTCTATTCTTTTGGTTCTCAGTTCCTTTTCTTCCTCTGGAGCACCAATGCCGTCTACACAAATTTCTGTGCTACCAACTCACATGAATTGTACCAGAAATCACCAGGACTCTACGACCCACCTCCCAGCACAGCTGGTGGACCTGGAATAAGTATTTAGCCTAGTCCTGGCCAATGAAGATCTCTTCCATCATTATGTTTCCCCTAGGAAATTTTTCAAATAGGAAATGAAAGTGAGGGTCAGTCCTTGATCTGTTCATGATGAAAATCGTGACTGGTTAGGATCAAAAGCTGTTGTTTGCCTTGTTTCTACCAAATGAAGGAAACCAACCATCAGTACAAAAGAATGAGGCTAATAAACAGGCAGAAGCAAAAAAGCTCAGTCAAGAAAATGAGGAGTGTCTTGCTGGCAACCAATGATTGGTTCAGGTTTTTCTGAAACCCACCTGAAGACCTGCCTTCCCCATCATGTTCAAAAAATTTACTTTCTTTTTCGTTACCTCAAATTGGGAGATTCTTGACTTTTCAATAGAGATACACAAACACACACACTGACTTTGTTGACTGACACTGATCAAGACAGAGTAAATTCTCAAATACTGGCATACTTATTTGAAGAGTTAGTAAATGCTAGATTAAAATGTGGAAAAACAATTTTATCCATATACGATGATTAATTTTATGTCAATGTAACTGGGAAGCAGGGAGCCCGAGTCTATGTTTAAATATTATTCTGGGTACATTTGTATTGACACCAGGATTTGAACTAGTACACTGAATAAAGCAAATTTCCCTTCACAGTGGGGGTAGGCATCATCCACTCCCCTGAAGAATTGAATAAAACAAAAGGGTGGAGGAGGGGCGAATTCTCTAACTCTCACTCACTGAGTTGGGACATGATTTTGTCCTCAAACTGAAACTAACACCACTGACTTGCCTTGTTTTAAGACCTTTGTATTCAGAGTGGAATTTCCACCATCTACTGTCCCAGATTCCCAGGTTACAGAAGTCAGATCTTAGGACTTCTCAGCCTCCACAATCATGTGAATCAATTTCTCATTAAAAAATCTGTAACTATCTATGCATTCATTCATCCATCCATCCATCTTTATTGTTTATATTTCTCTGGAAAACCCAGATTAATACAGCATTTCTCTAATTCATTTACAAAATGTTATGAATTCTACACAGAGTAAAGATAAAGACAAAAGAAACTGCAGTTGAGTCAAATGTTTATAAATGCCATACAATGAACAAGATGCCAATGTACACAATCCTGTTGAATTTACTGACTTGTTTCTACAAGGTTCAACGTGGCATTTTTCTGGTGATCGAAGGATAAACATGATCATTCTTTTAAAATTTAAATCAAAGACAAATAAGCACAACTGGCTGTTATCCCTGAACTTTCCTCGTATGATCTGCTGTTTTTCTTATTTTCTATACTCAATATTCAGCTGACTTTAGTGCGTGCGCGCGCGCGCACACACACACACACACACACACACACACACACACAAATTGCCTCCTATGATCATTATACTCATCACAGGATTCATTATTTCAGTTTAATTTAATTTAATATCTTCCCACTGATACTTCATATTTAATATCTATTAACAAATATTTATTGAATATCAGCTATGTGTTAATAACCATGGCGGATGTAAGGAGTGTTACGTAAGGAACTGAATTGCTTTTTCAAGAAACAGTATGCTAGAGTCTAACCTCCAGTCGTTCAGAATGTGAACTGAGTTAGAAATATGGTCTTCACAGAAGCAGTGAGGTCAAAATGAAATAATAAGGGTGAATTCTAACGCAATGCATCTGATGTTCTTACATAAAAGAGTTATTTGGATATAAACTGACATGCATAAAGAACAACAGGTAAAGACAAGGAACTACCAGAAACTAGGAGAAAGGCCTTGAACAGATAACGGGGAACATTATTCTGTCATTACCTTGAACTCAGATTACAATCATACAGAACTGTAAGACAATCAATTTCTATTGCTTAAGTCACATAGTTTACGGCATTTTGTACTGCAACCAGAGGCTACTAATACAGGGAAGAAAAGGAAAAGAAAGTGAAGTCCCATTCTTTATTAAATTAATGATTCACTGAGCTTAGGACTTTTAAGGATCCTAACTCAAATATTTTCCTTTGGAATGCATTTCACAAAAATTTAGGATACTCCTGTCACTATATATAAGTCAACCTTATAGTTTAATCACTAAATGTAAGGCAATATATTTAAAAGATAAATAAAATGACCTGAATTAGACCACAGTTAAGTGATAGCTTTAAGCATGATCTGAGGTAAGTTTTATCAAGTGGACCATAAATTGTCTTATTTGGCAATGAAGAAAAATATTTATGCCATTAGTATAAAGAAATATGCAGTACTATTTCTGTTCATAAAAACAAAAAGGCACCTATATGTATTTAGCAAAGTATATTTAACAAAATTGCAACAAAATATATGTAAACATATTTAACACCTGGCATGAAATTAAATCTTCTTTGAAGGCATAGTAATTACAGCTCATATTCAGAGTTTAAGGAAAACATTGCTAAGGAGGACATACCACTGGATTATTTACAGCCACTTAACTTTCATGGGTGCATTTCTTTCTTTATATTATGTCTTTAGATCAATTAAGACAATATGTCTCCTGTGGACGTCTTCGGATGGCTCAAGTTGATGTTAATTATTTTAGTGATTGTCTAATTACTGCAGTATATTGACAATTTACTTACTGTTAGGACTTGATATTTTGGTAATTTAGAAATTTAGAACTAGAATCCTGGATTTTGGTTGAATTTTTTTCTGGATATAAATGTAATTTATTTATGCGTCATCATTCTGTTGGTAGAGAGTAGAGAGTTATTGCTTTCTTACATTTCCAATACATTTTTTTGCCTAACACACTAGTACTTACTAATTCCATACAAGGATGCAGGCAAAACAAATAATGACATGCTTAGGGAAAATGAAAGGTGGTATGAATAAAGAGCATTCCCTAGAGGAGAAAATGGACCAAAAATCCTGATGATTAATTAGAAATTTAACTTATCTACAATGTCATTCCTATGATTTACTTCTTATCTGTTTTTAATACAGATGTTCACTATTTTTACACATTTACATAATAATACTAGAATTGGTTTTAATTTCAATTGTGTAATAGGCCTTTAGGTTCTTTGCTTGGGATAAATGGTGAGACCGTTTGGTGAGGCTATGATAATAGAGCATCACAAATATAAACTACGGAGATACAGTGTCTCATAGTTCTGCTGGCCAGAGGTCGAAAATCAAGGGCTACGTTATCTATAAAGGTGTAAGGAAGGCTCTTTTCCAGCTCTTTCTCCTAACTTTGGTATTTCTTTGGCTTGTGGCAGCATAACTTCTATCTCCACAGAGCATTCTCCCTGTGTGCTTGTCTGTGTCTATATTATCCAATTTGATAAGCACACCAGTCACACAGGAGTTGGGACTCACTCTACTTCAGCATGAGGTCATCTTATCTAATTATATAGGTAACAGTCCTATTAGTAAATATGGTCACATTCTCAGATAGTGAGGATGTCAACACAAAAAGTCTTGGAAGATACAAGTCAACTCATAACAACAGCCAAGGAAAATATACCAATTATTTTGATTTTATAACAATAGTTGAGATTTAATTTTAGCTGTGCATGGTAAGAATTCTAAATAGTAATCTAAACTAGACAGAAGCTTATTTTTCTCCTACAAAAATGAGTGCAGTCTATCATCAGGCACATGGGTACATTTGACCTACCACAGTTAACATTTGAAAGAGAGTTCTTTGCATTCTGACTATAATATCTATATTCTAGCCAATCGAAGGAAGGGCAGTAAGAAACATATTATTTCATTTAAGGAAAATCTCTGGGAATAATTCATGAAACTCCCAAGAATATACTACTGACCTGAAGTTAGTATTACGACTATATTCATTGTATAAAGGAATGAAAATATATCTTTATTCCAGGTGACCCTGTAACTACAAAATGCTCATCTTCCAATGGAGGAGAGTTTAGATATTGCTTGATAACTCTGTCTATATAGTACCATGCTAAAATTATAATTAATAAAATATTCCTCTATCTGACAAAAATTTACTATATACTTCACCAGCTAGTAAGTCAAAATACTAAGGTAGAAATACGAGTGAAATATATGTCAACAGGCTCAAAAACTCTTATTGAGGTAAGTCATGTAAACATGTTCAAATGTCAATGCAGTAAGCATTTTATGAAGATTTATCAGTATATGTGAGTAACATGTCCAGAATATTGGGTGAAAAATCAACAAAGTTGATAACATTTGAGTTAATATTTGAGGATGATCATGAATGTATGAAGCAAGAGGAAGAAGGCAGAGAGAGCAGCAAGACCAGAAATATCAGTCATCAGAGATTTTTTTTGTTTGTTTTTAAATATTATTGGTTATTCATTATTTAATTCCTCAATCTTACTTTGAAAAGGTCTTTTATTTCTCCCTAACTGAATTATGTTCACCAATCCTGCCTCCTCCCTTCATTTAGCATGTTTGTCACCAGTTAACGGTAGGCAGTGAGGCAGCACTGAGGATTCTGAGAACCACAGAAACAGACTCATGCTCCACAGACAACAGATTGAGGACCAAAAATAAATTAGAGAAATAGTTCTGATATAACAACTGAAGAAATTTTGCCTAGGACTTCCTGCCACCCTGTGATACTTTTCCATTTACATAAAACAGTTAAATGGAAAGAACTAGAATGCTTTCTCTCTGGAGAACAGAATTTTGAATTATTGAAGACTAGGTTTAATTTAAAAATCCTGTGCTCTGAGATGACTCAAGGCACACAAAAATTATGATTGATCTATGCATGTTGAATCATTCTTGCTTCTCAGGTGTGAATTCCACTGATTATGGTACATGATTATTTATTGTGTTACTGAACTTGGTTTGCTATGTTTTGTGGAGAATTTTAGCACATGAGATACTATTCTATTCTTATTCATTATGTAATGCCCATTCCTGTTATTTGTTCTTTTTAAATTGGAAATTACTCTTATCTGATTTCCTTATAGCTGTCTCTTCTTTTTATTTTTTTATTTACTTACTCATTTTGGTTACCACGTTTGTTTGTGTAACTGTCTTCCAACCTTTGACTTTGAGCCTATGTTTGTCTCTGAAATCAGATGAGTTTCCTGTATGTAGAACACTTTCTACATTTTTGGTGTCATTTTCTCTCTTTATATATAGCATGTCACCATTAACAAATTATTATATCCATATTTTAGTGCATTGCCCTTTAACTTTTATACTAAAGTGCTTAACACAACACCATATTAGAGTATTAGTATACTCTGACTCTGACTACGTACTTGTTTGTATCAGTGTTACACATTTTCATTTACTAATCAGCTGTATTTCATTTCAACTCTGCAGAGCTCCTTTCAGCATTCCTAGTAACACCAGCTCAGAGGGCTGATGAAATTCCTCAGCTTTTGTTTGTGAAAAGCTTTATTCTTGCTTTCATTTCTGAAGAGCAAATTTGCTGGGGAAAGTTTTCCTCACGGTTTTCTTTTTTATAGAATTTTAAATATTTAATCCTATGCTTTCCTGGTCTACAAGATTTCAGCTGAGAAATCTTCCGATATGCGGGTTCTCCTGTATAAAAGAAGTATTTTCTCTCCTGATACTTCTTAAAGTCTTTGTCTTTAAGTATAGAGTCTTACTTACTGTATCCTGAAGGAGCTCATTTGGGATTGAAATTTTGGGAGAATGATTAGTTTTATAAATTTGGATGTTCTAATCTCTCCCTAGATTTGTGGAGTTCTCAGACTTTTTTTTTTTTTTTTAAATGAGCTTCCTAAAACTTTCTCCCTTACCTCTCCTTCAAGTACTCAAACTTTTTCCTCTTAATGATGTTTCTTAAGAGAGCTTACTTAATCTTTCTTTTTTTTTTCTTTTTGCTCTCTGACTGGGCAATTTTACTTATCTGTCTTCAAGTTCAAGTTCCATATTTCCTGTGAAGATCTCTTTTTAGTTTTCAGTTCAGTCACTGTATTCAACAACTGCAAGATTTGTGTTTAGTTCTTTTTTCCTGTTTTCCATCCATTTGCTGAAATCATTTTTATTGTGTTGTTTCTCTGATATAATTAAGTTGTTTGGCTTTGTTCTCTTGTAGCTCTCTAAAGAAAAAAATTTACTTTGAATGTCTTTCTCAGGAAATTTTTGGATATTCATTTCCTTGGAGAAAATTCCTTGAGGCTTCCTGTATTCCTTTAGTGAGTAAAACTCTAGTTTCAGATACAACCCAGGGGGCCCTGGATAGGCAACGATTAAATTAATGCTACCGGCAAAATAAGTGCTAAAAGATTGTTTATGATAAAACTGTAGTTATTTTTCATCCATATTGACATACCCACTTGAAATTTCCATATGCTTGGTAGACAATTAAACTAGCAAGTAAATTATCATACATTATACACAGTGATCTGGGAAGTACAGAGAACACTGAGGGACATTTTACCCAAATATGTGGAATCAAAACAAGAATATTTTAATGAGAATTTTCTGAATTAAATCCAAAAATTAAAAAAGGAGAAAATTAAAGGTACAGATTAGTAAAAGATCTCCAATCATAGACTCTTAGAATATAAGCTAATTCCAGGATAAATAAGGCAAAGTGTTCAAAGTAGTAATAAAAATGTTAGACAGGAAAGTGGAGCCACAGACAGTAGGACTTTGTTAATTCCACTAATTTATATTATGTTGTCTTAAATCATATCAAAGACTACGAATTATTTGGAAAGATTTGTGGTGGATTCATACGGAATTTTAAGTTGAGAAGTGACATGATATAATGTTTTTTTAACAAAATCACTTGGCTACTTTTAGGGGAAAAAGACCAAAGACCAGTGCAGGACATTAGTGGGAAGTTGTGCATTGACGCCCGTGAAAGATATAAAGGCTTGATTTATGGTTGGGACAGTGGAGATGAAACTTAAAAATCTGAGTAATTTAGCAAAATGGATAGAAAATAAGGTCGAAAGAATATGGGGTTGAGGAAGTAAAGAATCAATGGTTATTCCCAGGTTTCTGATTAACATTTCACAGAATAGTGGTTCTATATCTTGAGATAAGAAACACTTCTGTTTTTTACTTTATAGAATTTCTAGCATATTTTAATACTTTAGGATTTTTTGTCAGCTCTACTGAAAATATTCAATTAATAGATTTATTAATTTAGATTGATACAGGAACAACAAATTCTTGTCTTTTGGAATCTCCCCTTCTAGGAAAAGTGTATTTCTAAACAAATGCTTTTATTTAATCTATTTTTTTTTAAAATTCTGCCTACAGTTCATAGTTTTACTTATCTAAACCCTACGCACTTTCAAAGTGTCTTTTCTTAAATGTTCTAACAGGCAATTACTAGTTTATAAAG
Organism: Solenodon paradoxus; assembly: GCA_004363575.1. Taxonomy (NCBI): domain Eukaryota; kingdom Metazoa; phylum Chordata; class Mammalia; order Eulipotyphla; family Solenodontidae; genus Solenodon; species Solenodon paradoxus. The sequence goes on along the minus strand of RJWH01000486.1, from coordinate 287,460 downwards.
TATCTAATTATGATATTGATATATTTATTTGTAAATAGTTAAAATATAATTTCAACATGGAAAATAATTTTAAATGAATATTATGATTTTCTAAGCAGGTAGAGGACCTTCCGAAAAGGGAAATAACTTCTCTGAGATATCAGTATCTCCTAGTTTAATCTTTCTGGTTATTTGTTTATCTCTTCTAAATGTTAAATAATGGTTATAAATAGTTTTTAGATATCTTTTTCTCATTTTAATTACCCTATATTCAGTTTAATGTTGACTCTTGGAACACAAACGGCAGTATCTTAAGAAAGCAATCTTCTATCCAAATTAAGAAAAAAATCATTGGCTAATTGATGTTGGAGTTTATCAATTATTATACAAGATATTAAAGATAATATAATAAATGTGCATTATCCAGTTTTTAAACTTTGAATCAACACAGCAATATCTGGTAATGTTTTTTAATTCATAGCAGCATTCTCTTATTAACTAATATTTAGTTTATGATCCTTCATTTTCTATTTACAAAAAGTACTAGGTCCTTTTTCGGGGGTATTTATTTTAGTGAGAGGATAGTATTTATTATAGATAACAGCAGAATTATGCTATTTCTTCCTCTCCAATTATTCTTAGTGTTAAAATTGTCAAATTAGTGTAGTTTCTTACATAATCAGCTATTTCTCTTCCTGCTCTTTTTTTTTTGGCTATCCTGATACTGAGTTTTGAATCCAGTTCGATGGCTTCCATAGCCTGGAAGGGGCGGGCACTCATCTATTTCTTACATGAAGATTTGAACACAATTATGGAAATGCCTACCTTCAGCAAGAGAGTTAACTCTGAAACAACCTTTTCAATTTCCTTCTGTATATTGAATTTTGACTGACTCAAGAACCTGGGCACATTGCTCTTATTTTCTTTTGGCATCTAACATTTAAGAGACAAAGTGAGACAAAATCTAGATTTGTATTTTGAAAACTGAATTTTTCCATTGTTATTTTGATGAATAAAAATAATTTTTCCTTTTAACTCCATACATTCATTAAAGTGTCTATATGTCCAGACAGCTGATATATAAAGATGTCTCCTACCATAAAAATGTTACAATTTTACTCTAATATTGTTTTTATTACACTAATTCTGGTTTCCTTTCTAGGAGAACCAGTGATAGATATAACTAGCATTTTATAAACATATATCTATAATGTTCTCCCTGATCAATTCTGTCATTTTCCTTATAGTCTATGACATTCTCAAACTTATCCGATGTGTCCTTCACTGCTTTTCCATGCTGACTGCCATCTCGTCTCATCTCTTTCTGTTCACCTTTCAGTTAAATAATGTTTGCATTTCACAATGCATTTCTTGGTTTACAGAAACAAGACTCCTGAAATTTATTGACAATTAGCCAATAGTCATCTAACATTTATTTGTATTTCTAAGAGAAAATCATTTTTACAATATTTATAATTATCTCTTAAGGTGTCTTCCCATCCTTTATGCTTACTTCATTTTACTGGCTCCCATGTTTTTATTTAAAAATTTTTTTGCTGTATAATTATCTTTAAGTACTTAATATTTTATTTGAGAAAAGGCATATCTCACCAAGGCACCGTTAGTGGAATACTGAATCTCATCTTAGAAACTGGTAGAAAAGGTAGCAGGGACGCATGACTTCAGATACACTAGGAAGTGGTCAGGATGGGAAATGTTAAATATTGTATTTGAAAGATAAAGGGAGATCACTCCCCTTCTGTGGCTCAGGCATCTTAAGCACAGGTTGTGACAGATAAAGCTGAGTCCCAGCTTTATGCAGAATAACAGAAACTTAAAATGTCATATTCTACACATCCTAAGTCAATAGATTTAACATAATTTGTGGGTGTGTGTAATGTCACCATACAGAAAGAGTTGAAGTATATGTAACTTTCAGTGTGTTCTAATATTTTACATTATAGCCATACCTCCTTGTTTTACATATTAACTATGAAATGAAGATTATGTTAGCATCTCTTAATACCTAATTTCACTTAATTACTGAAGAATTTAGTACTTTATCTCATACTTGAGCATTTTATCACATCTTTACACTTCCTCAACTTCCACTCTCCCAAATAATCATGAACAACTATATTAAGCTGATCTCATTTGGGTCCTATTCAGAACCTAAATGTGGTTAAAAACATAGAGTTATTCAGTAGACAATTATTTCCTTTAGAGGCAAGTTGTTAAATATGACTATGAGTAATAAATTTAAAGAATACTTATACAATTTATATTTTTACAAAGTCAACAAAACTTATAATAGATTTGGATGCTTTTATCCTAGAAATAGAATATTATTTTTCTCAGGCTAATTATTATTTAATTCATGCACTTTGCCCTTCTAGGAATTGTTAGTTAGGATAACTGAAAATGTAAATGCAGTAATTTCTACAACTAATAATAGATATGCTCAGTGTTAAATTTAATAAACTAGCAATGCCTTTCAAGGAACTTCAGCTCAATTAATGTAACATTATTCTGCTGTTGAATCACAGAAAGATGAAAAAGGTTACTAAGACTGTAATGAGAGCATATCAAAAAGTAGATCAATAAGTTTTAAAGCAAAAATAAAGCAGACTATCTTAGTTATTTTAAAGATAACAGAGGCAATTACCAAAAATACGTGAATTGAAGTTATCTTCTTTCAGAAACTCTAAATCGTTTTTTATTCATAAAAATACTACTTTTCTAATCTATACATATGAAATAGTAGAAAACTACATCATTACCTAAAAGTTAAACATGGTGATTTATAATAGATTCCAAAAATGCGACTGGCATTGATCATAAAAAGATACACTTATTGATTAGTTGTTCTGCATTCAGGTTAACTAAAAAGCAATTCTCTACATTTATTATCACTTTCATTCCAGTGCTTTGTAACACTTTCAGGGATGATATTTCATTTAATTTTCAAATGATTGTTGTTTCACTGAACTTCAAGTCTGTCCTGAATTTAATTCTATAATGTAATTCAAATAGTTTTAAAAGAACTAGACGCTCATCTTTGCTAGTTAACAAAACTCCTTGGAAGTATATTTTTTAAGTAAAATTTATGTTTTTTTTCAGATGACACATTACTCCATATTTCTATTTTGAAACATATGTCTAGTCTTTAAAATATATATTTTTGACAATACCCTGTATCTTTCACTTATAATCATTAGATTTTAATTCAAAATCTAGTTATACTGGTACTGAGAAAAATTCAGATTAATTTCTGGGTTAACAAAACCAACTGACAACTATACATTAAGACTTTTCAGGTTATCACATTTGGTTAGTTGTCTTAATTGACACTATTGAAAAATTATGACTTAAGAAATATTTAAAGAAGAAAAATCTCGGTATTATCTACCGAAATCAAGATAACTTGAAATTTCATTATTACACAAAATATTCTTTATGAAATACTGTTGGCTTTTTACTAAGGCATGATTTCAATGTACTAGGTCATTTACACTCAGAAATCTTTGGTCTAGTATATTAATCTTATGTCTTCTTAAGATACTAATTTTTGCATGTATTCTCTAATGAGATGTATTTCAAAATTCTCACAAATTACATTTTATGCATTCTTAATTTAAATAAATTAGGATGTACTTGGAATACTTAAGACTTTTAACACATTTTATTGATAAGTAATTAATCATTACTTCATGTAAACTTCACACTGAATTTTTATTTTTCTGAACATTCAAATCTATAGTGTAGTAATGCTTCTCCCTAAAGACTGAAAAATTAAACTCAAAGAAAAATCACCTTCATTTGCATTCTCTTTTGGAATAGTTCCACAAATGGATATGCTAATAATGGAATATGACATTTCAAAAATTACCCCTCAAATAAAATTCTAATATGTCCTTGTAGCTTTCTGACTGTTATGCAAATCATCATAGTAGAGCATAAAGGGAATGCAGGGGAAACGCTTGGGTGAAATACTGATTCTGACACTTGTTGACTAACTTTCAATGAATTTCTTGATGCTTACTTAATATTTCTCAACTCCACAATGGAGAATATAGCAACAACAGCACAAGGCCATTGTAAAGAATAAATGAAATAATTAAAATGAAGCATTTAACCAAGTAGACAATGGCCACTATTAACAGCACTCTTGATTAAGCAGTAGCTTCAGAGACACAACACAGCCTATTTTGTAATGCATATTATCAAAATAGACTGTCAAAATATTTAAAATACTTTTGAGTAACTAATGTAAACAAATAATATGCATCCCTTTAAAGATCCAATAGCTATTTTGGAAGACAGAGTAGTACAGAAATAATTATAAAATGCTTAAACCTGGATGAAATAGATATGTGGTGAGAGTGGTTGGAATGGCTTCAGAGAAAAAAATGCACTTTACTTGAGTCCTGAAAAGTAAGGAAGGTGTAATTGATAGAAGAGAGGTGAAAAGATCTACAGAAAAAGAGGAGCATGTGGAATTCATATTGGGTTGATGCAAAGAGAGTAGATATGATCAGGAAAGCAAATTAATGCTAACCTGTGAAGGGATACAAATGAAAATTAAACTGCTTTATTTGACTTCTAACACAAGTGAATATATGCTACTAGACTGGTCCTCCCACAGTATATGACTCTGAAACTGGACAATTTATTTGCATTTGATTTTTAATCACTAAACAAAGTAATGCTACATGATGATCCTGGAGGAAAGGATCCATGCTCAGGACTGCACCATTGACAGGGCATTGACTGGACTTTGAAGTTGCACGGATGAGTGGGATTTTTGGGACAGGGTCGCGGAGAGGAGAGGGGTGGCCCAAAGGCCACTGAGGTTCTAAGAAACGAGAAATAAACGAAGCATGCATAGAGCTATACTGCTGAAGTTGACTAGAGAAGTATACTACAGGCTTCAAGCTCAAAGGGTAAGAAAGCAGAGGTTGCCTCATGGGTTAGAGTTCTGGCTCAGCAGACTGGAGAGCCCTAACTGGGGCACCTTAGTCACTGGAAGTGTCAGAAAGGCCCACATTTTATAAGAAACGGCTATATCCTGAATTGAGGATTACATTTGGCGAAGAGAAAAATTAAAAGAACCATTTTAATAATAAAAAAAAAAAAAGAACATGCATCAGAGGGAGAACAGTATCTACCCATACCGATTAGCAGGTAAATCCAACATGCTATTAAGAAAGACGATGTAACTAGTATTTACTATATAGCATGTTATCCCCAATGCCCAGCATGTATTAGAAAAATATTTAATATGTAAAGAAGCAGATTCAGTAAAAGTGCTAAGGGATTTTAAAATACAGTCTTTTTTTCTGGATAGTCATTTTCTTCTTGGTATACTGCAAATTTCAAACTGAACATGTTCAGAGGAATGATATTAAAGGCAGGTGGCAAGGTCACTTAAACCAAAGCAACGACAGTACACAAAGCATATTCCCTGACTCTAGTTCCTGCTTTTTCACAGGAAATTTCTCCTGTGACTATGGAGTCCAATTTTCTCCAGAGGGTACGGTAGATGGAGGAAAGGAAATTGCAAGGCTATAAAATCAGATAAGACTTTGTCAAATATCAGCTCGACTATACACCGTGGTGTGAGGAAGTTAAATTAGATCTCTGATTCTCAAATTCCTCATCATTAAATGAATTTAATATTATTTTTGCTTAAAGAATTATGATAATGTCTGAATAGGCCTTGACATACTCTTTGTGTCTAAGAAGTGGTGAAGATCAAGCAATCAAATAATGGTGTTAACAAATGGGCAGGAACTATAACTCTGGACACTTCAGTTGTTAAATCTTACAGATTCTGAAAGAAAAGTCTGTCCTTAGGACTGGACCTTGGCTAGTTCCTTGGATCTAACAACTGAATTCCTGGAATATTATTCAAAACAAGACTGTTATATGTCTGAGTTTTTTGGCCATATTCAATCAATGTGACCAGATAAATATAGTCTAATAATGTGACTTATGGCAAATGCCTTTTTCGGTCATTGTCATAGTGGGTAGGAAAGGGGCCAAGGGGGCTAGAATCTAAGCAGCTGTGGACAGCTGACTAACCCCAAACATAAGCTCTGGACATCTAGACTAGGGTAAGTTTTGCTGGTTCAGGGCACGTCACTTGTGATGTCATACATCATTGAAGGGAGAATTAAGTGAGTCTCTGTGCAATTCCACTGGGAGAGAACAACTGGAAGCCTGTACCTGGTTTCTCCTAAACTTTGCTCCATAGGCCTCTTTCCTTGGCTCATTTTAGGCTGTATTATTCTGTTATAATGTTTCCATGAGCCTAACAGTTTTGTTTTGATTCACATGAATCCTTCTAGAGAGTAATCATGCCTAAGAGTCTTAGAAAATTCACAACTCAGCATGTTTCAATATCTTCTAGTATAAAACAAATGGAATATTACTCAGGAGAGTTCATTCTAAACATGGATGAATCAATATTTTTCTTAGGAATTCTGAGAACTCAAAGATGTATTATTTGGAGTACATGATCACTAAATAAAATTTTGAAGTGTTTTTTTCAGTTGGAATAAAATTTAAACAATAACATATTTTATAGACCATCTGTGAGATAAACAACGAAATACTATATAATTAAATACTGTCCCTGAATATTGCTCTGTTTTGTGTCTATGCTGCCATTGTTTAAAGCTGAATAGTACTTGTATAATCCTAGAAAATAGTAAGAGTAGAGCATGTAAAGATACAACTGTGTCGAAAGCTATTTGTTAGGCTGGCTCAGAAAGACGGGACAGCGGGCATGCCAACCCTGGGAAAAAGGTGGATGACGTCAGAATAAGGGATGCGTCCCCCACACCTGGATTCATGGGGCCAATCCCCAATCGCGACATGGGAAGCCCGAGAAATTCCTCTGCTTAAAGAGCCGGTTCCCCTTTGTTCTGCGCGCGACTTCCCCAGGCTTGTTTTGCGGACTTGGGAGTTTCGACCGGGTGCGCAAAGTCCAATAAAACCCTGACTCTCCTGCTTTTTCGTCTAATTGAACTTTTTCTCCTCGCGGAGCCCAGAAAAACCTTACACTATTTAATATTGGGATTTATTCTAAAAATGAAGGTTCCTGAGTAGAGTTGAATTATAAAGTGAAATACTAGTATTTAAATGGGAATTGTCTTTGACCTTACAAGTAGCATATTTCATATTATATAGAAGATACAATTTCTGAAAAATTAAGTTTTAGTCTTAATATTTTTAATTTGAAAACTTTTGATATGAAATAGAAGAAATACACAGTTTATATTTAGTTTATGGTTGTATACATGTAACTAATAATATCATGTAATCGGTTTCAGTCAATATTTAGAATCTGTACGAATTTATTTTATGCTACAAAAGAGAGTTGCATATCCCAAGTTTAAGAAACCTGAGATGAGAAAAAGATTTGTTAGGGAATTATGAGCAAAGTATAAGTAAAAAAACTTTAATTCAAAAATAAATGTGTGGATTTTTGGTTTGTTTCAGGTATCAAAATGCTAAACATTAAACTCGCTTTAAGTTGCTAAAAGTACTTGAGAAACATGTTTTAAATATAATAGGCTTACAATTTATCACCTGAAACACATAGATATGGACATGTGCTTCAGATGGCTGCTGTGTTATATCTAATCAGGTAATTTATGGGACAGGAATGATTTCATAGAGATGGGAATGTAATAAGCATCTAGTGTTTTTTATTCTCTCATTTCTTCCTCTGAGACACCCTAGCATTTTCAGAATTTTTTATTTCAAAAATAAGTGCAACTGTCAATAAAGATATTCAAAACTCCTTTGGGAGTGGTTCTTAAGATCTGATATGATTCTGAATAGAAGAATATATTTTATTTTATGTCATTGCTTTAAAACCAGACTTGTCCATATATTGTTTTCTCATGCTTAGAATTAAACAAATCAAACAAGCACACAATCCCAATACTCTAGGAGTTGAAAGAGGACACAGGGATGCCATAGATTGGGCAGTGTTTCCCAGTTTTCTCCGCTGACATCACTGCTGTAAGCACCGGCCTCCTTCAGTGATCACCACAGAACAAATAAGGCAGCATCCTGAGTTCTGAACCAGGTGAGACGCGGGTGTCCTTCACTAATTTGTCACATGAGTCAGTGAAAATTGGACTTGCTATGTCCCTGAACCCTTCCCAAAACTTGCTACGGAAGCTTCCCTGCTTTCTCTTAAACTAAATGTGACAGCTACAAAGCAGTTCATTATACTTTGCTGTAACCTTGGATTACCAAATGAAGAAAATTGCCTATCAACTTTCAAAATAACAGCCTCATTAAATCTTGCCACTTTACTTCTATACGTTGTACAAATGACAGCTTTCTCTTCATCCTTATAACCACCTCATTAATCATTTAATTTGTCTCCTATTTTGAAGGTATTTATGTCCCAGGACTCTGGTGGATTAACCCAACACTAGCTTTTTCCATGTTAAACTTGAACAGAACTGAAATGGTTCGCAGCCAGTTGTTGCATCTTCTCAGTCCACTCAGTAGGGCTTCCCTAAGACTTAGTGCCGAGACTCTGTGTTCAATCTACCATCACCATGGTGCAAACATTTTCTATTCCCCTGCATTCTCGGGCATCACCTTCCCAGTGTTTTGTTCTATAAAAATCCTTTCTAATCATTCATTCTGCAATACACATTTTTCTAGGTAATATTCCAGGCCAAAATGTATCTCAACATTCTTAAATTAAAAACTCAGAAATCAAGGAGAAACTACAATAGAAAAAAATGTATAGATATCCAGTATAAAATCAGGACTGGAAAAATTATACTTTGCACATGACAGTCATACATTACTTTTTTCCACTTTCTTGTGTACATGCCTATCCATACATGCATAAGTCATTAACCACTAAATTCAATCAGGCACTTTAAATATGCATTTTGCCTCTAGTTACTTATTTTCGTGCATGCTTTTTTTAACTAAATATCAAGGGCTTATGAATATATGTATAGTAGTAGACTCACTAGATGATACGCTTGATAATGCAGGGTTTTTATCCATCCTAATCAATAATGCATTCCTAGAATTACACACACTTAAATATTTCTTGGGGATAAAAGGATGACGATATTCAAGAACAAATGAGCGCGTTGACATCGACAGATGTTAAGACTTCTTGTACAGCTGCAATAATCAAAACAATTTTGAATTTAACCAAATAATAGACACATTAATCTACATAAAGGAACAGAAATCCCAGACATACACCTGCACGAATGCAGGCAGCTGATTTCTGACAAAGAGGCAAAGGCGATGCAATGGGGGAGGGGTATTACATTTAACAAATAGACATGTTTATGCAAAACTAGACAAATAAGTCTAGACACACCTGCCACCTTTCACAACCGTTAACTCAAAATGGATTATAGATCTAAGTATAAAATACAAGATAATAAAGTTCCTAGAAGTGATAAAAGAGAGTCCAGGTGACTCTGGGTCGCATGCTGACTTCTTACACACGACACCAAAAGTGTGATCCAGGAAATAAAAAAATGATAAGTTGGACGCCATTGAAACTAACTACTTCTGCTCTGTGAAAGACACTATTACAGGAATGGGTAAAACAAACCACAGAATGGAAGAAAATATTTGCAAAATCTTTATCTGATAAGGGGCTAGCATCCACAATACTCAAAGAACTTTTAAAACTCCAAAAATAAGAAAATAAGCAAATAAAAATAGGCAAAAGATCTGAATAAGCACATCACCAAAATACATTTACAGATGGCATATTCATGTGAAAAGATGTTAAACATCCAGTGATTAGAGAATTTTAAATCAAAATAAGATAGCACCAAACACTGTAAAATGGCTAAAATCCAAAGCACAGACAGTAAATGTTGGCAAGGATGTAAGACAAAAACCCATACAACAGGGTATAATTCATCACTAAAAAGAAAGGAAGTACGAAACCATGTGAAGACATGGGATAACCTTGAATGCATACCGTGAAGCAAGAGCAGCCAACATGAAAAAGGCAAAGCCAAGGAGACACAATAAGAACAGCAGTTATAGGGGTAGATGGGTGGGAGGAAGGGAGGGATGGGGGAGTGCAGAGATATTTAGGGCAGTGAAACTATTCTTTATGAAACTGTACTAGAAGACATATCATTATACACTTATCAAAACCCAGGCACTGAACAATGAAAGAGTGAATCCGAATATAAATGATGGACTTGAGTGAATTATTCAGTATCTATACTGGCTCACTAATTATAACGAATGCACACCAATGGCGAGATGGTAAAGACAGGAGAAACTAGGGGGCAGTTCAAGGGAATGAGCTCTAAGAACACACTGTACTTCTTAATTTTCTGTTACATAAAACTGTCCCCCCAAATGAAAGCCCATTGTTTTAAAAAGGAGATGAAAGGTATAGACTACTTTTGATTATTTTGCTGGCTCAGTTTTTCAATAGAGGAGAGAAAAGTGGGAGGAAATCATGATAGGAAACTTATACACAGACCTCTCTGAGGCTTTCCCTCGCCATTCTTTCATGTCACGTTTCATTCATTCATGCAACAGCCAGTAGGGGATTGCTGTGGAATCCTTCAGAGACATTCCAGAGGGAGGATCAGAACTGTAGCACAGGCTGGGAGGGACACTGCTCCCGGGGAGTGGACTGAGCGTGCAGTCTCGGAAGGGGAAGGAACAGAGCAAGGATCTGGTCTCGGGTGGGGGGAGCTGATCCCATGGAAAGCGGGATGTCCATTCAAACTCCAGCACTTACATTCTACAGCAACAGTTTCCAGCATCATACCCATGTATGAAGAAAGGCAACAGTGACAGGGGTCCATAAGCAAAAAGCAGTTACCTATAATAAAATCAACTTTGTGAAAGTCGATATATGCATGTCAATAATAAAATCAATGAAGACATTTCTCATGTTCAGAACATAACCTCAGGTGGGCCCTGGTGGCTCAAGTGCTAAGCTGGTATCTGGGACATAGACTATGAAAAGCCCAAGGACTTGGGTTTGCAACTTGGGACCGGGGAGGTGGAAATAATAAAAAATAAACAGACAAAGAAATCAAAGTACTTCCTCTCCTCCCTTCCTTCCCTCCCTTCTTTCCTTCCCCTCTTCCTTTTAAAAAATGCTTTTTCCTCCTCTCCCTTCCTCCCTCTTTAAAAGCAAACAAAAACTAAACATAACTTGAGACTTAGGTTATGATTCTGGTATTCCCTTGGAGTGACTCGGGAGATCGATTATCTGGAGGCATAACCACAAGGACTTGGCCCGAAGGCATCGTGCTGAGAAGGAAGCAGGCAACACTTACTCAAGGAGATGAGATGCTGGAGCAGTGGACTTGACCTGGGGATCTGGGGAGTTCCGTCCTGTGAATTACACGTCACCACAAACAGCACCCACTGCTCTGCTGGTGCCGCAGGCAGCGTGGTTACACAATGGAGCAAGCCCCATCCTGTGCCCTCAAAGGCTCACCAGAGAGCACACGCTCTGCATTGAATTCTTTGGATCATTCTCCTCCATTTTACTCAAAGTTTCTTTTCTTTGTCTTATTCTTTGTCTTATTCTTTCTGTATTTCCAGGTTTTTCACTTATCGACTCCCAATCTAAGAAAATAAAGGGGTAAGAAAGGTGGCCAAAAATGAAGAGAAAAGAAAAATATGATGACAATTTAAAAAGGAAAAGTTGGAGAGAATATGGAGAAAGGAAACTCTTACAGCCTGTTGGTGGGAATGTAAAATGGTGCAACCAGATGGCAAGTAGTATGGAGATTTCTTGAAAAAAATTAAGAATGAAAGCTCCATACGATCCAGTGAGCCCACTGCTGGGTGTTGACCCTAAAAACACAAACCACGGATTCACAGACATCTATGCACTCCCAAAACCACTGCAGCTTTATTTACGATAGCCAAAAGCTGGAAACGACCTAAGCACTGATCGAAAGACGAGTGGATAAAGAAGATTTGGTGCATATACACGGTGAAATACTACTTAGTTATCCAAAAAAGGATGTAGTACTGCCATTCACGACAACGTGGGTGGACCTAGAGGGAAGTAGGCTTAGTGAGCTAAGCCAGAAGGAGAAAGACATTTTAAGATTTCACTCATCTGTAGGATATCAATAAATCAAGCAAACACATGAACTACATAATAATAATTAAAAGAAAACCTTTAGTCAATAAAATCAAATTCCCTTCTGGATACCAGAAGGGAAGGGGGAAGGGGCGGGGAGAAGGAAGGGATCCACTGCATGGGGAAGAACAACTAGAACAGTGATGGTAAACTTAACATACTTTGTACAGCTGTTGACTGACAATGATGTACAACTTGTATCTATATAATGTTGTGATGAAGCCTTCTATCAATCAAATTAATTATTTTTTTAAAGGAAAAGTGCAGACAGGAATGAAGGTGAGTAAAAGGCAGGCAGGAAGAGACAGAAGGAAGACACACTTATTTTGTTGTTCATCCTGGTTGTCCCCCGCCCCAGGGCTCGAACCTGGGCCCTTGAGATGATTTTTAGAGGTCTTCTCACCTTATCCACTAGGCCCCCAGGGTGTGCCTAATTTAATGAACTTTCAACTAAAAAAGAAAGAAGGAAAGATGGAAGGGAAGGGATTAAAAAGGAGGGATCAGCAAAGAACAGCAGGGAAAGAAAGGAAATTCAAGAATAAATGCAAAATAAAAAGGGTAGAAAAGAAAGGAAAGACAAAAGGAAGAAAGTGGAGGAAAGAAGGAAGAAATGGAAGCAAACAGCACGTGAGGAGGGAAGGGTGAGATGTGTTGCTGAAGAGGTGAAGACACAGGCAAAGGCTCAGTGGGGTCTTAAACAAAACTGGTTTATATTTTAATGAGATAGGTTGGCCTTCTAGCTGCCTTAAGTAATGATATTTTCAGTGAAAATGAGAGAAAAAAACATTCTAATGTAAAGTCATGGATTTCTTATAGAAGTTACCTGCAAGTATAACTTCTTTTCGTAGTATGACTCAGGAATTCACCAAATAGTAGGTGAAAAATATTTCAGATCACTTATCATTTTCTGTGTTGACATTAATATTCCTAACACCTGAACATACACAATCCTGGCAATATCCAACATTCACATGAACACATGGATTTTCCTGACCAGTACAGATAAAGTATGAAGAATAGTTGGCTACTTTCTTTAGAGAATGCCTCTTTCCTGAGTTTGCCATTTTATCAATGGAGAAAGCTGACATTTTGATTAAATTTAAGCTAAAACCTTTACAGTGCACTGTCGCTTTCCTATTTTCTACATTTAGCTTTAGTTTTTTAAATATTTTCTTTTTTATTTTATTTTATTGAAGTAACATGGCATTATAACATTATATGGGGAAGTAAGCATCCCTATGTATTGAGTTCACCACCAACAGTCAAATTCTATCCTTTATCACATAACTGATCCTTTTATCTGACTTGCCCAGTCCTTTCTCAATCCCTTTGGTAACTATGAATCTTGCTTTATGAACTAGAATCTATTCATAGTTGATTTGGTTATCTGGTTTTCAATTTTCTTTAAGCAATACAAACTTAATACCATTACCACTGCCAACACCGCCCAACACACACTGATCCTGTCTCAGTAGCTTCACATTAGATGCCATTTACATGTAAAAGAAGGGCACCAGCTGCTTTGAATAACAGCCAACTAGACATAAACAGAAAGAAGATCATAGTGATAAAGCGAGACAGGGAAAAGGGCTGCACAGACTGGACAACTCAGAGATCCAGGTGGTTTTCATCTTTGAAATGTAATGTGTGCCTTGAACTTTGACTGTATGTCATGCCAATGTTCAATATAATATCCTTTAGATATCTTTTGCTATACTGCTATTCAATAGTTTGAAAGGTTCTTGTGTGTCTGGTCACTAGAGACAATCTCACACTCTGATTTTGCTTTTCAGCACTAATTTACAAAATGAAAACTTGTATGAATTATTCGTACTTCTTGTCCTTAATATACTTTCAAATGAACCCAAGGTGAATAAAGTCGAAGCTGATATTCAAAATTTTAAATATTGAAGGGGATGTTTGAGGCTCCAAGCTCTTTAGAAATAGCTATTTATGCAGGAAGTAAAACACTCAATCAATTTTATTAGAAAAACACAAAATTGGAATGGTTTTTCAGATCCTTAAAAATGCAGTGGTCTTTCAGATACTCGAAGAGGTAAGTAAAACTCAGTGTCAGCCGCCCTCTGTTATGACTTTGGTTCATATATATCACTAATTAAAAGAACAAGTACAGCAATAGTTCCAACATATAGCAATTTTTTCCTCTACATTAATTCCTAAGAAATCTGTCCAAAGTGAAGAATAGGACAGCAACTTCTAAAAGAAAGAAATCTCAGCACACTCACACTAAACTTAGAGCGATCTGAAAGTGTTACTGCTTTCCTCATCCTGCAGTCTATGTTAAGAGAGATTGGTTAGCACTAAAAACAAACATAATATATAACTATCTCTCAGGCATTGTCAGAGCAATATGGAGAGACTGATGAGGGTTTTTCTTTAGCGTTTTAATAAACTTTCTTCCTTCTTGATTCAGTGCTAGCATCGTTTATTTTTGAGGCAATCGGTCAAATCTTTCTGCTACGATGATAGTCTTGTGACGGATTCTGCCAAAATAAGGAATGATAAGGAATGACAATTACAAGCTGGAAGGCAGTGATGAGCTAAGTTTGTAGGCAGTAAAACACATGAAAGAGAAAAGTAGAGTATGGACTTAGCTCTATAATTCACGATACTCAGTATTTTGAGGATCAAAAAGAAATAGTGAATAAATTAAAAAGTCCCTACATTTATAATCAAGTCTGTTCCCATCCTTTACTTTTATTTTTGCCTTGAGAATTATACACTATCAGAAATGCCTTGAATTTATTATAAAGTTAACACTGTGAGCAAAGAAATGTGACCTAAGGCCTCTGTGATGTAAGCATTAACCTACAATTACAAAGTATTGTTTGAAAATAACTTCTCCTAACTATCAAAGGGGCCTAGAAACTTAGAGAGAACTAACCCAGAAATAACTCCTGGAATGGTTTCAGGTCCTCAGTAATGCTAATGTTATTATTTTTATTCTCTCAATATAAATATACTTATTTGGAATTAAATGTACACAAGTAAACTTCTGTTTGGTAACTTTTCATGATATTTACCCTTATCTTAAGAAATCCTGGCAAGATTTATTTTGCTTCTATTTTCAAATGTATGTGGTTTAAAGTAGTTTAAAGATGAAATTGGAATGGGAAATGACAAACACTCTTTGTGTGAAGGAGCAAGGCGTCATTCCTCTGCTTTCAAACTCCAGATAAATAACACACAGCACCATTAGCTTCCCCCTGACTCAGATCAGTATGAAAACTTAAAAAAAAAGGCTAGTTTTTACTGTCACAAATCTTCCCAGAGATTTGACATCAGTGTTCTGAGAAATTAAATTCACAAAAAGAGGTGATTCTTTAATAAAGAGATGTCTTTATGATACCTGGAGGAGTCCATCTGATTTCATTTTGGAATACAAAGGATGGATTTATTCTGAGTCATCAATATGCACTTTTAAATCTTGGCATGTGGTTTGAGATATAAAACTACTTATGATAAGCTAACTTACTCAAAACTACCAATCACTGGTAGAAAAGAGTAATATGCTTTGAAGTTACCCCTATCAATCTCTTAACGAGACGAGATTATACCTTAGCATCCTTATTTTAAATCAGTACAAGAATAATTTATTGAACTTCTACGTGTCAGAAAAACTGACAGGAACTAGGAAAATAAAAGGTACCACCAAATGTCAACTAGCAGGTCAATCAAAAGTAATGCTTATTTCCTACGTGCCATAATGAGAGCTCAGTGGAGGGACCAGCTGGAGATGACCGCAGAGATCCTGAAGGAAGGAGGTCTGAACTGGCCCAGGCAGAGTAAGTCAGAACTCGCCAGATAAAGAAGGAACAAAAGAAGCACTAAAGATATACTTCTCAAATGACATCTTTTGAAGGTTAAAATTTAACTTAGATATAGTTATTTATATTATTTCAATATAGAATCAGCAATTATTAGAATTGCTAACTAATAATGTGTTTAAGTACAGAAAAAAGCTCTGTTTATTTGTTAAAAAAATAAATGAATGCTCATACATAGAAATTAAGAAAAGCAAGATTACTTCCTGTCATTCGAGGAAGTTATGTTCTATAGTTGCTGTGAACACTGAATTAGCAACAGTGAACCACTACCATAGAGGAAACTATCTATATCTATCCAGTCACTATGTATATATGTGTATGTATACACACGACACATAATTAAATATATATTCAGCTATCATATTCTATGATAAATACATATCATAGCTATTATAACCTTAAAAACAATTCCTATTGGTAGATTATATTTTAAAGTTACAAAGGAGTAAACAAGGTTTGGGTGTTAAATGACTTTCCTAAGATAACTTCTAACAGATATTAGAATTGTGACTTAAACGCAAGCTATTGGGCCAGAGGAGGAACTCCTTGGCCTGCACTGCACTGCCCCCTGCCTTCTCAGTGCTCCGATCATCTCTGGAAAGAACTGACTCCACAATGGCTGAGAATCATTCATTAGGTGACTCCATGGATTCTCCATTATGTCTTAAATGATCATGAGAGGTCCCCAAGTATTATTTTGGGGGGTTACAAATAAATTTTAGTGACTAGGTGAATTCTCCAATAGGGAATTCACAAATAATGAGGAGCAAGCAAAATACCAATCATTGAGTTATACTGAAATAATGGGAAATAGAAAATAAAAATAAATTATTTCAGAACATTACATTTATCATAAAATAAATTGGAAAAGTATATGATGAGCATCAACCAGTGTATTCAAAAGTGAAGGAAAAATAGAAAGTGTACTGAAACCTTGCCCAAAGATAAAGACAATGTCTGCCCCTCTAGAAATATTAGGTAAAAGAATATTACCAGCACTGGGCAGTTAAGCTGGTAAGTCAGTCCACAATTTACTGGAGAAGAATTAACACAATAGGATATTCCTCTTGTTGTCACAAATAAACCTAAATGCCAGCTGCTTAAATGATACAAGTATTTTTCTCACTAACATAAAATTTCAAAGCAGGTTCTGTGTGATGGTTGGACTTAGAATAACTGGGACTTCCACGGCTTTCATCCCGTGGCACTATTATCCTCATTCAGGATCTTCTGGTTTTCCTTATCCCACTAGCAGAAGGGGAAGATATTTCAGGGAGCTTATCTACTTCCTAACAATCCTGGCCAGGAACTGTTTATATATATGTGTGTATATATATATGTATATATGTATATGTATATATTACTTACACTTACGTTCCATCAGTGAGAACAGCCTTGTGACCTCAAAAATTCAAGGAATTCAGACATGAAATCCCAGTTCAGGTGGTCACTTCCCAGTGTAGGTGTAACAACATGGAGACAGACACATCCACTTTGAATTTAACACTGACATGAAAATATCTAATGTAAGTCCATAGTCAAGAATCCTTAACAACAAGCTATCTTATTCTTCTGGTACAGGATCCCACATTATCATCATATTCCTATAGCCACTTTTCAGCTGGAAGTCATTATAATTCAGTTCTGCTGAAGTTTCTCTGAAAAGAGTCTAGACAGCTTTCTGTCTCCTACATGCCAGTTACCCAATTAAACAGGATAACTCTGAATGAAAATAGAAAAACAATGAAGAAGCATCAATTTCCTACATGATCAGAAGTTCATCAAAATATCTCCTTCCATTTAGTTGGTAATTAGTATCCCGTGGAACTGATACAGGAACAGGTCAGTGGCTAAGTATGTTGGTCAGTTATCTTGACATGTGGATATTGAAACTCATCAGTAATTATTCATAGCATAAGTAACAAGAAATTGTTGTCTTTGGCTTGAAGACATGCAAACCTGTAGATACGCTGGTGACACAATTTCATGCTGATTGTAATGGGGCAAAGAAGGCAGCAGACTGCAGAGTTCTCAATCAGCTGGAAATGAGCAACTCCAAAAAAGTCCTTGCCACAGAAACCACTTTCGACTAAATCACTTGTTATCTTTACAAAGCAACCCTCCTGACACCATTTATTTATATGGCTCCTGTTACCCTGAGTGCAATTCTCAGCGTTCTGTCAGTTCTTGGGGAATCACTTTTCCTAAACAGGAATCAGTACTCCCTCCCATCTTGTACGGTCTCTGTCCCACACCTGGGCCCACCAGGGCAAGGTGCTGGGGTGACAGCTCCTACTTCACCTCCACAATCCATTACAATTAATTGCCTCAAGACATTAGTCTAATCTAAAGCTCCTCAAACCCCATGTTTAAATAAAAAACTAAACAACTACAACAGAAACCAACAGTTTAAAAGGGAAGATGAACCTCAAATATGGCAGCATACTATCACCTATGCAGACACTTGGCGGGAGTCGCGACGGTCCAGACTTCCCCAGGTAACCACGGTGCCTGTATAGTGAATACAAAAGTGGCTCTAGAGAGACTCTCACTTCCTGAGGACAAAAAGCAGCTCCCATGTAGGCGGAGATATGGTGGCAAAGTAAACCAAAAGATGATGAGGGCAAAGTGAACTTCTATTTTAAAACAATGATAACCCCAGTCTTCATCCTTTCTAAGTCAAGGACTGATCATCCCAAATCACTGAAAATAGCAAATGGGTCAGATAGAAAACGAGTGATACTCCACCCCGAGAATTTAAGAGGTAACTAACAAGTACTGACGAACACAAAATCCCCAGTCCCTGAAACAGCCACACTGCAGTTTCCACCACGCCACGCATGCTGGAATAGGGCTTTTACGCAAATACACAGCTTGTTTCTAATTATACATATTTTGAAATTAGTATTTTTTTTATTACCTAGAAGAAATTTAAAGACGTTTTCTTTTCTACTTCCAGACATATAATTTCTACATCAATATTGACTTCTGTTTTAACCACTAATAGAAAATCAGTAACTCTGCTGGATGAATAAGGAATCTAACTCCCAGAGTTTTGTTTCTTCGGTTGTTTTACGCAGTCTGTTTTCATACGCAGTATCTACATGTTCTTCCAGAAAAAATAAAGTATATCATTCTCTCTCTCTCTCTCTCTCACATCATGTTATCAAGTTTACTTAGATGAGGCTACAGACACAAAATTTCAAGATCCTAGTGAACTATGAAAAAACTATAAAACTCAAGGATACAGTAACTGGTATTATTCATAAAATTTGCATAGAAATATTTATTTTCTGAAATGTGACATGAATTTCACGCATTACGCTAACCTTTAATCATCACGTTAGTGTTCCTTTTTCATAAAATGTTAGAATATTTTTAAATTTTCTCATAAATTTACTACTTATATCATGAATTCTATGATCGTTAAAGCAATTAACTAGTTCATACAGTATTTCTTAATTTTTGTCAAATTCTCCAATGTTGGAAATTTAAGAAGAAAATCAAAACTAGTAGTATACTGTCAACTGGCTCAAATCCATTTTCAGTCAAAATTACATCTTGACTTATAATGGTGAGAAATTAAACAAAAATATTAGTCAGTGTACTATTTGTCTACAAATGTCCTTCACAGCTATGCTAATATTTTATTTTTATTCTATCTATATTTTATTGAAATATTACCTTTGTAGTGTGTTTTACGTAAGTTGTTTTCTATTTAGAAGTATAATTTATTAAAGTTTTTCATTTTTTCCAAAGCATTCTAGTCAATCACAGATTAGTTTGAGATTTTATGTAAATTTTCTCTAGCATTATTAATAGCAAGCTACACATCTATTAAATATTATAGGCTAGCAGAAATTCCAAAATAATTTAATGTTTGCAAAAACCAAATCATGTTCACCTTTTATAACTTCTGTTGTCATTCCCAATATTTATGTGAGTATGGTTGTTAAATCAAGTTTAATATGTATCTCATATTAAGAGGTTCTACTTGGGGCACATTAAAAAATGTAGGATTTGAATTGCTTCAAATAATACCATCGCATAGACACAGCTGAGACCACACCTGCTAAGATAAGCTCAAAGTATGTATCACAACTTGCACAAAGAACATATCTTGATTAGGCTAAAATTCTGGCATTACACATTTTTCCTTCACCAATGTATCAGTACCACTTTCACAACGGTGTCTCTAATTATCTTTTTTTTTTTTTTTTTTTTTTTTTATAGGAAAGGTGCTCACAGAAATGAGCAGACACATAGTCAGAAAGAGAGGATGAAGAGGCAATTTATTTTTCATTTATTTGTTCACACCAGCTGTTTCCCCCCGTATCCAGGACTTACACACAGGGGTATGTAGTCTGTGTCCTTCAGATGCCATCAACCTAACCACCAGGGAGTAACTAATTAAACTAATACATAAAATTGATTTTTTAGTAACGCATTTAAGCCGATGCTATATTTTTTTAAACAATGAGACTTCTTCGTTTCAACCTCAGTGCTTACTATGACTAGTATTCATCAACACAAATGTTAAATATTAATTGTTTGACATAACTTTTGTCACTGATACAAACTGAATTGAATATATGATCATTTCACTTATGCTCTTTTCTCACCTAATCAATTATATATTAAAAATCTTGTGTTTAATTCTTTATTCTATTTCAATTAAAAATTTTTTTTTTTTCATTTTCAGGCTATGAAAATGAAGAGAAGCTCTGCAGAGGAAAGATCTGAGGCAGACAGTGTGGGGAATTCTCCGCGGTTAGAATGTTGAAAGCCTGAGAACTGGATGCTTAGGGAGACGGATCTGGCTGTGCCAGTACCACATAGGCGGTTCCCAGTGACAAAAGTACCCATGGTTTCTTTAACGCATTTATCTGCATGTGTGTCATAATGAGATAACTTGCTCTTAAGCAGGGAGTCCAAGTCCGAGGACAGAACTATTCTAGGATATACTCTCAAATCTGTCCCATTAACACTCAAGACAAAGTCACTCAGTCATAGTGAAAACCAATTATACATTGTCTATAATAAGGTCACGATTATAAACAGTTATTTTCCTCTTAATAAAATTTGTGTGTAAATCATACAGAACATATTTTAAAGCAGCCAGCCAGCTGCTTTGCATACCATGTGGTTAAACAAGGGAGTAAAAGCTTATTGCCATCCATATAAATATCTCGGGCTGGCACTACTTCAGTAATTTACCTAGCCTAAGGTCATTCTAAAGTAGTTTAAATGCATCATTAATCCACAATCCTCTAAAACACTAAAATACTTAAATAAATTACAATGGAGTAGGATGAGCCTTAAGAGGGAAAAACTGTCAAGATATGATACATTTAAATGATGCAAAAAAAAAAAGTCTCTAAGATTCATAAACAAATTATTGCTAAAATGAAAGGCATGAAAAAAGAGCCTAAAGGACATGATACATCCAGTTCTATTTGGTCCAGAAAGATTAAGAAAATGAAACTTAGATTTCACCTTTCCACTTTTGCATTTTCATCACTTAGTTTTAACCTTGGTAACTCAAACTTTTCATGTTCATTTTTATTACATCCTTTTTCTTACTCCAATCCTTTTAATTCCCTTGATTAATGTCCTTCTATTACTAGGAACCCTGGTATACATCAATCATACCTGTGAATATGGGGGGTTTCTGAAGGGTGAGCATGATCAAAGCTGACATACATGTAGAGGTTAAGGAACTAACGTTAAATTGGAAAAATACACCTATGAAATGTAATTTTAGGTCACCGAAGGCTTAATTTTTTTTCTTACATAAACAGATAATCAAAAAAATACATATAACATAATGTCTTGCCTTCCAAATAAATTCCTGGCAAATGAGTAAATCAGATTAAAGAAAAATCCAATACTGTAGAACCATATGCAAATTTATGAATAAGCTTAAAAATTCATTAAGGTTTCAACTCTGAGTAAGATTTTAATAGGACTATAAACATGCAGTA
Organism: Solenodon paradoxus; assembly: GCA_004363575.1. Lineage (NCBI taxonomy): Eukaryota > Metazoa > Chordata > Mammalia > Eulipotyphla > Solenodontidae > Solenodon > Solenodon paradoxus. Next base: position 265,501 of record RJWH01000486.1, on the reverse strand, counting down.
CTGAAAGCTCTTCTTACTTGTTCTCTATTATGATTCTGGCATGACTGTCAGCCTTTTTCCTTTCTTTCATGTACCTCCCTACTTTCCCAGATCTACAAGCCTTTATATTAACTGTATTATCCAAACTACACCATGGGAAACAATTCTGGGCATTTATTTATGTCCGACGTTCATCACTCACATGCAGGTCACAGCCTGGCTACTATAGGCCAGCATACTCACTAGAAAGCAAAGAAACCTGTGCCTGAGATAAAGAGGAATGACTTTAGGTGTCAAAGGTGTTGAAGTCGGCCACTCCAGAAAACAAACACACTGAAGAGGGGAGAAGACTGGTGGTTTCCAGGGGTTGTGGGAAGTGGGAATGCAGATGGGACTAACCTTACGATTATGCAAGATGATTAAATTCTGGAGATCTGCTCTACAGCATTGTGCCTATAATTTACAATGTTATATTGTGTACTTCCATTTAGGAGGGTAGATCTCATATTGTTATTGCATTAATAATAGTAATAACAAAGACAATTGCTCCAACACTTTCTTTATTTCTGTGACCTAGCATATTCCTTAGGGTGAACCACTAAACTTTGAGGCTCCCTGTAAAAACACAGGGATGGAGGATATGTGCTCATTCTATGTACTTTTCATATGCATCCTGTATGCTGACAGTCCGCCAGCCTGGCCTGCCCCTCTGTTGCCTCGCTTAACTCCTTAATACTTCATGAAGTCTAGAAACTTGTACACGTACCCACAAACCACATTTATAACTAGTGGTAGAAACTCATGTTCTAACAGAAATTCACAAATGTGATTTTGGCATAAAACAGAACAGCAGGATACATTTAACCAGTAGCCATTAGTTCAAGACCAATGAGGTGCATGGCACTAGGGGAAGAAAGTAAAGGGGAAAAGAAAAAGCAATAATATTCCTTGTTAAAGGCCTTTGTAGCTTATGTACCAAAATATTGAAAAAAAGACAAGAATGATAAATTTGAGATGCTCTAATCCATAATAAAAAGAAATACGGTGAAGGGAGAAACTACACAGAAAATTCTTAATGAAGAAAGTTACACACATGAACGGCAGCATTTATCTTAGAGCTACCCAGTAGCCAGGGATAGATGACTCTCATTGTCTAGGTAAGAACAAACAAAATTACCAAAGAGAAAAAAGAGTTCTCCTAATCTCTGCGAGCAATTTCTCAGGGGTGATTTGCTGGGAGAGCTGGGTATACACTTCCAAATGGAAAATGTGATATATAATTAAGAACTTCATGGATGTATTTCCCTTTCATTATTTTGAAACAAGAAATTTCAGAAGTTGCATATATTTAACTGTATTTTTTCCTGGAACATGTGATACCAAGTTGCTGACATGATATTCCAGCCCCCTGAGTAATGACTTCTGCGTGATCCACATACAACAATGAAAATCAGGACACTGGCACTGATTCATTATCATCATTGAAACCTCGAACTCTCATGGTCAACTATGGTCCTCAAAATATTCTTCATAGGAAATGAACTAGTTTCAAAACCATGCAATGTATTTGCTGCTATGTTTCTTCAGCTTCTTTCCATCTGAACTGGGTCCTGGACTTTTCATTTTCATGACGTTGACTCTTCTGTTACTTGTTTTATATGTGTTTGGATTTCTTTGCTGTTTTGCATGTCTTTATTCAGGTTGTGCATCTTTTTCAGGAATACTAGAGAAATGATCCTGTGTTCTCCTGACATCCCATCAGTCACCCACAATTTGTTTGTCCCTTACTAACTGTATCTGCCAATTGTCTCCACTCCAATATTATTTCTTTTCCCCCTTTGCAGTAAGCATTAACATGTACACGATTACACCTATATTCAATTTCTATTTGTATTACCAACATGAGTTCATTCTAATTTCTCTACTTCCAATCTACCACTGTAAGTTCCTTCTAATGTTTTCCCTTTCCACATGAACTCCTTTTCCCTTAATGTACTTATTATCTGAGTCATTCCCCTGTATTTAAATAATCTCACATGACAGTTACCACATGACACTCCTGTGAAAATGTCTCTCTCATCTCGTCAACATCCTCACACACCAAGCTAGTGGTCCCCAGCATGGATACCCTCTCATTTGCTTGGGCTCAGACATCATATTACTTGCAGTAACTAGGTAGACACCTCTTCCACCCTGTTTGAACCACAACAGACTCTGGGCCACACCCCCTACCAGGGCAGACACCTTCCTCAGGTTGCTTGGGTTCTAACACCCTGTGTCTAGCCTCTTCCTCCTTTCATGGGCCTGGACTCACTTCTCATCTTGGTAGACTCTTAACATCCCACTTTGTACTCCCTGTAACATCACATTCAATATGCTTGTAACACCAGGTCCTATCAATGCCTCTGTGACTAAATTGTTTGGGAAAGGAAAGAGAAAAGGAAGCCATTCTTAATAAGATTTGAAAAGAAATAATGAAGATGCTCTGGTTTTACTGTTTTTTGTTAAGATTTAACCTCATACATTTAAAGAATATACTATTATTTAAGTAAAAAGAGTCCTGGAGTGATATGATGTGTAACTGTTGATTCTGGCTATGTAATAAAGAATTTAACTGGTTGTATTCCCAGTTCCTGGGATGCAATGTTTAACTCTTTGGACATTCCCAAGTGAGAGGAATGCCTTTGTTATTCTTGGTGAGTCCTGATAGTTTATGTTAATTAGATGACTCACAGAGCCCTTAGATAGTTTAAACTAAGGCGATGACTCAAAATGTGTCCCGGCAATGCCGGAAAAAGCAACTGTGTGATTAGAAGCTTTGAGCCACGTGGTAACAGCGTGACCTCTGGGGAGAGAAAAGAGGCTAGAGATTGAGTTCAACTTCATGAAAGTGACCTGGTGGCCCAGGATGCAGTCAATCATGTCCATGTAAATGAAGCTCCAATAAAACCTCTAGACACAAAACTGGGTGAGCTCTCTCTGTTGGCAATCTTGGCACACTGCTGTGCTAGGAGAATGATGTCTCCTGATCCAAGGGGAGAGGACCATGGAAACTTCATTTTGAGACTCTCCTGGGCCTTGTACTATGTGGCTCTCCCTTTGGTTAGTACTGACTTACATACTTTGGGGATAATAAAACTGTAATCATAAGTCCAGCTCTTTCCTATTCTGCAAGACACCACCTTTAGCAATGTGTTTGTGGATACATCTCCAATAGCAAAGAGGAACCAAAGCAAGAGTAAACAAATGGGACTACATCAAATGAAAAAGTTTCTACAAAGTATATAAATCATCATTAAAATGAAAAGGCAACCTATTGAATGGGAGAAGATATTAGAAAATCATATTCAGGCAGGATAGCCAGCTATAGGAAAATTAATCGACAACTGAAAGAGAAATTTCCACCAAAAATATGTGAAAAACCAACTCTGCCCAACAACTGATCTACACCAAATAGGACCAACATGGCGTCTGAAATGCCTGTGAGCTGACCTCGAGCGACCTCAAACCTCATTCTATATCCTTTTCCATCTTGTTCATAAATTAGCATAGCAGGAAAGACTGCTGCTTTGGGAACCAGAACAATTCAGAGGAAAGCGATATCAATTATTTAAATACATGGTCTTTAAAAGGGAAAGACCTCCACTCTACCAAAGAAAACCAAAGTCCCGTCCTTTTCATGGTATTCTCACAAATATTAAACAGCCTGATGCAAACACTCCCCAGCAATTCCACAAAACTCCCGGTCTCCAGACGCCAGCAAAAGTCTACCTTGGAGCATGTCCACATGCAAGTCTCACATATACACTTTTATTTTTGCTTTTTGTTGGTGGTGTTTTTCAAGTTTCTTTCTTTTTTTCTTTTTTAGGAAGGTATAGGTAGGAATAAAGGTAACAGACATAACATATTACCCAAGGTCCCTCTTCGGGGTATTTGTCCAAAGACTATAGAAAACTATTATATTTATATATTTTTATATATATAAAATATACATGTGTGTGTATGCATGTGTGTGCCTATATACATATATATGAAGAAAAAAATGCACCCCCAGGTTGATTTCATTGTTCCATTATTACAATAGGAAAGAGCTGGAAACAACTTACATGTCCACTGACAGAAGATCTACCTAACGAATGTATTTATAACTCAGTAATATCTAAATATTATTATTAAACTACAGATATAAACTACCGTTTAGCTGTATGACCTAAATATGCAAAAAAAATATGCAAAATTTAGCCTCTAACACATGTTAAATAATATATTAAAAAATGGAACTATTTCATGTACCCGTGTATAGGCAGAGACAACACAAACACACACAACCAACCAATCTGGTTCAACTTAGAAGACGTGTCTTTTTCTTCAGAACGTGATGTGTTTTTGAAAGCAGAACTCCACCATGTATTCGCACAGTAATGAAAGCAGAAAACTGGGGGAAAATTAAACAAGGTATTCATGATCTCATAAATCCTCTCAGATTAACTCTTAATTGCTAAGTGATGTGATTTGTCATTCTTCTATTTTTCCAAAATCTAAACACAGTGAAGACAGAAGACATTAAGAAGCAAACACAGAATGTTGCTCCAGTGGTAAGTCTCGGTGGTAAGACTAAGTGCTGTCTTTACTTTTGTGACTCTCTTTCTCTCTTATTGCTATAATATGATATTCCTGCTTGTGACTAAATGTCCTCCCTAGAAGGTTCTTCAACTGAAGCATCTCCATCCCCTCCTCGCTGTAGGAAAATTGAAATAAATTAACAAAGTACTCCCTTCCCAGACTCATCAGTTTTCTCCAGACACCATGCTGAATCCTGTATTCAACCATGTCTGACTTAGGCCTTGGTCCAGCCCGCTCTTGTCTGTGTCAACAACAGAGGAGATTACTTTTCATGGTTTTCTATAGACACGTCATTAAAGGATACATCTGTACTTTTTTAGCACGACCATTTTCTCCCCTTCTTCCTAAAAATCTAGTAAATATCACATATTGTAAATGTGTATACAATGTTAAATCTTCTAACCCAGAGTTATTGTATGCTTTGAATGAGTGGCATCTAAGAGAATACCCTAAATACCTTTATTATGTTTGTTTCCTTACAAAGGAAGGATTCTGGGGAGTTCACAAGGGTCTAGATTCTAAGTTTATCAAGCCAATCAATCACAGATTAAAAAAGTGACATTTCCAGAGGACACCAGTGTAAAGTAGAATTAGTATAAGGAAAATTTCATGAGCCTCAGGAAAATTAAGACTGAATTAAGCATGGGTTTGAATGTTAACTCACTGTAGGTAACTCACTTCAGCAAATAACTGCTTAGTTTTCAAATGATGAAAAAGAAGACTATTTTATTCATCTTGAAATAGTAATCTATAACATCTAGTAGGTGGAAAAACAGTATTTGCTTTAAAGTGCTTATACGCACAATCATAGGATTCCCTGATAGTTGAGTATCATATTTTCTACTGTAGCATCTGCTTATAAACAAGTTTCCAATATTTTCGGAAAGCCAGGACATGTGAAGACTTGGCTGAACTATATACTTAATTTAAAATCTGAAAGAAGTAATTTATGATTTTTTTCAAATAAAGCAGCTCCTCAATTCAAGAAAAGAGTATAAAGATAGGCATGCAAAGTATTCTAAAAAGGAGAGAATATTGCATGTTTTTCTCAACATTTTCAAATAGCTGAAATAATTTTCCTAAAAGGGTGTTTTCCCAAAAGATAAAGATTAGCATGACTAGTGCAACATGGTTACTTGACAGGAAAAATTTAAAAAATATATAAGCAAGTTCTAAAACAATTCATATAATTTTTTACATTTCTTTTAACAGATAGCACCAAATGTTAATTAATAGGTCAAATTCTGCCCTGATATAAATTCACACCCCAATCCAACTAAACAGAATTCTGATGTTACATTAAAGCTTCTATTATTAGCCAACAGTAGACCTGAGTGAAACAGTAAGATTCTCCTGGCTAGTAATATATAAGTAAATGTTACGCAACATTCAAAATATAACAGCATGTTTAAACAACAACAAAAAAACAATTACAGGTGAAAGATATGCAGCAATTCCTATTAGAAAAGAATAATAAAATTTTGGAGTAAGTTAAGATTTTATTCACATATTACAGTAGTTTATGGCATAATAGAATCAATTTTCCTTAAATTCTGTTTTCTTACTAACAGGAGTTTCAACCTATCCAGGCTAAATTCAAATTCATACTTAACAAACTAATTAAAATTAGAATAAGACATCTGAGAAGTCTAAATAGCCATGCATAGATAATACTCATTATTACCAATCATTATTTTTAATAAATGGAGCACCCATTAATAAAAAAATATCAGTCACCAGTTGATAGCACTCTATGTGAAATTTATACTGCAGTTTATATTCATAAAAAGGGAATGCTATTCTTACTATCACATCCCAGGGCTGCATATATTACTTCTGTGCACCTGTCTACTCCTGACACTGCTCACTGTTCCACGAATCAGGCTGTATGGAAGAGGACTTGGGTGAGAATCATCACAGTCACACTTGAACAGTCCTGTGGCACTTTCTGCTGATTAAAGTAAGCATTTAGGGTGACCTTAAAACTTGAAAAGTAATCTCCAATCTGTAACCTAGGGATGGGTATTAAGATGAGGATAAGTGATCCTCAGCATTTTGCTTCGATAATGCTCAGACTCAGAAGTTTTTTGCATATTCATGTTTGTCTAGAAATACACATAAATCAGCCTCAAATATTCATTACCAGCTAGCGGAGAGACCTACTTACCTTTTATGCTTTAACTTTATGATTTTCTCACCTGGGCCTATGACAAAAAAGAACAAAAATAATTCTTATCTACTATCCCTAAGCGATGTTGTTGATAGTCACTGCTCAATTTTTTATATTTATTCAAATCTAATAAACCAGGGTACAGGCTTTTGTGATAATGATAAATAAAAATACTCAATACTTCTTCATAATACATTCGTATGTCTATCAATGCTGACAATGGGCAAAATGCCATTCATATATATATACATGTATATATTCATATATGTATACACATACATATATATTCAATGCCATATATACTGGAAAGAAAACATGATTAAAATCAGCCATGAACAACAAAAAACTAGAAGTAGACACAAAACAGTAACTAAAAAATGTATAAGGATAAAAATAGAAAAGTCTACCCAACTTAGAGATTAAATTGCAAAAGACAAGAGAAATATAAACATAAAAGTAAACATAAAAGAGAAAATAAACATAAATATAATATTATTTTCTATTTTAAAATGATAAACATCTAGCAAATATTTGCCTTCTGCATTTGGATTAAAATACTTTTAAAATGGAAGCTTGAAAAAAGTTTTCAAGAAATGATACGCATCAGCAAAATGAAAAGAAAAACCTTTTCATGTGAACTATCACAGAAAATAATTGTATATATTTTCTTGAAATAGAAAAAACTGAATCATCCAGAGTAAATATATCATCATAAGATCACTGAGAAGCACAAAAAGTGTCTCTAATAAGTAGAAACCTGTAGTTAGAGATACTCAAAGAAGAAACATAAAATTTATTGACATAGAAAAAGTACTTTTTGTCCAAGTCAGTAAGTTACCTAAGAATGGATGCACATTTTTTCCTCATGATGGTTAAGACAATTTCATAACATGCTTTTGAAGGTGAGAGCACCTAAAAAGTTGTTTTAGCATCTAAATACTATGACATAGGTCAATGCGCCATAAATAAGATGCAGTATTAGGTCCAATTATAAGAACATATAAAAATGACATGTTGACACTCAGATCACTAAGCTTCTAACATTAAGAGAAACTATTCACTTTAAACAACCCCTAATATTTCTGCCCTTCTTTTTAAACTTGAATATGATCTACAAACCTTCTTTTAGTGAAAATTCTGCTAATCCACTCTTGCAATGAACACAGAAACAACTAAAATGAAAGGCCAACATTAAGTGATTGATGAGTAGAAATGTCAGAATGAAAAGTTCAAAATCCAAAGCTGATCACAATACTAGTATAAACAAAGGAAGGCATAATTAATGTGCCTGAAGTAATTTAGCAATATGAAGAATGCTCCAGAATCATCTCATCAAATACAATACTATTTAATTATCAGAACAGTAAGACAATTTCCCCAAAGGGAATGCATGAAATATGCCTCTACCAAATAAAGCTTGTCATATCTTTTTCAGCTGACAATTTTTTCCTAATCTCTTTCATAAATTTCACCCTTGATTTTTCTCCCTACTTGAAAGCAACTTCTAATAAAAATTCAAATAAACACAGGTAAATCAAGGTAGACTTCTTCAAAAGGACGGAAGATGTTCAAATGAGGACACATGCTAGAATATCAAGCTAATACAACTCTTAAGGTTTAAAATATTAAAATTCAAATAATTCTCTTGAAACATATAAATCTATACTTTCAAATGACTTGATGAAATATGCTGCTTAGTGTCCCCTTCTAGATTGTGTTCATAAAATCAACCCCCAGATTTAAAAAAAAATATTAAGTTACTATATCTTTTGTTCTCAATGCTAACATTCATTTTTGAATATTGACACTGTATCTCAATCCGTATTTCACATCACACCCTCCACCAGAGTTCCAGTGTCCTTTACCACCAAGGCAAGGTTTACAACTAAGTCCTTCCTAAATTACCATGCTAACTGGTTAATTGGAGACATACTGCACCTAGAATTTTACCACAAAAGGTACTGCCATAACGAGAGGAAGAGTACGTCCAACTATTATATTTTTCAAACTTATTGCCTTGCTTGTACAGGACCATATTTTGTTCAATAAAGTGACTGAAGTCATACAGGCCTTCCTCAACATATTCAGTTATGTTTGAAGAAACCTCATTATAATTTTCAGTATCAGAACCAACCACAGTCTTATTTTTTGTGTAGGGATAGCTCGATTCAAATAAGTTCAATATATAGAAAGTAGCTCATATCTATAACTCTTCAGTTTTTCAAAAAATATTTGAGTGCCTAAGTGGTGATCAGGTCATGATAGACATTGAAACTCAAAAGTGGAGGGAAAAAGACAATTCATAACTATATTAGCTTACCGGGGCTGCTCTAAGAATGTGCAGACACTAGGTGACTTAAAAGAATTGAGAATGGAAATTCCAGAGATCCAGACCCTAGTGGGTATTTATTGTAAAAACACATGCCTATTCACAGAGATATATGCACCCCTATGTTCAATGCAAATTTAGTCACAATAGTCAAGAGCTAGAAAAATATCTACATGCCCATCAACTGATGAACTGATGAGTAGATACAGAAGATGGGGTATGTGTGTATGTATATATATACATACACACACACAATGGAATATAATACTGTCATCAAAAAGGGGGCAATCCCGCCATCTGCAGCAACATGGATGAACTTGGAGAGAACTATGCTTAGCAAGATAAGTTGGAAGGAGAAAGGCAGATATTGTACGATAGCACTCATAAGATGTGTATATAGAGAGAAAACAAATGAATGGCATAAGTCAAACAATACTAAGCTTAAAAAAGAGAGATAACTAATCCAAACAACAATGGACTCTTAATGGTGGGGGGAAAAGTAAATCAAAGGGTACCGAAGAGACAGGGGAGGGGTGGGGGAATTGGGTAAAGGGGATGAATTGTAAATGAAGGCGAAAAAGGGGGGAAATATTGGTAAAACTATTGTGCTATCTGCAGATAAACATTCACTATTCTGTATACCTAAAAACAAGTTAATGATGAAACTCAATATTCCTTCAATAAAATCTTCACACACACACACACACACACACACACCAGAAACTTCTTCCCTTACAATTCTGGAGGTGAGATCGAGGTGCTGGCAGGGCGGCACCAGCCTTGGAGGTTCGAGGGCAGAACCCTCACTTGCCTCTTCAGGCTTCTGGTGCTTCTGGTATATTCTCTGCCTTCCTGGCTTGTAGCCCCATCGCTGCAATCTCTGCATCAACTTCAAATCACATTTTCCTCCTCCATGTTTTCTCTTTTAGGCATCAGCTCTCCCACGTGACTCATATAAGGATACTTATCTCTATATCACGTGATCATTAAATTAATTATATCAGCAAAGACCCATGTTCCCAAACAAATTGAGCTTAACTTCATGGACATATCTTTTGGAAAGGCCGACATTTGACCCCCTATTAAGCTTAAGAAATGTACAGATTAACGTTGGATGAACTACCTAAATAGGCAGTTATTATACAGACTGATACATTCCATTATAAAGGCAGATAAAGAAGTTTTTCTTAGGAAAGATACCTAACCCAAGTGTGGGAAATCTGGGAAAGTTCCCAGAGAGAGCTTGAGGCAAAGTAGAAACTGTCCAGGCAAGACTGAAGACACAATACATGCAAATTCCTGGAGAACAAATACGATATTCTCAGGAACCTAAAAGAAGTTCCAAATAGTTGGAACTTAGGGAGGCTTGGTAATGAACTAGTGAGCAATCGGGTTCACCAAGAAGAGTTTAATATGGCGAAGCTGTATTGAAGAACGTGAACTTTAATCAAAATGTGTGGAGACCAATGACTAGATTTATGAGACAGTGGCGCTTTGGATGCACCACCCGGGCTGGTGAGAGTGAATTAGAGAACACAGGTGAAGTCTTGAGTTCCAGGTTGAATTCTCTTCTAGAAATTCAATGAAAGACTTATGCTGGCCCCAAAGATGGTGGTGGCAAGAGGGATAAAGATGTTGATGAATTCGAGAGAGATGTTTTAGGAAGAACTGTTTATGCTCAAATGAATTTGAGAGTACAGATGAGGAAGGCACCAGGTATAGTGAAATATCTGGAAAGATGCTGGTGAACTTCATTTAGAAAGGGAAACTCTAGGGGAACAAGGGATAAGGGAAGGGAAAGGCAAATTCACTCCAGACATTTAAAGTTTTACTTACCTGTTTCTTGATGTCCTACTGGTATGCAGATCATATACCCAGAGAAAAATCTGGATTAGATGTACTAAAGTGGGAGTTGTCAGCTTACACTTTATAACAGAAATTATGAGAGGGTAGGTGAACTGCAGAGACCCTGGAGACTGTAATATTTTATGGAAAAAGACAGAACTAGGAGCATAAAATGAACACTGGTAAATGTGTTTGTGTATGCATGGGATCTGGGATAGGCAGGGGGAATGGGAGAATTAAAGTAGCAGTTTCTACAGTGAAATCTAAATAGCTAATAAAAAAAATCACTGCTTTCCCTTTAGTCTCCTTTCTTGTTTTCCAAAGTGCTTTTTCCAACCTCTTTTATCAAGTCTCCACCTGCCACCTCTCTTCCTTAGATGAAGATCATTTCATGTAAGAGTGTTTAAATACTCGCAAGTAAGAGGAGTAATGAGGTAAGTTTTGAGAATTAACTATGGAAAGACTTCCAGTGAAATGGTGAAAGCAGTACCTATAGATTCACAGGAGTTGCTTTCAGTTTGAGATGCACAGCAGCAAAAGCTGGGTGATGGATGCACTGAGTATGATTATTAAGAGGAGAGAGAGAGGACAGCAGCTAAAGGGTTGTGTGGCATTGAGGGACATTTTTCGTTGCTTCACTCTTGCAAGTTTAAATATTGATGGAAAAGATGGATCAGAGGAAATGACTGAAAACAAAAAAGCAGGGAAAAAAACAATATGTGAAATTCCTACCATCCTAAAATCAGTAATTTGGAAAGAAGCTCTTTATTTGTCCTAAAGCAAGGGTCACTTTTCCATAGTAACAGAGGTGAACAGAAAACCTGGACTCAGTGAAGATACTTTCTGATTTTATGCCATGAAGGCTCTCCTACTATGTACATTCTGCATTCTCAGTGAAGAACCAGGCCAGCCTATCTGCAGAGCATGATAAGAGAGGTAGTGACATGGGAAATCTGAGAAGAAAAGAAAAGGCTGGGAAATGCAGCTTTGGGAAGCAGAAAAGAGCTAAAGAGCAAAGAGTGGAGAAGAATTACTCTTCATTTCAGCTTTAGACTTCACTGAGCCATTTGGTACTTTCAACTTCCCAAGCGATCATTTCCTTTGGGGTAATACAGCTAAGCAATACTCGATTTCTGATTGTAGAGCTGGACATGAAACCCTCAGGATTGTGAACAACAAAGATTAATAGCTGAAGTCTTGAGCTAAAAATATTTGTCACCATTTCAAGAATTGGAAATTCAGTTAGGTTCAACAGAACCTGTTTTTAAATGAAATAGTCATATTTTTTTAAGTATTTCAAGTCTTTCATCCATTCATAGGGCCAACAATGAATCAAATCAATATTTTTCCTTAGGGAACATTTCAAAGGAAAAGAGGAGGAGAGAAAGCTCTGAGCAGACACAGAAGGGATGAGGAGGAACAGGTATTGAAAATCAGATTTTTACACCTTCTTGAGTATCAGCTCCTTGGCTCCACGATGCTTATCTTTCCCTTGATTTCATGCGGTAGAACTCAAGACCTTTGCCACAAAATGCTGAGGATCTTGCAGAAAGTGTAATTTCCCTGAGCTTGTGAAAAAAAAGTTTAAAGTTCCTACTGAAGAGGAGGACAATCCTGTTACATAGTTGTTAATCTGAAGCCCTTCTGTTAGGTTATTTAAAAAATGATAAAATTCACTCAGCTAGGGAATGAAAACATTTTTATTTCCTTTATCACCTAGGTTTATATAGCTTTCCATTCCTGTCTTTCCAGCACATTCTTGTCTTGGCAACACTACCCAGGGGAGTGGGAGAGGACGTGCTGTGTCAGATTACTAGGCTCTGGTAGTATCTGCCTTGATTTTTCCAATCCTACCTGACTATCAGAAGCAACAGAACAGTAACGTTAACATTCACATTATATAAAATAATAAAATAAAATATTTGACCCTGAAGACATTTTTAGATAATTCTCTTTGAAAGTTCAAACTGACTTAATGACATAATTTATAAATAACATCAACAACAAAACTACCTCTTGAGGGCAGAATACACATTAAGAAATCAACACCATATGGAGACAAGAGCACAAAAAAGATGGGGTTGGGAAGGCCATTACTATTGCCTTGAGTGCATGTGTTGGGAAGAATGAAATTATCAGTTAAAATCTACTTTGCTGGCAACATGGAGGAGAATATGAACTCTTAAGTTACAAAAAAATTTCAAACTAAGTGCTTTCTTACCTCTGTGCAGACTACTGAAAGGAAAAAAGAAAATTAAAGGTGACGCAAATATCAGACACCAAATAAATGAACCAAATCCAACAGAAACAGATTTTTCATCTAGATAAATCAAATTCATGGTTAACTAAAAAGAAAAGTCATCTAAAAGGAAGGGTTGAGCTAAGTGGGTAAAGGAGTCAGTTACATGATGAACGACAGAACTGGATGTTGCTGGTCAATATCATGTATTCTATACGCATTGATTTATGATGATGTACACTTTAAAGGTATATATATATATATATATATATATATACACACACACACACACATATATGGTTATGATGCAATGCTCTTCAATACATTTTTTCATTTAATTGTATTTTGAAAAACAATGCATCATAATATTACATAGCTGTAAGCGCAATAATTTTTTAAAAAGGAAAAGCTTTTATACTCTTGTGATTTGTCTAGGAAAGAAATGACGCAGGAATGTACTTTTCCTTTTTATCCAATTTCATTTCTCTAGAGTTCTAATAGGCAATACAGCTCACACATCAAGATTGTTATGTGCAATCGAATTATCAATTATTTTATGCGGATTAACTTCTCTAACCTTTACATCAACTCAATAAAAGAAGCAGTTTTTATATTTACTTTAGAAATGAGAAGATAAATGGCTTGCCGTAGGACTCACCGTTAGAAAATAATAGAAATGGAACTAGAATTAGACAGCCTGGCTCTCGACCCATTCTCTTAACCATCATGCATACTACTTCCTTTCATTATTAATATATAATTTCTTATGCTGTTATGGTCTAGGATATTTCCAATGTCGCTGTATTATATGGTAAATTCAAGAGTCCAATACTTATACTGAACAAATCTCTTTAAAATTGTAGTATAAAATAATTGTTTTGATCATAATGCGTTATTATTTTTATTATTTCACATATTAACTCAGCATTGTTGGCATTTAATATACTGTCTCCTTAACTTTGTAATAAATAACCATCTGTACCATTCTACTCCCTATACTTAACCATGCTCCTGACCTTTGCTTTGTGTATCTGGTCACCGTCTGCATTTATTCTGACAATTGTCTTTCCTTATTGTCCAAGCAGCCTCATGATTTATTACCGTCTCCATCAGCATTTACAGTTTTCAATCCTTAGTACAGGTTCACACATACATATTAAACATCTATTAACTGACCTATCATGTTCTAGTGAACACATCTATAAAATATACATGCTGTTTCACACGTCACAATGTTTAATAATCTCCCTGAATTAGTAAAACAAATGCATAGGAAAAATCTCAGACTTCCCTGCTAAACCTCAAATCATTAAAAGCACAGGCTCTAAATGTACCATTTAGATCAAGGCACCCTTTTCTGCTTCTCTCCTCCTGTGTTTTTATCTTTATTGCCGCAGGGGCTGATTGGTTCATCAGTCCCGCCAAGTTCCAGCCTTCTTCCTGGCTCCCCTAGTCTCCTACTCACACCTCACATTCTGTTTTTATGTCAATGTGACTCCTCCAACATCTCTTACCTGTCATAAAGCAAAAACCATGTAAGTTACATATTTGGTATTTCATTTAATCTTTTATAATTTTGTTGAGAACTGCCCAACCATCTGTAACTGTAATTGAGAGTATCAGGGACTAATTACCAAACCCAATGACCCTTTCAAAGGCCTCCCCGGTCTTAAATGGTGACTTTTCTTACAGAAGCATTTTTAGTCACCTTGGTTGTTCTCTCTGGCTCTGGAACTTGAACCCAGGTCCTTGGGATGTATGTGGACTGTGCTTGCCTGGAGGTGGAAGATCCACCACTGTTCCCCCAGGGCATGCCAGCTCTGTGACTCTTAATGTTGATCATCATTTCCTCTTTTTATGAATCCAATGTGCACAGACTCAATGACGGCTTTGTGCCTTAACTCTGAAGTGAGTTACACAAAAACCAATCTCGAACATTCGTTTGAAGACTACATCAGTAAACACAGAAAGTACTAGGGGTCACACCTAGATATCAAACAGTAGCTTATATCTTCCCTACCTCTTCTAAACTCTAGATAATTAGAACACATTATTTCTTATAAAACAAAGAAATCCAGTCCTATATTATAGGTGTGCTTTTCCTAATAGATGTTTCTTAACTACTAGTTCCGGTGCTACATGAAAACAGATTTAGAGCTTCAGGAACACAGATTTTTCTCATCATTTATTTCCCCCAGGGTCTAGACAGTATCATGCAAATGTCCAATAAATACCAATTTCATCAAGAATAAATAGGCAAATGAATAGTGGTCTATTTTATCTTTTATTACATCTTTCTTAATTTAACCACATTTAAATTCATTTGCTACCTTCAATAAAGGTTTTAAAAATTCAGAAAAAGGTAACAGATGCTAAGTTTTGTCTATTTGCCCCGCTGCCCCACCCTGGGTCACTTGGGCTTAGGGAGTCTACACCTTAGCCTGCTCGGCCATTTGAACCACCAGGGAGCACTACCAACGCTATTTTTCAAGCTTCCCTTGAGTGTTTACTCTGTACTAAGAAATTAACATATGTTAATTGATGAGTTCCCTCTGCAACCCTAATAAAATACTATCTGTGTTAACATATGCAGAACTGAGGTTCAGAGATGCTAACTGACTTCCCACAGATGACACGTCCAAAAGTGGAGAGATAAACATATGAACTTGAAGTATCTGACCTTTCTTCAGCCTCATCCCAAACCTGTCTCATAGGCATAACAAGATGGACCCCGTCTAATGAGTCCAGAAATCATACGATTCCCCTTTTCTAAATATCCATCATACGCAAAAATGCTGTTGCATTGCTCATTTCTTTGTCTCATTAATATTACTATTATCTCTCTGATTCACTCTTTAGAAAGTAAGAATGGGAAACCACACAGTATGCTTTTTCTCTATCACCTAACTCATCTGACACAATTAATCATTATTTAGAGCGACCCTATGATTTTAGATAGTTTTTACTCAAATTTTTAAAACTTTTTGCTTCAGAATAATCCATTTTCTCTCACAGCCAAAACATCAACATTCTTGCTTGTACTCAGCGTCAAGCGAAACCACTACCTCTGTGTGAGGCAGGGACTTTGTTATAGGAAATGTGGGGTATCACTATAAAGAAATATTGCTGTTTCTTTTTTTTTTTTCTTCTATAAAAGTTTCAATTTTTGTAAATTTCAATGCCATATACTAAAAAATGTCAATGCTTTTTTGGAAATAAATAAGTACATGAAAAATATAATTAGCAACCTTCCTTAAGTACTGGACCAAAATACTTTATGGAAAAAAGTCCTTTCATTTTCAAGGCCCTTTCATGTGCATATTCAACAATCCTCCCTACCATATTTAACATACTAATGCCAAGACCTGCTCCACGTTCATGGCTGTGTTCTGCCATCTTGAGCATTGCCTTCCAAAGAGACACCAACTGTAAACATTTATCAAGCACACATTACCTTGAAAAACACAATTACTTCATATAAATGCCTATATTAGGTGTAACAATAATTGGTATTTGTCAATCCTTACTATATACCTTTCAAGATGCTAGCATTTCATCCTCAGTGTAATACTATAAGCGAGTATTGCCCCCATCTGTTTTAAGAGAAAACTGAACTGGGGATGATCAGCAACTTGCTAGATGTTACAAAGCACTAAGTGCTAAAATCAGAATTTGAACCAAGAGCATTTGATTCTAGAGCTTACATCCTTACACACTAAGAGAACAAGATAGCAATGAAATTTGGATATCCCTCCTCAAGGTTCAATTGGGTTCTCTTGCTAGGAAGATATGCCCAAAATAAGGAAAACAGAACAACCAAATCCACTCAAATGTGGGTGACAGCCCTGCCAATTTGGTCACTTTTACTATGACAAAAAGATCAAAATGATTGATACTAAAATTCCCTACCTCTGGTTTTCTAGATTTCAAGTATTGTCACAACAATCCATGAGTATTTCAAGAGTTGAAATAAATTCAAGATACCACACAGGACAGAGCCAGTGACCACCAACCAACCAACCAGAGCTAATGACAACCTCAGCTGCAGGGATTATACCGCCAGGTAACAATGTTTCACACTATGCATAATCTGTGTAGCTCTAACACTCTAAATCCTTAGTGCGATGATCACACTTGGTAAAAAGAATAAATGCTTATAGAGGCAGATGCGTTCGCTTTAGTCTCTCTCCATACTTGGTCAGAATTATATTAAAAACCTTTTAATGACGCTTCAGACTCGATTCATTACATTTTTACAGATTGAAAGCAATGGAAAAAGTAACAAACAAAAATACATAGCAAAAGAAATGATTGAGTGGACTTCTTCTTTTTTTTTTTAAGTGAGACCATGTGGGTATGTGATACGTGGATAGGTGTGTTGCTAAATAAATATGTGAAATGAGCGCATCTGAGAGTTCACTGATCCAGTCCAAAGTTTACCCCCACTGCGTCGGGTATAAAGTTTTCTCCAAAACACTTATATGATTTACCTTTCACCCTGACTTTAGTTTTTCACCCTCTTTCAGGCCACCCTGGTGGAGTTTAGTAGTAACGGACATCAGCTATGAGTGAGAAATGGTGGTAATCATGTCTTGAACTTTTGTGTGTCTTGAACTTTTGTGAATGACCGATCCCTTCTTTTCAATCTTCAAAAAACACAGTCTGTATATACTTGGGCCTATGCAAATCTACATTCTAAGTGACACAAAAGTCTTTTATTTTGTTATCTCTTCAAGCTTTATGGTACATTTTGAGATAATTTAGAAATCATTAGCTTTATGGTGTAACAGATGAAGGTCATTAGGAGAGCAGTATCTGGTTTATGAGAGCTTATCATTACCTTAACGATCATCTTCAGAACCGCCTACTCCTTTGCACATTTTCACCTTTGTTTCCACAATGGTGAGTTTGTTAAACACATCCGTAAATATGAAGGAAAGAAAAGGGCAGCGGCATCACACACAGCAGGTAGTTTTAAGACTCTGAAGTATGTAGTCCTCACCTCCAACACAAGCAAGCCAAGCAAGTGGGAGACGCAACCGCCAACCAAAACAACCCAGCCTGACTCTGTATGTCACTTACACCGTGCAACACCGCTTTCCTATGTTAATCAGTAAGCATCCTCAAGGTATTCTTCATGTCCCTCAGTTGGCTCTGTCCATGTCCATACAAAAGTGTGCAAGGAGAGGCCTGGCTGCCAACTTCCCTCACGGTTGCCATGGCTACGTCAGACAAAAGTTTAAAAAACAACAAAACTTAATTCTCTTTTTGGTAGCACTTAAACCACCTAAACTTTTTCACCCTTTCTCCTATGCATTCTTCTCCTCATCACTAGGTTTATTTTCAAGAAATAAAATTACAGTTTAAAATATTTGGTACAGCTTGCCCTATTCAGCCATGAGCAGGGGGATAAATCTAATTGCTGGGGTTTTTTGGGTTTTTTTTAACCAAATTGTGAAGAGAATACTATGCTTCCAACTGTTTCTCAGAGGGCAAGGAGATGAGCTCATCATGTTGTGATCTATTAGGTCACAATAAATGACGAAGAGACTTGCTTCAGTGTTCTCTGTGAAGATGTCCTGTAGCCAGTCAGAATGGATTTTCCATAAATTCAAGAAAATAGCCTTTAAGACCCTAATTTAAAATAGACATGGTAGCTAATTAAGAATAGTGTGGCCAAACTAATGCATCATTCACATCCACTGCGTTGATAAGGGCCGGCCCGGGTGCCAGAGGAGAGAAAATCTTTATTTTTATTTTTTCTGTTGTCCTTAGCTTCCAATATCTAAGATGTTTGCTGGAAAAGAAACACAGACACACTTTACAGCTTTCAGATAAGCATGACAAAGGGAAGCAAGAGGTGGTTTGCACAGACTGGGTACCAATTATCTGACATGTTGGCATCGTAAAACAAGTTTAAAATGACACAGAAAAAAATATGTTCTTAACCAAAAGGCATAATCCCCTCCAAGTGTGGAAATGATTACCATTAAGAGCTGGACAGAGATGCTGAGGAATCTTTGGATTTTTAAAAAAATTAATGGAGATGATATCCCATAAATGTAGGATTTTAGTGGATCTGCCACTATAAGCAAAACATTCAAAATACTTTCCATCTCTAAGATGTGATGTCAGGACGTATACACCTTGTTATGTTACAGGCATGATTATTTCTATAAATAGAGATTTTGAAGTACAAAGATATAAAAGGTCCTACAATTTGAAAGTATACTGAGAGTAAAATTGTTTTGTTCTTATTTACTATGGCAAAAAAAATCTAGGCTAAGCCTAAGTTTCCAAACAATTCTGGAAAATATATTATTTAAAATTGTGGAATTCTAATGCTTGTTTTTATTTTAAAAAATTGCAAGATCTTCATATTCTGAAATGCTTGTTTCTGAAACTCATATTAATTGCAGCTTAGGTGCTAAACAACTTTGCAACTACTTTTTAAAAAAACTAATCACTTTAGTATATTTAATAAAAAGTTTTGGGGGGTAGTTTTTATTGACCTATACTTGCATATAAATGATTAGAAAGAGAAGTATAATAATGCTAGGTATAATGGTTTTGCTCTAAAATATCATTTTGCTTTAATTACCAGCCTAATGCACAGCTTCATTAAGATCTAAATATATAACTTTAATTCAAATGCAGCTGAAACTAGAGAGGAATGTCAATTCCAATTTTAAAAAGAAAAATTAAAAATTTACTATACAGTGATCATACAATAATCATTCTCAACTAAATGTATTAATTATCAAGAGGTTATTTTTCAGTATATGTATATTTCAGTGGGCTAAAAAGGAATTACAGCATCCCAATCACAACAAATACACAACATTAATTCAAGAAAATAACATAGCAATTATAACCACTATTTCAATAACATCTAAATAAGAATTCAAAAGTATTTTAAAATTATTATAAAATGTTAATAATCTCAAAAGCTTTATACTCATTTCAGTAACTTAGTTCCAACTTCGCAGAGCCCAGACAATAAAACTCTTAATTATTGTGTCATTAGAACTATTTTTTCAGCCCTCTTAGGTTGTGTGAGAGAAAAGAAAAGAAGCATTTATAGAAACAACTTGGGACTTTTATTTCTGCATCATAGATGGGACAAATGTTCACATGTCATGGGAATTAGAAATATTACTTTTAATACAAAATCACAGAAAATACAACTCATAATAGCAAACAAGGCATGATAAAAAGAATGTCAAGTATTAAGCTCTGTGAAAATGAATAGTTTCTATCAGTTTCTTCATTTGAATTTATCTAAGTACAATAAATGCTATTTAGACTGAATATTAGATAAACTGCTAGTGATGGAATCTGGCAAAATACCAATTTATAGTACTTTGAAAGTATTAGTCATTCTGTGACTGTGAAGTTCCATAATTTAGAGTATTTCCCTTCAACCCATCATAATAATAAAACTGTTTCAATAGTGACGGTTTTCAATTCCTATAGCCATGGCCATTCTATACTTAGAACCAGAACCACTGTTGTGCACATAACTGCTATAAAAATAGACAGCTCATTTGGGCACCTGACTTGTTTTGAATAGCTTCAGTACTTACTGCTGTCAATGTCTCAATCAGCATATCATCCTTACCCTCAGCACTTTACAACTTGATGATAAATATAGTAAATGATGGCTTTTGAAGAACATTTAGCAATTAGCAAAGTTTATGTCTTTTTAAAATAATTGCTAAATTTAAGTAACACATTATCCAAGAATCAAATTATATGCTCCAATTGAAAACCTAAGTACTTGGCTGACTTACTAAAATTAAAATATATATTAGCAAAATATTGTATTGCAATATTAAACATGTTTTGTTCATCACTGAACAACACTTGGTCAGATGATATACATATATGTATGTGTATGTGTGTGTATATGTAATGAATATATATATATATAATGACCCAGTAGAAGTATGACTTAACACTTACCTAAAACTTGTATGTCAACATATCATAATTTTCTTTCCAAAAATATTTAATAATGCAATTAAACTGATAAAAACTTATTTTTTTCCTGTTTTATCATCCTGTCTTTCACTAAGTGATCAAATGACTGCTATCTTTAAACTTTATCTTATATCTGCAAGAAGCATTAGTTTTACATTCCTTTTTTAAAAATACAAAGGTACATGCTCACCATTCATTTTATGGGCTACTACTACCTTTTCTTTATTGATTGTTAAAAAAATGCTACCCAGGAATATGAATAGGGAAGGCTGTCACAAGACAGCCATCAGTCTAAGTAGTTTAACCTCCGGAATATGGAACTTTGAGAAGCAACTCCTCTTGCCACTCCATGTCTTTCATACCCATTAATTTACTGCCTGGCATTCAGTATCATCTGTACTACAGAAGAAACAGAAACAAGAAAACTGTTTCAGAGAATATAATGAAGTACCAGAGAGTTGATCTGCCATATTTTATTTTTTATGCCTTTTCAAATTTCTCATTAAGGATCAAAATCAATAGAGCCAATGTGAATGTTTTAATGATCTCATTAATAAGATTAATCAGTGTTTTTATGGTAGCTATACCAGCATACTTCAGATGGTTATCATTAATTGAATTAGCAAAATTCATGGAAAAATCATTTTGTTTTTGTTATTTCATTAACACTAGAATAGAAATTTTATTTAACAGTGTATTAACTACTAACATTAATAAAATTCTTGTTTTACATCAAGGGTTGGAAATATAAGAGAAATAGGGGGAAAAAAGTTTCAAAGCCAAAATGCCCATCTTCATTTTTTTCCACTGGAATGATTAAACAGAAAATATTTCAAATGAGAGTTATATCCCTCTGAGTAAAGAAGACAGAGATTAACAATTCTATGAAAATGTCAACATTTTTCCTTAAAATTCCAAACCACCAAAAACACATAAGCAATTAGTTAACTTTGAATGGAAGAGACTGGTAATGACTACCTGTCAAATGAAAGAGCAGCATACTGCCAGAGATTTCACAACTAACCAGTCACTGAGTCGAAAGAAAATTAAACTTTGTTAAACATCAGAACAATTACTTAATTACCATTAATATATATTGCTATCAACACGAATGGACTGCATAAACACTTTCTAGGTGCAGAAGGGACATGCTGTATGTGGGTGATGATCCTTGAAATTAAGAATATTAATATTCGGTGGTGATGACCAGGGCTAACTAGAAGAGTAGCATATCAACATCATGAAGGAGGGTACATATTATTATTAAAAGTTAAATTGCAAAAGTCATTTTATTGATTAATGAACAAAGGATTCAACCATATTACATGTCATCATCTTTTGTGAAGCTTATTTGGCAATATTTCTAAGAAAGAGAATTATGTTGATCCTTGTTAAGTTATGAGCAATGCACATACTAGAGGACTGCATACTAAGTCAAAAAGAAAACATACCGCACGACATGGTGTTTCACACATGGAGGAAAGCTTTTAGCAATAAATTGTTATCACCAGACCGTGACACTGAGGGGCATCCTTAATAACTCTGCCAGTCTACCACACCACACCACCTTAGCGACAAGGGAGAAGAAACAGACTTAAAGTTTCCACAGGGTAAAAAGCTGTTGCTAAGCAGAAATTATAACCGAAAATAGAGAGAGCTGTTGCTCTGTCTTTGAGAACCACTTCCCAATCTGAATGACTGAAGTGGGCCCATTGCCTGTAACACAGGTGCCCAACTAGATCAAAGGCAAAACAAAATCCCTGTGAGTACACGTGTACCGTTCAGTGCGCCATTCCCACAGTTAACTTCCAACCACCCACAATCAAGATCGACCCGAAGACCACTTGTGTAAGGTTATCTTTGCTTTTCTTGACCTCTCTCAGAGTTTTTTCTAGTTCATTTCACATTTCGTGGTGTCTATGACTGGGATCTTAAAACGTGCTTAAACCCCAAACTCCAGATTCTGCTAACATCAGCTCAGAAAAGACTTGGGAGAAATCCCAAGCCTATCTCAACCTCTGCTTCTTTGTGTGCCTTACCAATCCTGCGACCTTTCCCTGGGGGTACTTACCTGCGGCTCCCCGGGTTCAGTAGATTTCACCAGGTGCTTATCCTTGTACAGAGACCAAAGGCCAATATTGGGCAGGAAAATTAAAGCCACCATGAATAACAAAGTCATCTGCAGAAATCTCTTCTGTTTCCTCTTCATTGCAAATGATAACAGAGAAAAGTTAAAGGAGATAGTCCCCTGACTGTTTCTTGTGTTTAATGCCAAAGTCCTTTCCTCTCCCCTGGAAGCACCAGAAACTGAGAAGCTAAAAACTTTCGTTGTGTGCTCAGCACCAATCTGCACGGTTCAGAGGGAGTTGGGCATATGCAGAACAACGCACAGTTACTCCCCCCCAGAAAACTATGACGACTGCATTATCTATTGGCTTAGAAGTAAATGACTTGACTGAGGAAATCATTAAGTCTATCGACCTCCATTAATATAAAACAATGGAGTAAATATGATCGTTTCATAGACTAAATCATAGTTAGAAGAAAGTCAATAGCATGCTAGATATTTAAGGAAACCGGAGTCCTGATGGTTTTTTTCCCCCTTAGTTTGGGAGGGCTGGGTTGGGAGGAGCAGGTAAGTCGCCAGAACTGCTCGGGAGAAAACAGCTCAGCCCCAGCAAGTGTCGGAAAGAAAAGTGTCCGCTTTTGACATTGGAACAGCACTTTCCTCGTCTTCCCTGAACATCTCCTCCAGGGCGCCCCTTGGGCTAACCCACCTGAACTCAAGTTCAACTCCCTCCGGAGCCAGCGTGCTGGCGGGCTTCACGGATCCGGCAGAACTCCGGTTTGGAGAGAGGCCCGCAAACTCCTGGATGCTCCTCGGCTGGCAGGGCGCTGCGACCTGGCAGTGGGGCGCAAAGAGGCCACAGATGTCAGCGGAGCCCAGCCGCGGGGTGGAGGCGCGGCGAGCCGGCTCCTCCTCGCGCCGTCCTCGGAAGGCGATCCTCCGCCAAGTAAGAGGCCCATCAATCTCTTCCCTTCCTCCGGTCACGCTGTCACGCTCCGTAGTTCATGTTACCATTCTTTTCCGGCACCTGAAGGAGCCCAGAGGAATATCACCAGCACCTACAGGGCGACGCTTTCGATCTCCGCCCCCGTCCAGGGGCCGACAGGGGCGACGGCGGTCCGCGCTGCTGGGCTTGGCGGCGGGCGAGGGCACCGGGGAGGGCGAGTGCAGGCGAAGCCGCGCGGCGCTCGCTCCTCCCGGCCGCCCGCTCCTCGGTCCCGCCGCCGGCCTTCCGCCGAGGCGATGCCGCCGCCGACCACGTGCGGGAGCTCGGCGCCCGGGAGAGGAGGGCGGGCCACCCGGAGGGGGTGGGCGAGTCCGCGCAGCCTCCCGACGCTATATAAACAAACCCCGCCGCGGCGGCGAGGAGGCGGCGGGCGAGGGCGCCGCGGGCCGACGCGCTGCTCTCGGCCGCCGCGGAGGCGCTCTGGCTCGGCCGGCGCTCCCCGAACGAGCTCGGCCCGGCCTGAGCCTCGCTGCCCCGCTCATCTCACCCCGAAGGCGCCAGGCCCGGGATTCTGGAGGAAAAGTCGCCGACTGCAGGCGGGTTTGCCCCGGAGTCTGCCCTGGGGCCGCGGAGCTCGGTGAGCTGGGGCGGCGGCGGGAGGCGCAGTGAGGCTGAGCCGGCCGCGCCTAGAGGGGGTCCCGGGCGCGCGTCCCGCCGCTGCGCTCGGGCCGGGCGGTCTGGGGAAGGAGACCCCGGAGCGAAGCTAGGCGGAGGCTCCGGAGACTGGGGCAGCAGCTTCAGGCGCCTCGCCGGGGAAACCCGGGCGGCTGGACCCGGGGCTGCGAGCTCCCGGCGGCGTACGGTTCGCCAAAGCAGCCCGCTCCGGCTCCGCCCGGCTCGGCGCCATCCCGCGCTCCCTGGGGCCGGTAGGGCTACCTCTCCCTCTGGCCGCGCACACTCCTCCCGACCGACGCCGGGGGAACGTGGGCGCCCGGGGAAGTCTCCCGCTGCAACACAAGTACGTGCACCGCTGCGGCGCAGACCTGCGGAGCCCCCGCAGAGCGTCGGCGCGCCCAGCGCCGGGCCCGGCCCTCCCGGGATCAGAGCTCGCAGCTGCCCAGAAACGGGCCTTCGCAGGAGGGGACGCACAGGCACGCAGCGTCCTCCGAGTCAGCCTGTCTACAGCCCAAACCGGCGCCGTGGTCTCGCTCTGTTACAGCCTGGATGCGATGCCCACGTGCTGGATCCAGGAGACTGTGGACTCTGGAATGGCTTTTTCCTCTCTCCCCTTTCCTCCCTCTTCACCTGTCTGCCGCCCTCCTAGTCTCCACCGCCTCCCACTTCTGTCTCCATGTCTCACTTAAGACCACAGACTTGAGTGTGAAGAGTTAGTTATGCCTTCAACTCCGCACATTACAATTTCTAAATGTATTTGAGCAATATATATATATATATATACACACACATCTGCATATTACATATACATAGTCTGTATGCCTGCATGAATTAAGCTTTGTGCTGAAATATTTGGTGATTTGTGTTTTTTTGGTGGATCACTTGATTTAAGAGTATAGGGATGCATTTAGTAAATGCTTTTGAATATCTTATGTAAAGACCAGTTACCTTTCAATATTACAGAAGTACAACTTCCGAACCTAGAGAGTATAATTCCTTATTATCAACCTCAGACACACACACACACACACACACACACACACACACACACACCCTGCTTGTGCACTCTCCATTTCCAACCTTTTCTCTCACAGCAAGTGCAGTTCTGAAACCCAGCAATATGAATTCTGGGAACGACATAGCAGGGACAGGTTTGCTGGATGAATCGTCTCATTCTCAAGGAAAACATTTTAGAGAATTGTTTAATATACTAGATAATTTCTGTCTTACAGCGTTATTACCAATTAAAAAATAAAAGAACTCAAAAGTGCACTTTGTGATTAAAACGATGAAGTCCTTCACATTTAAAATTATACCAATTTCTTTATACTCTAAGAAAAAAAAAGTCCACAACCACAAATAGATATTACATTTGCTAAATCAAATATTCTGGTTTGAATTGTGCTTTATTTTTCCACAAGTAAATAGTCTTGGGGACAGTACTCATTCCAAGAACACTGCTAGTTGCAACAGATGGGTATATCATCTTACTTCTCAGATGAAGTACATAGCAGAAACCAGAAAGAGAAAAAATTATGTTCACCCTTTTACAGTGTAATCCCAGGTAATCAATTTTACTTTATTCTTCCTGTTAAATTTACTTTTGTTGAATTCAAATCATAATATCTTTTCAATCTGGTCTTTTAGAATTTCACATGAAAAATTTCTAACATGACAATGCTTCTAACTAAAATTGATATTTTAAGTTGAATTTACAACCCCCTCCTATTAAGACCTCTAAATGACAATATTCATTCAAACTGAGTCACCTTAAACTGAGCCAAACTCGGAAGTACTACCTTAAAAGAGGCAGCAGAATGTTGTTTAATTACCCAGTATTTAGTGACTGGACAGGTTATTTGTCTCTCAGGAAAACCTGCACCTGAATGGCCACAGCTGGGTGGTTCTGCTTCCTTAGATAATCTGAGGTCTGAGGGGTTGAAAGGACCAATGGGCCAACCAAGATGGCTCCCTTACCCAGACTGGCGGTTGGTGCTGACTGTCAGCTAGGAGATTATCCCAGGCACTTGGTGAAGCCACCCCAGTTCTCTTATACATGACCCCTTCCCATAGCCTGAGTTTCTTACAACTTGGTGGCTGGGATCCAAGAAGGAACATCTAAGAATCTGTGTTCCAAGAGGGAGAAAACAAAACTGGCAAGTCCTCTGAAGGGCCCAGAACTCACTTTGGCCACCCTAGAGGATCAGCCCAGATTCAAGAGTGGGATGGGAGTAGGAGAATAAATTTGACATCTTATCGAGAAATTTGATAAAGAATATATGGCCATCTTTAATCCACTATATTTATTCAAAGATAGGAAGTATAGATCAAAATTTATAATCTGGTTAGATAACCAGATTAGAGGTTTTCATAGATTGCATTGATTCAGGATTATTCAGTTACTACAAAGGGAGTGAATTGACTTTTAGTTTAACAAAGAGTTTAATTATTTTATTTTCACCAAACCTGATGATATGATTGGAACTTAATTTGAAAGAAAAACAGACACTCGTGATCTTATTAAAAATATTTTTAAGTTAGGTTGTTTAAAGCTCTATATCTGCAAAGATAATGTCTGGTGAAATCTGTTGTTTCATAAGTCAAATAAAGGTCATCAGCGATGACCTATAGGGCTTGTATTTTTACACAAATACTATAGAGTCACAAACTAAGCATTTGTCATAAGCATTTGTTAATATAATAAATAAGACTGGATTAAAATAATTATTTTAATGTTATTATGTAATGTATTACCTAGATTTTTAATAGCTATATTGAAATTATTAGTGAAAAATTACAGGTGTTTTTATCTTGGTTCTTAATTATGGTGGGGTTTTTTCCCAAGTTTATATCAGGAGGTACAGACACTAGAACATAAAGATAATGTATCTAGAAATGGAGGTATAGTGTATTCTCCTCTTATCTAATAACAAGTTTTGAAATAAGAAAAAACTCGAGCGTTTTCATACTGAATAAACTACAAAGCTATTTTATTATTAGTCTAATTACTTTAGCTAAGATCTCTTGGTTATTAAAAAAAGAGAGAGAGAGAGAGAGAGATTCCGCATGCCCTGGTGGCTTCAGTGTTGAGTCTGCAACTGGAACGAGACCAGTTCCATGTGTCCACGTGGAGTCCAGACTCAGGTCCCTGACCAGGGCCCAGAAGGAACAACCAAAACGAATGAATAAATGAAGGAATGAATGAAATGCTTCTTCCTACTCTCTCTCCCTCCCTGCCTGCCTGCTTACTTGCCTTCATTCCTGCCTACTTCATCTTAAAAAAATAAAAATAAAAATAAATCTACAATGAAAATTGGAAGGTGAATGTATTGAACTGCTGTTTTAATAAGTGTAAATTTAAATTATATAATTCATTTTGTGTAATTATGATATACGAATCTTCCATTCATTTTTCTGAAAATTTAATTTTGCCACTATATAATAGAGAAATAACTACTAATTTTCATATTAAAATACAATATTACCCAGTCTCTATCACTGTTGAAAATCTTCACCAAAAGAACTGAATGTTGGGCAGAGGAAGCAAAGATGAACATTCTCACAGAATTTTCAGCACTACAGGTAGTTAAAAAAAAAATATTCTAATTAAATATAATGTAAATTAAAAAGTGACGCAAATACCGAAAGAAAAAGAAGGCGGTTATTTCTACGTGGCCTAAATATTTTCTAACTAGAAAAGAAACTTTATTGCATTCAATGCTTAGTAACCTATATTTTAGATTCTATTAATATTGTCACTTAATAGCTTAGAAAACTCAGGCAATGAGATGGTAAGGATCTTGCAAGCAAGTGCTTGAAATTGCTTAGGCAGGAAAGCAAGTTTGTTTCTAAGAGCTTAACCATTACATCATATTTTCCTAAAAGTGTTACTTTTTTCCAAACAAAATGTTAAAATTCTCTACCTATGAGAAAAGACTAAGGGAGATAAAGAAAATTGACTTTTGTGGTGATGATAATAGTCTAGTTTCGTATCCTTAAAATTTCTGTGCTTGGCATGCCCTGGTAGCCTACCAATTTAGTTCACCAGGTGTAGTCCACACATACCACGGTCCCTAGTTCAAGACCCAGGGCTGAGGGGAACAACCAAGATGAATAAATAGGTAAAATAAATAAAATGCTTGTTTCTCATCTTTCTCCTGACCTTCCTTCCTGCTTACTCACCTTCATTCCTGTCTGCCCCTTTCCTTAAAAAATAAATAAAACTTTTCTGCTCGTGTACTGTGTATGTGTAGACTAAAACAAGATGTGCTGGCTGTATAGCCAATTATTTCTTTAACATGATCTGACTTTTAACGCCATCCTCCTGGCTGCTCTGTTGAAAACAGATGACATGTTGAGAGGAAGGCAGAGACTAACTATCATAATCCAAAGAAGACAGTCTCTTGAATCAGGATAATGGCAGTGGAGAATGACAAAAAGTAGGTAGACACAAAATATTCTCACTATAAACTGCTTTGAATCATTGTTGGAATGAATGCTGTTCCAAGTTTTTGGTAAGCTGATTTTCACCTCTTGTGAAACCGAATTTGTCTTTTACTGATAAATGGAGACCCAAAGAGAAACAGTTTAGAGGGACAAGATGCAGTGTCTGGTTGGAATCCCTGAACTGATGGCTAAGAGGGGGAGTGTTGAATGAGAGAGGGGAGTAGAAGGGTGTGGAATGTCAGATGGAGACATAATCTAGAATTCTTTAGAGTATTTAAAAACTATAATATGCTATGATATCACCAGGGGGAGTGAGTGTAGAGTCAATAGAACAAGCAGGAGTACCCCCAAAATCAGAGCTGGAGGCTTAGGGGTGCTAGATGAGGAGAAACCAGCAAAAGACCTTGAGAGACAGCTGTCAGTGTGGTTTGAGGCAAACCAGTCGAGTCAAATGAAACTGTCTCAAGGAAGAAGGGGTGAGAGGAAGGGGTGGTGAATTCCTTTAAATAAAGACAAGGCAAAAATGTGGAGGTGGAAATCCATCACTAGATTTAGCGGCTGTACAATGTCTTTATCCCATTAGGAAGTAGGAAAGGTAGAAGCATCAAATGCAGTCAAAAGTAGCAGTTTAGCCAAAAGAAAAGATGATCTCTTTGGAAAATCTGATAGTAAAGTTTAATTAACATAATTATGTTAAGCACTTAATGACCAAAGCAAGGATTACATTTCAGTTTGTGCTATGCAAGCTTATTTATCTCTAAAAGCAATTATCAAAATAAAATGACAAGATTCCGAACATTACTGTTTGTGACCATCTCAATTTCTTTTCTTCCTTACTGTGAAAGTAAGATACAATGGATATTAAACTCACTGCATATAATCCTCTCAAATGTCTAAGGGGAATAACTAATAAAAGCTAAAAAGGCATTGAGCTAGCCATCATTGCCTCCTGAACCTGTCTGATAAAACTAAGGGTTGATATTCATTCATGTGCTCAACTGATTTCATTGAGAAACTGCTCATATTAAAACCTGTGCTGGATTATCTTCCTATCACCCAAACACATTAAAATCTTGCAGGATTTCACGTCTTAAATATTCAACCCCCTTATCCTCTGGAAATCTGAGGCTCTAATTTAACACAACACAGGTGTGTGTGTGTGAGAGCAGGCATACACACTTTCTTTGGCATAAATATGTAGTAAACATTTTAATATTCCTAATACTCTTAAAATAACATTTTGTCAATTAAAAGTGTTAGCATTGCACATGAATAGATTATATTGAAGTATCGAAAGGAAAAAGGAAGAAGAGTGGGAGGGGGTAAGGGAAAGAGATTTTGAAAGGCTGATTAGAGATAAATACAAATTCACGCTCAGTGCATCTTAACTCCTAAATTTGTATTTTTTATAAAATCATCACTGTATATTACTATCAACTTCTATTCATCAGCCACTCACCAATTTTCCCCTATTCACTATCTGATTCTTTCTGAATAATTCAGTTCGGATTCTTTTCTTCCTTCCACTCATCCTTCCATCCATCCATATATACATACATTAAAAGAAATCATATAAAAAGAGTTCAAGTCAATTAGGTATGATAGGTCTAATAGTGCATCAACAATTCTGGAACCCTGAATAATTGATTACCACAGCAGCTGCGATGTGTGGCTTCACCTCCAAAGAAGTAAGCATCTCTTTGAGATCTCCCTTTAAGATGCTCTAAGAGACAACTCAGTGGTAGTGAAATGAGCAGATATAAGAAAAATGTGTATTCAAACTCCATTTGCATTAATAATTACAGAATGACCAGGAAAGACATTTAACTATAATGGATATTATCCTTAAAAAACTAAGAAATGGTAAAATTATTCCTATTGCAAGAACGATTTATCTGTACTATATATAAGTGAAATCACATGATGTCTGTTGAATCCATAATCCCAACCCTAGTGTCATGCTGATTTATGAGGCAGCCTCCTAGCCACAAGTGCTAATGAGCGCTTGAAATGTGAAAATCCGAACTCAGAGAATCCTGTTGGTGTAAAATACACCCTGGATTTGAAGATTTAGTACAAAATAAGGAGTATAAATACATCATTAATATCTTTAAAAATGCACATATATATATATGCTTGTAATTATAGCATTGGGACATGTTGGGTTAAATAAAACTTATTTTTAAAAAATAATTGTGATGATCAGAACAACATACAACAGTGTTTTCTGAAAGTTAAAAAATGTTCCGTAACTAAGTTTCAATGACATAGGCAAAATAGTCACAATAAACAGAGATAATGGAACCTGATTAAATAGTTAATCCCTTATCATGACATTTCTCTTTCTTTAGTAAATCACAGGGGAAATTGCATCTATTTCAATTGTCAGTCTATACAGCTCCCTCAAAATAGAGGAGAGGAATACTTCCAAATAAAATCTGTTCGCTTTAAGCCAAATTTCATAGTATCTTCATCAAGACTAGGAATATTTTAATATATACTACTAAGTTATAATGATTACAGTTTTAATAATAGCATCAATTATAATTTATCATTAGTTATGCTATCAATGACCCTGTTTGGTAAGTGCTTTTATGTTTTAGACACATTGTTCTGTATATTTTACACATCACCTAAATCAGTTCCTAAAAATCTTTTGTTTCATCAACACTAAAATAGTAAGAATGACCCTCATTTTAATGATAAGGTAAGCAAAGTTCAGGAAGATAAGAAAAATTAGAAAAAGTCAGCGCATATATGATAAATATTTAAACTGACTAGGCAGACAACTGAGTCTAACATCTGAGCTTGTGATATTAAAACAAAAGCATAACTATATTTCTGAAATTGAAAATTGATTTTAGCCTGTTTGTAAAATAAACCCCTGATTAAATTCAAAATCCAAAGTTATATTTTTAAATGACATGTTTTCTATAAAAGGATGAAGTAAACTTTCAAATAAATGTTTTACATCTATTAATAAAAATTTCCAAGGTAGTTTCAAAAGAAAACCTTTGACACTGTATTGAATCGTGTTCACAAACATATGACAGATAGATAGATGTATATTCTATAATATATATCTGATGAAGGTTTTAAGACCTATTGGTCTGCCTGAAACTTGATTTGGAATTGCTTGCAAGAATTCAAAGACTGGGTTTGTCTGATGTAAATCATGAAAGATGACAAAATAATAGCTTTATGTCATAAAACTGCTAAAGGGAGCTGCAAATAGATGTTAACAATTGTACTTACAAGACATGCTCCCCTCCTATCTTTAACAGAATCCACCAAATTAAAATTATTCATTAACCAGTTTTTCAATAGTATCTAAGCTTTAAAAGTTCCATTTATGGCCATCCTTTTATGTCCTAAATATTTTAAACATTAAATTTATATACATGTCTGTTTATTTGCAGTGAAGATCCAACATCTCTTTGGTGCTAGAAAACATGGTATTACCCCAAATGGTGAACACTTTTCCATAATAATCATCAGTGGAAACAAATCCAAGAAAATATCTCATCCTTAACATTCTATAAGCACTCAAAACATTTTTTAATGAATGAATACCTGAACATTATCATTGGCTCTAGAGAATATATTAGACTTCTTTAGTCACATTGTTGGAAGTATTCTCAAAAATCACTTACACAAAATATTATTCTGTAGCTTACATCACTACATGCACAAAGATATTCTTAAACTCTTGTTAAAAGACTTGCAATATCAGGAAATCATCTACACATCAAGTTCCCATTCCACCCTAAACAAATCAGCTACAAAAGCTCTCTTCCTGTACATTGTGCCTGGTCCCATGTCCAGTGTCCTCCCATCAGTCCAATCCCTTTTTTACAGGACAACATTTTCAATATTTGAATACGTTGTTTAGTAAAGATCAGCCATAAAGCCTACATAATGTATATGATAACATGTTTCAGTATATTTTAATTTTGAGAAGGAGACGTATGAGCTAGTTTGTTTAATGAATGTAATAAAAACATTTCTGAAATAGACAAGTATGTCTTCAGTTACCTAACATGTGACCATTAAACTGGTAAACACATTTTTCCATACTTATCAGGAAAGAGCAGAAATTCACATTCCCTGGGAAGCAGAAGAGTATCCATTTGCTTTCTTGCTTCAGGGCTGCATTGTTCCCTGTGCTCTGTGATAATATAATCCAAAACAAACTGACCCATCTATTTCCTCAGTACCTTATACGGTTCACTCGACTGTAGCAATAATATCATGCTAACTGGTATGCATGAACAAGTGGTTACTTCCTGAACACATTATAAAAAATATACTCTTCAGAAGGTGGCAGAAAAAAAACTAAAAGGCTTCAAGGACCCACCAGATTGGTGGATTTTTAGGGATTCCGAATTCTGGGAATGTCAGGTTATACTCGCTTCCTAAAGAAAAGCACAAATTATTACATCTCATTTCTCTCACCGCTAAAAAAGAAACAGTGGAGAATATTAGTACAACCCTTACTGACTGAAATAAACAGTTGTCATCTTTGAGTGGGACTCAGAAAAGGAACAGGTTCTGCAGAAGACCTGGACAGTGGCGATAGGCCTGCCATTCAACACATGGTAGAGATGAGTCTCGGAAGAATCACCAAGGGAAACGATGAGGATCCATGACTAGCCCTGAGAGAAGAAATCACAGCACAGTCTCTAAAGTTCTGGAGAAAGGTCACGCAATCAGAAGCAGAAGAGTATTCTTGAAAGCAGTTCCCAGTGGCTTGTAGGTCTTCGTAGAGACAACACTTAAGCATAGGACAGCCATTGTCCTGGAGCTTCCCAATGTGGATTTGT
This sequence comes from Solenodon paradoxus, assembly GCA_004363575.1. NCBI lineage: Eukaryota > Metazoa > Chordata > Mammalia > Eulipotyphla > Solenodontidae > Solenodon > Solenodon paradoxus. Next base: position 231,375 of record RJWH01000486.1, on the reverse strand, counting down.
CACAATGACCAGACCCCGGGGATTAGGTGACTTCAGCAGCAATCCTTCATACATGCAGAATATGCCATTGGCACAAGGAACTCCAGGTCCAAGGATACAAGTAAGCTGCACAAAGATGTGGCCAAAACATCAGTGACAGCCACCATTGTCATGCCAGCACCTTTATGTTACCTCACCTCGATGGGCGCACCTTTCTAACAGAGAGGAAAAGCCCAAATTTGGGTTTTCAGATGGGCCAGTCTAGCATGTAGGTGATTGCCAAGTTGAAGTGCTTGTGCATAACTCAGGTGCAATTCTAAAATTCAGCATTGAGGAGAAAGACCCATTCACTGTAATTGTTTGGGGTTTAGATGGAGAAATAATGGAAGACGAGAGACAAGAAGCTCTATAGAAGAAAACATAAGGATGAACCAATAAGAGTTTAAACAAACCATGAGCACGTGTAGCGTGACACTGTCCATCATAAAGCAACCACTATGAAACTGGCACTTTACAATGAGTACATCGAAAGACCTGGCTATTTGACACCAGCCTGTCTTCTCTTTGGTTATCTCAGCACCAGCACAATGGGCTAATTAATGGAGTAGCTATGACGATAGACGGGAATCTTTGTGTGAGTCTGTCTGGAATTCTTTTCGGTAATCCTGAATTAGCTACTTTGACCACCAAATGTCCAATCTACCAGTAACAAGGACTTAGAAACAAGGCAAATAAGTTGAATTGGCATAGTATCTCACATAATATCCTACTGGGTTAAGAGATTTACTTTAAACAGGAGAGAGGCGATGGTCATATGGCAGGTTCCACTTCACCTGCCACTTGCTATACCATCTAGAAGCTATTCAACTAGGAGAGCAGTAAAGCAACGTTTCAGAGACAACTTTGCAGCATGACTCTGGAGATAATACATTGAGTACAGGTTGGGCACATGCTATTAAAATAATTAGAATGTATAGCTATAGAAAAAAAATGGTAGGTAGGAGAGGCCCACTTGAGGAATTGGCCATTCTTATCCCTTTACCCCTAGACTGCTGCTCTCAGAAGGAAACACTCCACCAGAGCTGACATGAAAGTTCTAATACACTTGAAGCTACTGCTACTATCTACTTACTGTGTACTTCTTGGACCAAAAAACTGGAAGTCAAGGCAACAGTAAACTACCCTTCAGGCAGCTGACACTGATTATCAGAAGAGGGAGTCCTATTTTTGACAACTTGATAATTCAAAAGCACATTTATTAAGACCCTCTTGTCCAATCACGACAATGAATGGGCAAGGGAAACATTCACAGCCTGAGAAACACACGATGAAATACACAAAGTTCAGACACTTACAGGCGATGTCTGGCTCAGTCCTCCCCATGGGTCAGGAAGCAGGGTGTTAGCCGTGCATGACGGGAGCCCAGAATAAGTAGTGAAGCTGGAGGAGACAAGTTCTGAGAGATGGCTTCGAGACTCATCGTCCTGGGGCTAAGTCTGTCCCACTCACTTTCTTCTTGAAGTTTCTCCTGGAAGAGGAGCCGACTTGCGTGATGAGCAAATTGCTTTCTGATGGGTGACTACTTCAAGACCATCTGAAACAATATGTGAACTACAGTGCTATGGTTTGCTCCCAGATCAGACTTCTGTGATTTTCATTTCTCCAGTTGTCAGGAGTGCTGGCTGCTGGTGCCACGCAGCTAAGTCCCTCTCTGTGACTTGCCCCTGGCCAGGGGAGGCTGTCTCCTATAAGGCTATCACCCCACATCACCACTCCTTGGGAGAAAGCCAGAAGGGAATGTTGATGGAGTAAAAGGCTTGCCTCTTGTTTCAAAGGTAGCGACTCTGAAGAACACTGACAGCCTCGAGCTGCTCACAGGATCCATTGAAATGTGGAGTTGCAAGTTCATCAGGTCTCAGCTTTTCCCATTGTCCACACCTCCTTCCCTACCTTTTACTAATATAATTTCCTGGAATACTCCCTATTGAGCACAAGATCTATAGTCTAACTAAAATTTCTCAACTCAGAATGCGTGGAATCACTTGTTTGGTACTCAGCTCTTAGATCTTATAGCAACTACGGTATTTTCTTCAGATTACAAGCATATATTAGGTAGCATTATAAAACTACTCTGAAGACATTTTCTAAAAATGACTTAAGGACTTTTTACGGTCCCTGTTTAATTAACATTGATAACATACTTTATAGAAAGGATTACTTGGGGAGGAATAAAAACAATATATTCAACAGCTATAATGACTGCTTTTAATGCCAAAACATTGAAATAAAATCCCCTTAATATTAAGTCTATAGAATTAAAACCTCATATATTACCATTAAATCAGCGGTGAACGACTGGCCTTTCCCCCATATTCATTTGGGTAATGTGATGATAGGTTAGTCAGGAAGACCAGTCTGAACAGCTAAAAGTGTGTAGGTCAGACGCACAGTGGGTGTAATGTCACATAAAAAGTATTCATATGCTTTCTCTCTCATTTCAGGTTTCCTCATAACTTGACTTTTTTGCTAGCTGAGATCTACCTTGTGGAGATAATGACCCCCTGTCTGTCACTCACCTATCAAGTCACAAGGTGGACTTCAGAAAACTGACAGTTTCCATGAATAACAATCACACATTCAAAGATGTCTCAGGAAAAGGGCATTTTATTGATGAAAAGGGGACAAGAGCGTTTTATCTCTTCCCCTCGCCTTGCCCTCCTGCAAGGTGGAGTTCAGAGGAGCCGCTCACCCGCCACTACCTGCTTCACTGTTCCACCATGTATACAGCGGAGCAGAAATCCAAGACTCCTGTGTCAATTATTTTCTAGGACAGATTTTAGGTTTGTCTATTTCCTCAAAAAACAAATTCTAAATATTCACTGAGTAATGAAACAATGTACTTCTGTACAGTAATGATTTATTAGCATAGTTATTATTGACTAAATCTTCAGCCTCAGCAGTTACACATTCAATCAGAGCCATATAAAGGTAAGGCGTATTAAATTCCCTTCTACTCCTCAAATCCCTAAAAGTAAATCAAGGCCCCTACTTGTAATGTGGGAGATTAATAAGTGATCCTTTTATTCCAATACCTAAAAATGTCTATGTTTCACCTAAATCATAACTGTTTTCATTTACTTTATATATAAATGATAATATTCCACCTATGTGCAAGCCGATCTTTTACACTGTGGACACAGCAGTTAGGCAAAACGAAGTTCTCTGTCTTCATGGTGTTATACACTAGTTTGTAGAATAAGAAAATAAAACACACACAGTAAGCTACAAAGTGTAACAGAGGGTGACTACTACGGCGAATAGGCAGCAGGGGCTGGGGGAACGCAGCGCGGGCTTGCCGCGATCCAAAACAGAGCAACTAAGTAAGAGCTCATTGACAGGACAGCCAGGCATCTAGAAAGAGGACAGGCGAAGAGTATCTCAAGCCAATGGAATAGCAAACATCGTTGCCTTGAAGTCATGGGTCGTGATATGTCATCTAGGAATAATACTGTAATTTATCTTCCATTAGATCAGCCATTTCTTTCTTCTCCCACAAATATTTTAATTACTTTATTGTTTTTACTTAATGAGTATTTATCTACTATTTTTAGTTAAATAGTATCATAAAAGAAAGTAAAATATTGATAATTGCTTCCTCAGTGACAAAAGAATTTTCTATAGGATATATTTACATATATACATAATGCATTTATATATACATGTAATCCATTTTATATACTTATTTACACAGACACACACATATATATATATGTCTGTGTCGGTAGTATATACATAGTAGTATACATTATTTTTGATTTGCTTCTAATAATGAATAGCAAAGACATCTACATCTATAGGTGTTATAAAATATAATTATAATAATATAGTTTTTAAAGAGCTTGCTATGTATCAGACACACCTCTAATTTGCACACATTTACACATCTAATTGTTTTTATAAAAAGCCTATTTTCTTACTCATTTTGATGATTAGAAAACTGAGCTACAGGACAGTTAAACAGTTTGTATTATATAATCTAGCAAATTGTACATAACTAGTAATTCATACAGCTGGAAAAACATTGAGTGGTATATTAGTCCATTTGCCTGAGTAATGCCTATCGTTCTCTGAAATCATGAGTTATTTGTCATAAATAGACCCATTAATGTTCCACTTGAGAATATTGAAAGAATGGGTTCTACTCTGCTGGAAATGATCTTAAACCCACTCTGTGTGCTGCAAGTCTCCATTTCTACTGTAGTTGCAGACATCACCATTCAATCCCCACTCTGGCAAGTAATTCTTGAAACCACTCTCATGATTATTTCCCAAGCAGCACTCCAGGTAAGACTGACTGAAGACTCGAGAGGGGAGTCATTGTGGAATCTATTTGCCATCCAGCGAAAAAGGTAATAGCGAACCACCTAAAGACATCTAAAAAGAAAATTGACAGAGACTGGCATATTTTGGAGCATTCTTATTTTGGTGTATGGAATATAATCTGCTTTGTGAATAGTGAAAATAAGGATCCCAATAACAAGGCTATTGAATAATTTAGTCATGAGATGATGAGGTCCTAGGGTAAGATGTTAGCAGTGGGAACAGAAAAAGAGGGGGCAGAGAAAGGACACATCATAAAGGAGTTGGAGAGATGTGGCAATAATTGGATACCGTAGAGGGAGAAGAGTTGAGTAAAACATGCCTTTGCTTTATTCTTTAGCTCCGTCCTGCAGCACACAAGTTTCCACACTGCAGTTCAATCAGTTTCATCTCCAGAGAGAAGAGATTGTTAGCAATGTGGGAAGAGAAGAGAAAAAAACAAATAAACTGAAAATCATTTTTATACTGAAATCACTTAAAACCTGAAACTTTATTCCTGCTGTCTGAGTAGGAATGTCTTTGACATTTTATGTTCAGAGCATGGCATGATGGACAAGCAGTTTTCACAGGGAGAAGAGCAGTGCTGGCACCAGACTCATAAAACATGTACAGTCTGTAAGGAAAGTACACAAGTCATCCTGCAGATACCTCTCTTGTTTTTGGCCAAATAAATAAATATATCCTGGAATGAAAAATGAAAACCTTTCTTTTTTTCAAAATATCAAATCAATGTTCTCCACAAATAATTCTGTGCAATGGAATTCTATGTACATTTTATAGTTAATCATTAATACATGAGCTACTGCTTAGCACATACTGAACCAGTTACCAGTCACAGATGAAAAAAAATATAGCAAAAAGATATCCTATTTGTTTACTTTTTTATAATTCTAGAACAATCATGGAGAGGAATTGAATAAAATTCAATAAAATCATTTAAGTTCAGTTCAACTGAATAGGCCAAGCAATCAAATCACTAGTACCATGCTTTCTCATCTTCAAAGCTGAACTTCGGGCTGCTTCAGAATGGGAAGACAGCATGGAAATTGTCATCTGGAAACAGAATACAGAAATTTTTGTTTCCACTTTTAGTGTGGATTATTTCAGACTTATTCAGTATGAATAAAGTAATCCTATAAACATCCATATTGTTGGCAATTAAATGGTTAACTTGGTTATCAATATTGTCAAAATCCTCTAACTTATGTACCATTTATGAGTTGCTGAGCATAACAGGTAAACATGTATTTTTGAATTTGCACTGCCCAGGAAACATTAAGACACAGGTTTGTTGTGACAATAGTTAAGAAAATATTTACAATTCTGTCCTTGTCACAGAATGTATTGCCATTATGCAAATTTACACTGCTAAATACTTAGCTGGAGCTATATGGAAACAATATTCATATTGATTACAAGTACTATGGATGCAAACAATACATCTTATTATTTATTTAGCTAACATTTTGTACAGTTGAATGCTTACAGGTGATGATAATGATGATAAAAATGTTGGTGATCATTGAATAATTAGGCCTCCTTACTTCTCTCATTTCAATTCAACAATATTGAGTGTTATTTATGAGTCACATATAGATGAATGCAGGAAAATACAAAAATGGAAAGAAAAGCAATCAATGTCAATTTGCATTCATTTTTACTATGCGCCATGCTAAGATTTTACATGCATTCATTTAACTTTAGTTAAAATCCTATTTACAGAGGAGGAAAATGTCACATATCTAGATATGCTCAAAGTTAGAGGCTAGTAAGTACGAGCTAAGACCCAAACACCAGCTAGATAGCAAGATCAATAAATCATCAACCCTTTCTTTATAGGAAGTGTCAGTAGAATATATACCAAAATAATGATCTAGACAAATAATCTGGGAGCAGCATATGCAAAATGTGAAGCATATGTCATCTAAGAGGAGACAGTTTGCAAGAAGGAGAGGGCATGATGTTTCATAACATTTTCCATTTAAGAATAAACTCAAGATTTCTTTCTAGGCATGGGGAAGAGAAGACATGGAGCTGTTCTGAGTGATGGTTTATATAATCTGATTATCATTTTATGAAGGATCCTTGGGGAAACTCTTTGCACTTGCAGGTGGGCAGTGGAGAATAAACTCTGAGGCACTGATAAGAGGAGACAAAGTGAAAAAAGTTCTGAACAAAGTTAAAAACGAGGCACGAAAATATGAAGAGGCAGATATAAGAAATATATAAACTTGAAATGCATAGGAATAGGAGATCAGTTGAAAATATGGTAGATTGAGAGAATAGGCAAACATTCTATCACTGAATGCATTTTTAATTTTTAATTAAAGAAGATTTATAGCAGATTTATAGAAAGTCATTCTGAATTTTTAAATCAAAATAATGGAGAGTGATAGTTGACTCCCAACTTTGTTCTTATGATACTGGTCAAGATTTAACGTGTTCTGAATGAGATTTATTATTACTATTTATATCAATATTATATTATTTAAAAAAAAAGATAATTACCATTTTTCTTTTTGAGTCTTTCAAGATGTAGGTAATTTTTCCTTTTTTATTTTGTCCGGAGACAGATCCGCTGGACTAGCTACATGATGTCAGATATCAGAATAAACACTAAAATTAAATCAAGCAATTAGCTTCTTTCTTGGAACCAAATATTTGAATGTGCAGTGCTTAGATGGTTGAATATTCTAATTTTCTAAGCTAAATAGTACCTAAACAGATAAAGCTAACTACTAAGTGTAAATCATACTAACCTAAATAGTTCTTTGCGAACCACCATAATAATTGATTGTAAATTAGGGAGTGGGACGCAAAGAAAACAAAATTTTACTTAAAAGGGTTGAAGTCTGGAGACCAAATGGGCAGCATAGTCAATAATAATTATCAATTAATAATAATTAATATTGAGAATAATAAAACTGGAAATTCACTACACGAGTGTCAAGTATTCTCACCACACACATACACATACACAAATATTGACTATATAATATGACGACCATGGAAAGTAGCTTAGTTGTGGTAGTGATATTGCAATGTGTCCCTACTTCTAAACATCATGCTGGTCACTTTCAATATAAGCAAATTGTGTTTGTCAATCATTCCACAATAAAGCAGAGGGGAAAAAAGACCAGTTTGCTCTTACAAAGTATACTGATTCCTTTTGAAGCTACAGACAAAACAGAAAAATTAACCATCTGAAAAATAGTTTACATTGAGAAAGTAAATTAGGGGATTATTTTATTTACTTTAAGGAGTATGGCCTGCAAAATCAAGTATTCATATTTTTCATTCTTTAATCTTCAACGTTTATATGACCAATAGTATTATAATTAATGGATAAATATAAGAACACCAAATCTAGTTAACAGTAAATTTTTAATTTCACTAAATAACCATATAATTATTCATTTTATTAATTCTGCAGATATAGTTAGGCAAGTATTTATTTTTATATAAGTAGTATTTAAAAGTAAGGGTGCTTTACATGGTTTATTATTAATATTTACATCCAAAGGCTTTAATTGTCACTGCTCCTTCAGAGGCATATATTAGATATAAATTTTATAGAGTAAAATCTAAATGTAGAATAATTTTTGGAAGGTAAATGGTGTTTTTTAGAAGTAAGTTTAGAGAAATGTGTTTTATAAACTCCAATTTTGAAATACGGAAGTCGGTCTGTATTTTACAAACTCTTCGTCCATACTTGTTTTTGAAATAAAAATCTAAAGACTGACTCTCAAATAGCACACCTGTTGAAGAGACACATGCTTGTATTTATCTTCCTGTTATATTGTCACAAATACTGAATTACATATACCACAGGGAGGGAAAAGTTATTAATTAGGTGATTCGTTCTGATAGGTATTATACTATGTAAAATATCAATTCTAAAGCTTGCAGTTACTTGTCTCAGCTCCATGGTGGAGCTAAAAGCATAATCTTCACATTTTCCCTTGATTTGAAAGCAGTGTCTATATAATTCTTGAGAACTTACATGGAATTATAATAGTTAATATTTCATAAATGTGTTTACAAATAATGCATTTCTCCTGCAAATCTATTAGTAACTGAGTAATAATTCAAAGGATCACAATTTGATTCAACAATTGGTTACTTTATGTCATCAGTTCAATTGCAAAGATGCTGCAAATAACACCAACTGGGGAGAGAAAATGAGAGGAAAACACACTTTATGCAAAATATTTTCATGAACTTTTAGGCTGCATTCTTTGTCAAAAAAAAGATAAAAGGATGGTCTGTTGCAAATATTTTAAAAGCAGAATGGAATATGTGTATATGAAGGATTTCTAAAGAAAGCAAAAAGGACATTTAATATAGTATTGTGTTGAAAGAGTTGCTAGGAGTTTATGAAGTAAAAGAAAATTGCTGAATCTGGCATTCACTGATTAATAATACTTTGCATTTAAATGGGCCCTTTCACACTGCAAGTGCTTTTCAAGTATAAACGAATTAAGTCTCAAAACACTTCAGTGAGGCCAATCAGTCCTCTTTTCTGGGGTAGACAAACTGAATCTGGCCAGCAGCACAGTTGATGTCCTGGCTACTGTCGGACAACACATGGAATTTGACATCAACAGCATGTCTAAATATACGAGTGATCTGGCATCACGCATAATGGAATTTATGGTTATATTTCATTTCTCAGAGAAAGGAGACATTATAGGTATATACATTAAGAAAGGGAGAGAAAAATAAAAAGAATTCACACGGGATTTGGAAAAATTGAAATATTCTGTGGACTGTCATTCTTCCCAGGAATATTTTTCTTCATACATGCCTAAGAATTATACTATCAAATCCTAGACAATTATCTACCATACTCTTATTTGTTTTCTTATTCTCTACTGTCTTTTCCCAGATATTCCCATTAGCCAGCCTATCAAGTAGCAACTATTTGAATACATGAAGAGTAACATGATGTAGGTGAGTTAAGCTAATTGCCTCCAAAGAACTCCAGGCCATATACTCCTGGATTCAAGTCCTGGGTCCAGGGAGAACAACGAGTGTGAACCACCAAATGAAAAATGAATGGAGTGCTTCTTCCTCCTTTCTCTTCCTGCCTGCTTGCTTACTACTACTTTTTCCTTCCTGCCTGCACCTTTCCTTTAAAAAAGAATTGACATAACTTTTAAATAATTCTGTACTCACAAAACTTCTGCTACTCCACGAATCATGAGAAGAAATGAAGTCAATAACTCAGGAACATTACTATCGAATATTTAAAGTCACCATGCACCATGTGTTGAACAGAAAAGAAAGCATATAAAACTTAATAAAAGGAAAATGCTTATCAAAGTTAGAATGCTTAACTTTCCTTAAAAATAATAGTACTAAGATACTGCTGGTTTCTAAATTCAACTTCGTACTCTCTTAATAGTCAAAGACGGTTTTCAAAACTGAGTTTTATCAAACTTATGACCTATGTTTATAGACTGGAAATGAAGTGAATCAACAATAGAATGGAAACGTAAATAAAATGCTTGCAAATTAGGCAAACATTCATTATATGCAATCCTGTACAGACTGATAGGCTGGAAAGGTTCATTAAATGTGAAATCGTGTTTCATTGTATATCCAATGGTTCATTCATTTATTCACCCACTCGGTAAAACTATATTGGTTACCTCTTATGTACCAGATCTTATCTACCCCTGAGAAAATAATATCCACTCTTACCTAGATTATCAGGGCAATACATTTTACAACTAATGGGGTGCAAGTTGCAGGATAATGGTTACATATATGCAAAAATTCCTGTAGGAATAAACATGAAGAAAACAGCTGTTTGGGGGAGTTCATGGGAGAAATAAGAGTTTGACAGCAAAGAGAGGAAAACATTTTAACGAGCAGGAAATATGGTTTCTGGGTAGTGCATTAAAACCAGAGGGAACTGCATGCCTGAGGCAAAGTCAGAAAGGTGGTAGGATGAATGGCAGATAAAATCTGCGATGGTTATATTTTTCATATGTTCAATCTTATAATACTAATAAAAGGTATTATAAACTATATAATTTCCGCCCTCCAATTTAACACTAGGAAAGATAATAACTAAGGAATGAAATTCCATACTTTTACTTCAAGGGATGAGAATTCCTAACACTACTCCAATAGACTAGCCCATGAGTACTAGTTATTCATAATAAATAAAAGACAGAAACAGTATAGAACAGTGGTGCTTTTCATTTGATAAAAATACAAAAAATATTGTATATAAAATATTTCATGCACATAGAATACATACACAAATCCATATATAGATACACATACCTACATACATGTCATAGAATCATTTAAAGAATTCATACAATACCCGGATGCTTATCGCTGAACTACTCCAGTTCTCCTGCTGCGGACCACATTCAGTAAACCACTGAGTAAGACCGACGAAAAGGAGAGAAGGAGAATATTAACACCTAACTCAGAAAATGGATGCAAGATTTTATTTACTTTCTTCAAAATGTGAAGAGTAAACTGAGTGATGATTAACTTGTGTGGAATCATACTTTCAGTATAATATGAGCCCACATTTGCACTCTGTTCTGTTTATTTGAAAGCCATGTGTACTGTTAGTCTGACTATTCTCAGAGAGTTTCAGTAGTTAAGTAAAATATTTCCTAGTGGATTAAAAATTCAGGTATAGAAATTTCCAGTCCCTAGTATTTGATTGAAGCATACAAACTGCTTGTTGACAAGCTTCTGTATGTAGTTTGCCACCAGCTGAATATTGTTTTAATTATTTAAGTAGTTATATATAATTAATAAAAACTAATTTATTGTGGGTTAGACTCCCTTTAACTTGCAAAAAATCTTAATTCTTCAATAAAATTAAACATAAACCATCAAAAAAAAATGCAAAATACAGACATCAGTTCTTTCAAAATGTTGTTCTTTCAATCTACATTATCAATAGATAGATTTTCATTTCTCAATCATATAAATTGTCCATACATTTTCTATAAAATCCCTACATGCATAGCAAAGTTTTCCAAGAGGTTTGCAGAAGTTAAAATGTCACTAAAAATATACCATTGGTGTATTTAGGAGTTCTCTTTGGCTCTTTCTTATAACTTAATTCTAACTAGCATAGAAATTACATCAAAATTGAATTATGAATTTGACATATCTTCATGCTGGTAGAAGCTTTTAGAATTTTTTTTCCTGGAGTGAAATTTCAAAAACAGTGGATGAGAAGATCCCAGCCTCCTTTATCCCCCAAAAGATGAACAATTAGACAGTTATTTCACAAAAACAAAAGCAAAACCACGAAAACTAAGAAGAGTCTGGACTCTACTTAAACTTCAGCCACACAGCAGAGTGAAAAACAAGAACAGCTGCCACACAAAGGAAGAAAGCAACCTTCATTTTGCCTGCAGAATTGTCTCCCAAGCCAAGAGGGAACCCCAAGCCACAAAGAGTTCCTCTACCTGAAGAGATTATTCTTCAGAGATGACATAATGTATGGATGATCAATGGTGCATGAAAACATGTTTATCATCTCTTATTATTAGGCAGCTTCTAATGACTCAACAATAAAACATCTCCTCATACCTGTGAGAATGACTGTTATCTGAAAGACTGGAAAAAAGTGTTGGCAAGGACGCAGTGAAAAGGGTGGTATTGTTGGTGGCAGTATAAACTGATGCAGCCACTATGGAAGCAGTATTGAGATTCCTCAAAAAATTAAAAGAAAAACTCTATGGAATCTAGTTATCTCACTTCTGGGTCTATACCCAAAACACACAAAAACTCTAGTGAAAATAGATACATATGAGTGGATAAAGAAGGTGCTGTCTCTATATTCAGTGGAATATTACTCAGCAATAAACAAGATGAAATCCTGCTATTTTCAATAACACAGTAAGACCTAGAAGGTTCTATGATTAGTGAAATAAATGGAAAAAGAGAAACACCACATAATTTTACTCATATGTAATATAAAGAGAAACTAAATGAACAAACTACATAAAACAAAATAAAAATTTAGACTGCATGACTACATTAGTGGTTATAAGAAAGGAAGGCGGGCAGGGAAAATCAGGCGAAAGAGGTCAATTATATGATGAAAAATAGTGCTTTTAGCGGTGAACTTACTGTAGCATGAGCATCTGTCTATGGTGGGACATACTTGAAACTAACATAATGTTACAATTCAATGTCCCTTCAAAAAATTACATTAAAATTTTTTCAAAAACAGACACACTTGAATCTCAATATTTAACACTCCTAAAGGAACTCTGACTTCTCAGTATTGTTATCTAAGAGAAGGAGATACTAATTGTTATTGCAAGAATTGCTCTAAGGATTCAGTCACAGAGCATAGGTAGAACATCTAAGATATGTATTCTTAATGACCATTGCCTACAATAAACAAATAAACAACAAAAAAAGCAAAGCTGCTCTAACTGGAAAGAGCAGGGAGAAGATGGGCTTCTGTCATCATTCTATAAACCGGGGAAGGACCCACATTAGCTTCACATCACCTGTGATGGCAGAGTTGAGACGTGCAGAGAGAGAGGGTTAGGAGCAAGAAGGAAAAGCAGGGACTGGCAGGAAGGCATCAGCCTCACAAAGGAAGTGATGACATTTCCCAGTGTTCTGCTCTGCAAGTCACCCACGAATTTTTGCCACTGAAGAAACCAACAGTAAGAAACCCACAGTCAGCACAGCTGCTGTGGATTGCTCGCTGCGGATTTGATCGGCTTTCTTCCAGCCCACAGGACTCAGCACAGACTAGTCTTCCGAGTCCCTCCAGCGCCACCCGGCGCCAGCTCCGCAGCCAGCCAAGCCGGTGCGGTGGGCAAGTGCAAGACACTGACCTCGGCCACTGCTGCCAACCCCGGCCAACGCGCGCGTGCCCCGAGCGAGCCCTCCTGCCGCGCACTAGCACACTGTCAGCCCGACAGCGTCGCTGCCCCCAAAGCCATGTGCGCGCCCGTGGCAGCACCTGCAGCCACGGAAATGCACGACGACACCCAAAGCCACAGAACTACTTGCGGTGTCCGCGTGAGTCCTATTTCCTATCACGGGCTTATCCCACTGGGCTCACAGAAACTAGTTCCCCCAAATACCCAGTTTTATGTCCTAGGTCCTGCCCCGGACACTGTCTTCACTGTCATATGCGCAACTGTGGAAGACAATGCCACCACGGGAGTGTATGTCCCCTGCGGTTCCTGGATCTGGCTAGATCTCCTGTCACTAGCCAGCAGCCTGGGCATATCTCCAGCTCAGTCCTCAAATGACGTACCTGCATGGCCCTGGTCTGACCCCCAACCGTCACCATGCACCAGTGGCAAGAACTAGCAACTATGGCAGCAACGCCGACAAGAGGAGACCCCACAGCTGCCAGCGCCTGCAGGTGGCCCTGACCCCTCACTACTACGTGAATGCACACAGTCAGCTCCCACCTTTAAATGAGCAATTGCAGCGAGCCTCACAGCCTGCGCAGTGCGCCCCCTGGCTCCGGTCACCACCACGCCCGCCCTGGAACCCGGCTGCTGGACCGGGAGGCACCACTGTGGACCCAGACAGTACTGCGGTCTCAGAAGACCCCACCGAGGACTTACCAACGACCTTGCAGTTGTCTATACTGCGGAACCCAGTGGCCGGAGAACACGGGTCACCAAGTCCGCCCAAGCGCAGAGCCACCACATGCCCCTGCTCTTGACACCCTGCACAAGCACAAACAGGTGAACAGCTGCTCCAGTGTGTCCCATCTGCAGGTGAAGGCCCTTCCTTAACCAAGTCAGTGAATGAAGTCGAGAAGGAGACGTCTGCAAACGTGTAGACGCCTGTGCAAAGCTACAAGGGTCACCAAAACCATGGAAGCGCGACTCCACCAATGTTGCACAGTCAATTTCCAGTAACTGGGCCCCCAAGATGAAGATACAGGAATGGAATGGCAAAGAGTTCAAAACAACTGTTACAAAAATACTCTGAAAGCTACAAGAAAATATAAATAATTTAACAAAATCAGAAGAACAATGCCAGGACAAAATGAGAAGTTCACCAAAGATTAAAACATAAAAAAAAAACAAGAAAAAAAAATACATTTGGATTTGAAGAACAAAATATCTGGAAAAAAAGAAGAATGTAAAAAGAGAGCTTTAACAGCAAACTGAACCAAGCAGAGGGATCAGTCATCTCAAAGACAAATCGTTTGAAATTTTACAGTCATGTATAAGGTCAAGTAGCATTTTGCAAAGGAGCCAAGAATACTCAATGGGGTAAGAGTAGGTCCTTAAAAAATAGAATTGGGAAAGCTGGATGAGCACCTGTAAAAGAAAGAAACTAACAACCTAGTCACAAAGCTAATACAAATGTCCTTGATACATGCATTGTTCCTAAATTTTTGGATATGACAACAATGTCTTTATCATATTCATGTGTACGCTATATATAGACATTTAAAGATACCTAATAATAAATGGAGATCTATATTAAATAAAATCTGCATGTCTGTTTTCCAGAGGTTTTCATTTCTATCTCCAAAAAGGGAAATTAAAAATCTATTAGCACAATGGGACTTTGCTCATGTGGAAGAGTTTAGTAGTGACATTCAAAGTGGCATGAGAGACTTGACTAGAAAATCTGAAATTTAGAATCTAGAATGCCAGGAATAGACTGGGCACTGAGAATTAACAGTACCTTTCTCAGCTGGGAAACTGAGATAATAAAGTTTAAGAATTAGCAAAAAGACCTCCTTGTATTGACTAAAAATTGATTCTGAGACTTTATATTTATTCCTTGAAATTAGGAGTGGGATTGGTGACAGAAACTGGAACTGACTGACCTGAGCTTAGAGGACAGAGTCCAACCTAAATGGAGGAGGAGGAAGTGGTAGGTAACTCAGCGGAACATTGTAAGAGAAATGGTCATGGAAATTCACCAAAGATGTCTTATTTGTTTTTTGAGATCATCAATTAATGTGATCATAAATTTTTAGAGTGATAATGTGTTATGTAATAAGTTTTATTAATTTACTCTAGCATTGCAATAATTAGTAGGGATGTTATTTATGCTTAAAGAACATATTTAATGGAGGAGATTCTGGTCAAGTTCAGCAGCCACTATAACACTTGCTACTGCACTCAAAAGGAAATATGAATAAATATACTAAGTAAAATGTAGACAATTATTCTAAATTAAGTGAATCATGTTTAAAGAGCAAACAGTTTAAAAGAGAAATGTCTCTTCTTTACATTTGCTAAAATGCCTTCATTTTATATCGTGAATATTCAAGTTGATAGTTCTGCTGAGTTGATTGTCTCATTCACTTTTTAAAGTGCCAGACCACTAATAGGGTCCTTTGAGTGTCCGTACTAGAAGCTGGTAAGGGCATGTGGATTTCTGAAAAAGTTCATTATATCATGGTGATTGAGGTAATTTCCATTAACAGTTTATCTTAATAACTATTCCCTATTTCTCAAATAAACTTCAGTCAGAGGGATGGTTCTGAGAATATTTCATTGTCTGGAACATATTTTCCCAAAAGCCTAACTGACTTATACTTGAGTTCTAGAGATAAGCGTGATGCCACCAAAAATCTATGAGAATTTTCCGTATAAAACATTCATGATCTCATTTGCATATAAGAAACAATGCTTTAATATCAAAGAACAAAGTTTCTAAAAAATAGAAGAAAACATGCAATTGATACCCTACCACTTTATGTGGAAAAATATACAGAGCAGTAGAAATGTCAAAAGTGTGGACAGAGTATATCTCTAGTATTTTTCAATATGATTGCTCTCCTGTCCATATAATGACAAGCGATCATTCCCTTTATAAATATAGCATGGAAATTTTTTCCCTGAAAAAGAAAAAAATTTGGTAGTTATTATACTAAGTAAGAATTATCCTCTGAGAAGGCAAATTTTCAGAGACAAATGAGAGCTTACAAAGGAAAGAAAGGCCCTGTTTCTTTCTTGACAACCTTTTCTTAAATACAGACTCCAGAGAGAGTGGCTGACTGAGCTCGACTCCAGTGATGACAGTGTATATGACATGGACGACAAGGGTGGGATGGACTGGGAACTCTGAGGTCCAGAAAGATCAAATGATTTGACTCATATTTTCTAGTTGATGTTACCTTCTGTATTTTTATCATATTGACTTTTGCTATACCCTTTTCTCTAGCTATTATTAAAATGATCCAGCATCATCCATCTGTTCCATAGAGCATTAACAAAAGGATCATATCTTCACTATTGAGCATGGAAGGACATCCCTCACCTTCTTCACTGTGGCTGTTAGTTAGAACAGAAATTTGTGAGTACAAAGCCTCCCCTTTCCACAGTGTGATGCTCCATTATTGTTGCCCATTATTAATCTTAAGTAATTACATTTGATTTTATTGTGGCAAATAATAGCTTCCTCTGACAGCAATTTGAGAGACTGGATGATCCAATGGGCTTCTTCAAAAGTGCAGTGATGGAGCAGGATAGTGATGTGCTTTGCCCCATAACTTGCTGTATTAGGGTTTTAAATAGACACTTGAGGTAAATACATTTCAATTTCCAGACAAATATGGAATCCACGCACTATCAGATACTTGATGTGAAATAATTCTAGTCTAGGAATAAGTTGATTAAGATTATTGTCTTGCTAATGGAAAAACTCAGTCAATTCTTCATAAAGTAGCTGGACCTAAATTAAGGAGGATATCTGTGATGTGACTTAAAATATAGACTTTGTCAACCAGACAAGCTATACAGAATGATTTCAGGGATTTTCTTTTTGTCTTGATTCGTTTGTTCCAGGTTGTGACTCTCATGAGGCCCTCTCTAATTTAAGAACTCACCACTCCTTCCCCCAAAATTATTCCACACTTCTCACAGCTTTATCCACTATCCACATCTGCATCAGCACCAATGAGAATATCAATCAGTGGCTCATGCAGAAATGGAATTGTGAGGAGTGTGAGTCCAATTTATTTACCGGGGTTACATATACCATAGGTGCACGACTGCAAGAGTCTGGCCTGTCCTGTGTGTTTATAATAGTATGTGATGGCTGTCATTATTTGTAACCAAGAATCATGTAGCTCTTGAGACAGCACAGAAATGCATTATATTACAGTAGCCATAATCACAGGAATATGCTGTCGTTGCTGAGTTCAGATAAGTTTGAAGAACACTGTAAATTATTTCTGAGCAAAAGAAAAACTGATTCCAAGTCGGAAGATGTGCTGTGGGAATTAAAGGAAGATAAACAATAATAAAGATCACTTTATCAACCAACAATATCTTTGTAATCAAAGAACCATTGCTGTGTACGTAGAGATAGGTTTTGCAACAGCCACTGTGCTGTGCAATGTACTGGTCATGAATATTAACTTGGGGAAGCATAGGCACAAGCAGCGAAAGGTTTTTCAATTCTGAAGGTATTCACTTCTGTCAAATTTGCTTATAGTACAATCTAACATTGAAGCCAAAGGCTGAATGATTATATGAAGTCATGTATAAGGTTTGAAATCTTTCTGAAAGAATAATGTGACTCATGATCACTATTAAATTTTCTGTATGTGAATTTACATCAGAGTGTGGTACATATAAGCTTCTCTCACTTAAGAGTGCATTAGGGTGAGCAGGGGCAAAATAAGTAATGTAAACTGCAAACTGCATAGAGAAAGCAATTATTTCTTTTTCTATAATCTTTCCACTCTTTCACATTTGCAATAATCGCTAAAAAATTAAGCAAATTATATCTGCAAATAGTAAAACATGTGCAAAGTTGTTTCTGTAGAAAGGAATGAAAAAATAATGAAAAGAAGGTTTCAACTGAAGAAAACTTCTGAAACTTCATGCTACCTGCTATGAACCTCTTTTATAACTCATTTGAAAAATCATTAATTTGATTTTACTCTTGAATTTCATTATTCACTGTAAACATCAATAGGGCTTCTATTATCTTTCAATGATGACATTATGTTAGAGGTGATAATCTACAAAAAACATGTTATAACAAATTAATTAAAAGCAAAATAATGCGTATAACCATGGCTTAAACTAAGACAACATTTAATGTACATATATTCTTAATCAAAGACAAAAATATTAATTCAAAATAAAAGTAAAAAAAATCCTGAAAACTCTTCTGTCCAATAATATTGCTGTTCTAATCTATTCCCTAACTCAATCAGCTTAGCTTTCAAATACATATAAGCTATAGACACATACCAAAAAATAGATTCCAACTCTGTTACATGATTAAGAATCAGATCAAATTTTGAGGTCATAGAGGACTACCATTGGAATATTTAATAGAAACAAATCAAGGATCAAGTGATAGACACAATTCTTAGCTGAATATATAATCTCACTATAGTTATAAAGTATGAAACAGATGTTAAAATTTGGGAAATCCTCTTCTGATTTGGTATTTTTCAGACTTAGTCTTACATTAAACCTTGTAAATTCTATTACCTCACTGAAACATAATTGTGATTTCATTATTATTTTAGATAACAGTCAAATATTTGGCACAGTCCAGAATCTTACTAACATTATTTTAGGAGGATTATCACAGGTAATAATTATAGAATCTTACATATACACATACATACTCAACATTATATGATATCTAAGTTATAGAAGATACCAGAATTAAAATAAGAAGCTAGAAAAAATAATGTGAAAAAGCCTCTCTTAGAAGAAGCTTATCGTTGTAAATACCAGACATTTCCTAAAATGCTGGTTGCTGATATTTATAACAACTTTTCAATATAAAAATCTCTAGGTTAGCACAGGTGCTAAAAGTCACCAGTCTCAATGATCCTGTAATTTAATTGAAGAAAGATGTTAAGAAGTATCACCAGGAGACTTAGGTGCTCAAAGGAGAAATTAATAGATGAGACTTGGAATTCTTAGGGTATTTCATGAAGATTGTGAGACAGCTTTGAAGACAAGTCAGATTTATACGATGGCTTTTGTAGGTAACTGATAGATGTTCATGAGAAACAAGCATTAATTTTTTTCTGCAATGACTTCTGATAACGACTACTCAGGAATTAAGCCAAATTTTGCAGATGAAAAGCACATTCTTGTTCAAGATCACCCTCATTTCAGACACCAGCTGCAAGGTTAGAAGTCCCCAAGCCACCTGCAAATATGACCAGCTAGCTACATATTCTGAGCTCCTATTACCCCTTCATGTTCAATAATTTACTGGAAAGACTCCCAGAACTCAGAAAATCACTATACTTACAATGGTAGTTTTATTACAGCAAGAAGATACAAATACGGACCATTCAAGAGAGAACACATTGGGCCGTTTTGCTGTTCTCTCCCAGTGAGTTAAGGATTCATCCTCCTCCTCCTCCGGGAACAGTGATATGTGACAATAGGTAGAAAACTATTAGCCTGGGAAGTTCACACAAGCATTGTCGTAGGTAAATTTATTGGGGCTTATTTTGGATGTAGACGTAATTGTTTGAGTAACAGGTCACGTGACTCGGTGTGCAGGCCCCTCCCATCTCTGGAGCGCAAGCTAATATTGCTATGGTCTTTATACTACCAGCAAATCTTCTCCTCTTCAATCACATGGCTGGTTTTTCTGGCTTAACCAACCATCTTCCAGAATTATTTTATTAGCATGAACTATCGAGAGAAGAATAGTGAATCACCTGCTAGTATAAACTATCAAGTGTATTCGTGGGAGGAGAGGCACCACAAATGGCAAAGGCATGCTGATCATTCAGAAAAAGCCAAGGGTTTCGAAAGCCACTTTCCAGTAACTGGGGACAAAAGCTAAACTGCTACTGTTGTTTTTAATTATACACTCACCGTCTGTACTTTCCTCTTTTTCCTTTAATAATGCTTGTAAACGAGGAAGGGCCTTTCTTTACAAATCAGTTAGCGTGCAACTTTTGTATCTTTTGCTGTTTGCATATAGGCTCTAGGTCTCTTTATCCATAGGTTGTTGATGTACTGTTGGGAGGAATCCCTGGTAACCATTTGCTGGTCTAAGTGTCTAGAGGCCACCAGAGGGTAGGGCTAAGAAAGGAGTCAGCTGGGTGAGCCATAGTCTCCTGTTGCAAAATCTATATGAATCAGTGTGATATTTTAAAATCAGAGTTAATGCCAAGAACAAAATATGATGAACAAAATAGAAAAAACTATAAAATGAAGGCAGTGTCAATAATACTGCTTTGTTTTTGTTGTTTCTTTTATTGTTGTTTCCTTCTGTCTCTAGTACCTGTTGGGCTTGGCCAGGCACTGGGACTCTGGAATTATGCAAGCAACCAATGCAGACTCTGCAGTCCTCCAGGACAGTGCACAATGTCACATTCCCCAAGTGATGTGACGCCCAGTGACTCTGCAATCATGGCCATAATGGGCCTAAGACCTGAGCCGCTGAGTCAGAGAGCTTTGCTCCTCATGTCTCCGCAGGTCCAATTAAGGAAGATTTTCTCAGAGAGGCGGCTATGGGTGATTATCAAACTGAATATATTAGAACAATTTTCTCCCTTTTCTGAGAACTGTTGGTGATGGGAAACTGATATTCCAGCTCCAACAAATTCCCTCACTGTCTAGAATTTCTCCTTAATTCTGTTATTTTCAGTATTAACTATGCTGTCTTTTTTTCTTCCTTCTATATTGGTTTTTAATTAATCCTTACTCCCTTTCCCTGGTCCAGTTTGTTCCCTATTGTTTCATTTACCATGAACATAATTACAATTCTTCTAGATCAGTATCTATCGCTTCTTTTGTCCTTTTCTCCCTCCTTTTTCTATGCTTCTGTTTCCCACTCTCCAATTCTTTTTTAATTTCCATCCCCATCTCCAGCTCAGTTACATATTTTTCTTTTTGGTGTAAGTTTATTAAAGCAAGCAAGTACATATGTGAAAATATTTGCTGTATTTTTCTTGCTCTATGTTAAAAAGCATGGGTAGTATATTTCTTGATTTATCTATTCTTGAAGAGTAGAAATGAAAAAGCAATATGTTTGAGAAATGGATAAACAAAAGAAAAAATATATGAAAGACTAAATTCCTAAAAAGAGCTGTTGCTTTTAGTAAAATTAAGTAACACCAGATTTAAAAAATATAATAAATATATATTGAGAACTAATAGATTCAAGATAACTTAGTGATTTTCAAAGAATGTGATTAAAAGCAGCTGCATTAAGAATGCCCAGACTGATTTACTGCATGCAATATTTTTGAAAACAGTAATGTTAAAAATATCTTTAGTTTATAAATTTATCAAAAAAGTTTAAAAATTTCCTAAACTTTTCAATAGGCATGATTTTACTGAAATACATGATAGTTCAAAAGCAAGTGTTTGAAGGTAGATTTGACGTGAGGTGCTATCATAGGCTACAAATCATACAGAGAGAATAGATCAAGACAGGGGTTCCCATAAGCTTATACTGTTTAGGTGCTATATTTCCTAAAAGTTCTAGGTTAAGAGGATAATTTCATTTAGTTACAATATTTTTCTTGCTATTTATAACAAAATATTTTTTTACACATTAAACTAAACTCATGGTACAGGTTCCCCATTCTTCATATACATGTTAACACCCACTGCCCTCTAGCAAATCACCAAGTGTTCTTCACCAGTGTCCAGTGAGGTGTGCCACCATTTGCCCCCCACTGTCCCTCCCACCCTGTCCCATTCCCTATTGGCAAACTCAGTTTTGTTGCAAGTGTTGAAGGGTTGTTTCATCTGTTCCTTTGTTTTGTCTAGTATAATAATTTTTTTTTTACTGAATTGAGCTAAAGATATAGTCGGTCCTTACTCTGCACTGGGCTGAGCGAACTGAAATTCTTACATTTTGGAAACGTATCCTGTCTTTTCAGTATTATGACACACACAGAATTCTGTTGATATGTATCATGTAATGTGAGGACTGCGTCTACTCTAAATATAGCGCTCCGGAGAAATAAGTGTTTTTCAATACCAGACTTAACAAAACTTACTTCTGTATTTACTTTTTTCCTCAAAGGTCACAGGATTTTAAGAAATTTTTCTTCAATTTGCTGAACAACGCTATAACTCTGACTTCCAGCATGTAAAGAAAGAACTATGTTTGAATTATTAACAAAGCGAGTTCCTCAAAATATATCATTTCATTAGTTTTAGTATATATACTTGGTCAAAGTGTAAACTACAAGGCTTTCTCCTTTATAGAGTAAGTGAAAATACTTTGAATTTAAAATATTAAAATTTCAAGTATGATCATGATTATACAGGAAGTATGTGCTTGATAATAAAACCATACTTCCAAAATTGTTAATTTTTGATGGCACAATATTCCGTGTGTTGTAAATAAATCCAAATATCAATGAATGAAGTATATATATATATATATCTTTATATGTTTATAATATATGCTTAGCAAATCTCTTTTCTTCACAAGAAAATTTAGGTATATAACTTGTAACCGAATGAGTGCAGACTGATTCTAAGATGAAAAATCTAGAGTTTTAGGATTTATGGACTATCCCTGATTTTTCAGTGGTATGAATATAAATTAAATATTTTATTGTAAGATAAGCCAGAACTCAAATACTATAAAATTCATTTATTGCTCATATTTAGCTATAACTTATTGGACTTGAAAATAAATTATGTTTTATTTAAGTAATTACAAATTATTAGCTCTTTGCTTACACAAAAAGGAAATTAATAACAGTAAATATTTGCTCCAGTCAGTGTAAATTATATACAATTTATCTACCTTTCTAATGTAAAAAAGTCACTTTTAAATATCTAAGGATTATATACAAATCAGCAATACCATTTTGTCTAATAAAATTCAATTTTAGGAAACAACTTCATTTTAGATTAATCACAGGTACATTTTAAAGTGTCTATTAAACTGCCATTTTTAATTTGGATGGTCTTAGTTCGCACACTCATAGATAGCAGTGCTTATTTAACATAAGTTCAGGAAAAAGAAGAAAAATGTATGGATTGGCTTTATATTTGGATATTTATTAATGTTACTGGTTTAGCTACTTGGTATATCTTATTTTTCTGGCAATACCGATGGATAGTGCAGGAGTAGCTCAGAAATCAGCAATAACTCTGGTTGGTTTTGTTCAATGCCATCACAATGCTCTAAATACAATTCCATACAGACAAGATATAAAAATATGCATATTATTTTGAGATGGGCATGAGTCAAACAATTTGGTAATTTTGCAAAACCTTGACTAGACACATGGGTGACACACTCATGTCTGCTGGTTCTGGTCATATACTTTTGTAAGACACGACCTACATATCCTGAGCACAGTTGCTGGTGTTGGAAGAATGGCCAGACTCCCTCAGTTTCCTTACAGCATGTGCTAAGACTATTCTTTCTGCTGTCTTCATTCTCACACTACTCTCACTTAGCTCTAATGTTTAGCTACTGACTCTGGCTTATTAACTGACTTGGTGCCCAGTATGAGTTCCTGTCTTATTCTGCTGCCAGTCGCTTTCTGGAAGATGATCAAAGCTCCTCAGCTGGTTTAGGACACAAGCAGGTAACAGTCCAAGGAAAGGTGTTGTACAATAGTCATGTTTGGGATAGGAGGACAATCTATTCATCATCCCAATGACTCAAAAGTCATAGTAAGTGTAAAATGAGAGCAAATACAAATGAGTTGGTATTCAGTACATATTGGGGGTGATTGTTGGGGTTAATAGTAAGAGGAAATCATGAACCTAAGATACATAGACCGGAAGTCTATGAATACCTAAGAATTTCACCTAAGAATTGCATGCGTCTTTCCAAAGAGTGCCTGCGCTCTTGACAAAAGTACTTGAATTATTATCCTGAAATCTTCTCAAAAGCAACACAAAAGAAGCCATAGTCAGAAAAACAAAAACAAAAAGGGCACATGGCGACTCTAAATATTTTTGCTTCATCTATTAATAATGACAAAACTAATATGTTCAAATATTTTCTCTCAAAAATTGGCCATCAGCCTAAGAGTGAACAAAGGAGCCTGCTGTGATGAATGTGGCAGATAATAAATATTTGACAGCTCTAAGTGGTGCATATCAATCTTTTGCTTCCTGCAGAGAGGCAGTGGATCTTAATTAATTAGTGTTTGAAAAGCATTTAGCAATCCTTTATTGAAATACTCAAAAAATTAAAGCAATATTGCATTATATCTGCTCAAAACAATTTCTCGGCAGATGATAAGTTTCTAACGGTTTGGAGGACCCATCGATTTTCACTCTCTGCTTTCTGTATCTACATGGGAATACAGTCCTCTAATGCTCAGGCTACTTACAACTCCAAATGTCCTACTTTAATAATGCACTTTAGTTTAAATGAAAATGAAATTCTATTGGTTAAAAATCTGCCTATGTTGCAAACAATTTATTGGTTTATTTAAAAATTAATCAGAAGAGTAGCAGATTTGATATTAGTAGTATAGAGGAGTAGAATTAGAACATGTTGGAAATGGAAAGATTTTCAGAAAAAAATCACAAAAAATGATGATAAAATAAACAAATGCAAAAGAACATTAAAAAATGGATATACTCTAAGAATGACAGAACTGAAAAAGAAAGGATTATAAAAACCTCAACATTTTTGTTCCCTTTCTACATCGACCCTTACTGATACTACAGGGCTAGTGAGGTTTCTCCGAAATATCCCTAGCCATACTCTGTGATACTCATTTCCCTGATACCACAGAAAGATCTTCAGGAGAAGGGAAGGAGTAAGAGAATCAATATATAGATTCTCACCTTCTCTCTGTACTGTACTCTAAAAGAGAACTTCTTAAATTTGTCATTGATTTTTCCATTTTCCTTTAAAAAAAGAAAGCCACACCCCTCACAGATCACAAATGTCATTATTGTCACGGCTCTGGGGTCCAGGGCTCAACGAAAGTGACGTCTCCTTTAGAAATGAATCAACAAGAGTTCACAGATTCCTTTTATTATGCATTTTTCTGAGGAGGATAATGTGTTCTCTATCATTCGGACTTACATTGTGATAACCTGAATTCGTCTATATGGAGAATAATTTTGGTTAAATACTGAAGTAATTTTTAATCACTTATCATGGGGGCAAAGGCATCTACTGTAAGTATTACAGTTCACTTATATTACTATTCCAATTTGTTTTAGGTTCAAACAAAATCTCATTACTTCAGAAAGTTAAGATTTTTGCCCAGTTTGTAAATTTAGAGAAACATGTTTTATAACATTATTTCCAGGCAGTAGAGTTTTACCACCATATAAAAATAGAGATTAAAAGTTAGTTGACTGCTCAGTGAAGTTATAATTTTAGTAATGTAGTGCCTTCAGCTAATAGAGATGTCTGCTTATAATGAATGAGTGTACTTATCGATCACGTAGTATTCCTTTCAGCAGGGGCATGGCAAAAGAGGACAGCACTGATGTGTGTTTAATGGGTAATAACTGGTTAAGCCTTTAAATACTATTATATTTGCTTCTAAATATCTGCTGATTTCAAAAGGATTAATTTCTGTTAGTGATATATATTATTTAACTATGAATATCACATGAGTAATTTTTAAAAATTGAAACACTTTTTGAAAGGGAAATAACAGAATCAATGGCATCTAAGAGCACAGTTACATAACATTTAAATTGATGTCATTGCAATTAGAAAGATATTGTAAAATAGGATTAAGGCAGAGCCAAAGCACGAGGAATGGCTACAATATCTGATACACAGACTAAAAGGACAAAGTTTAAATGCATTCGAATTCCCTATAATAAAGAAAAGTAAGACGTAGAATGTAGAATAAAGCAGTCTGTAGTAATATGGGCTATCATTCTCAAGCCACAATTATGGATGTCAATTTACCACCTACTTGTTCTTAGAAAAGTTACATGATTTCTTCATGTCTTAATTTACTCATTTGCAAAATGTGGCTAATAACATCTATTGCATAGACATAAGGCAATGAATGAATAGGTTAAGAAAGATGATATCTTTGAAATATAAACAAAGATGGATGCTAGTTAAAACAATACACACCAGATTTATTCAGTAGTACGTATTGCCCATAGACAAGAGAAGCCCAGTGTAAACTGACGCAAAAGTGACTGGGGAATGGGGTTGTCCCCAGTTAACATGCTTGGCCATCTGTGTCTTCTAACCGCTGCTTATCTAAGTTAGGTTCTTACCCT
Organism: Solenodon paradoxus; assembly: GCA_004363575.1. NCBI lineage: Eukaryota > Metazoa > Chordata > Mammalia > Eulipotyphla > Solenodontidae > Solenodon > Solenodon paradoxus. The sequence goes on along the minus strand of RJWH01000486.1, from coordinate 204,874 downwards.
CCCATAGAAACTGGGAAATAAGGACCCCATTTTGTTGGAACCAACAGTAACTTGTTTTGGTGACCTTGAGCTTTTCCAGGCAGGAATTTAAAGAGGCTAGAGTCCTTACTATAGGCAACTTGAGCTGTTAGAAACAATGGTAATTTTGTTCAAGTCTCTTGGAGTGTGTTGGGGTAGGAGCAGGGTTATGCAAAAACACCTGCATGGAGAGTCTGCAGTTTCCATGGGATAAGGCTGAGGGCTCATCAAGAAGAGAGCTCAGAGAAGTGTGAACAGCTGTTGGCCAGGAGAGAGTCTTTGTCATATTGAGGCTTGTACATTGTAAATATTATGTTTAATTCTCATTATTTGTTTTCATCAAAAGCAAAAATGAGGATACATGATAGCACAAATTCAAGTTTGTTAGGAAAATGAAAGCTGGATTCCAGACTACTTTGGGAAATCTGGGACATTCTTCCCTACAGATTTTGGATGATAATTCTCTCCTGAGTTTTATTTTATAAAACAGAGTGAACAATATCTTATTTACAGATATATATATATATATATGTAATTCCTATAAAGTTAAAAAACTGGACAATGAATTTTCATCTGTGAATGCTCTTGGGAAAAAAAATAACCTCAGGACCTTTGTTAACAAAGAAGTAAATGCTAACAGTTTGGCCTCAACTGGAATGAGAAAATACACCTGCTTTCTAATCCCTCTACAAAGATATAAAAGAAAAAAAAAATATGATTATTATCATGGTACTAGAATAATAGAGAAAAAAACAATAGCAATCAGTATTATAGATAAGTTTTTCAAATTTCAAACATATTGGCTATTGGAAGTTATGAAGGAAAACTACTTAAAGCAATGTTTGTACTGATATTTTTTTAACCGCCATCCCTAGGTCTTGACCTCAGATTCATAGGCTCCTTGGGGCCTGTACCTTAGAGGTTTTAACTGATTGAACTACAGCATGCACCTTATCTTCTTATTTTTGGGCATAAAATTCAATGATATTACCAATAGCAAAGGAGGCTAAAATTCCCATCAATGCGCAGCAGCATGGATAGTGTTGTTTCTTATTTGATTAAAAGGACTCTAATAATGACTTCTCTAATGATATGTGAAATCAGTGCTCCAGTAAAAATGTGCGAATAAGAAGCCAAAGCAAAAATAGTAAAAAAAATTTAAATCACTTTTAATCTGTCTCACATATATGAACACTACTAATGTTCTGATACAATTTCACCTTGAGCAAATGTGCATTTATGGATGAACAAAGATATATAAAAATTTTGTTTTCAACAGATGTATTTTAAAAAGGAATTTTGGATTCACTACAAAATTAAATGGTTCAGAGATTTCCTTTGTACTGCTAGTTCTACACATGCATAGCCTCCCTCGCTAGCAATATCCTCTAATCAGCAGTACTTGTTACAAGTGATGAACCTACACTGACATATTATTTCACCCATAATCCATAGTCTATATTAAGGCTCTCTCATTTTGTGCATTTTATAGGTTTAGACAAGTTCATGACATGTGTCTACCACTGAAGTATATTAAGGAGTACTTTCACTTTTCAAAAACTTTTTGGCATCTTTTACTGTTTTCTCTCAAGCTCCAAGGAACACTGGTATTTTTATTATCTCCGTACTTTTGTCTTTTTCATAATGCTGTATAGTTGGAATCATGCAACATGCAGCCTTTTCAGATTGGCTTCTTTTACTTAATATTATGTATTTAAAGTTTCTCCATGACATTTCACCATTTGGTAGCCATTTACATTTAGTACAGAATAATATTTCATTGTCTGGATGTACCATAATTTATATATCCATACTCAAGACTATTTTAGTTGCTTCCAAATTGCTTATTAGTCAATTATTTCTACTGATATATAATTACCATTAATTTCATACTAAAACTTAAATAATTTCAACATAATCATGGACAATTATGAATAAAGCTGCTATAACTATCCTTGTACAGGTATTTGTAAGGACATAGTTCCCAAATATCTTAGGTAAGTACATAGGAGTTTAATATCTGAAGCACAGAGTAGAAGTATGTTGACTTTTATTGAGAAATTAACAATCTGCCCTCCAAGCTGTTTTACCATTTTATATTCCTAACAGCAATGAAAGAAAGTCCCTGTTGCTCCACATTCTTGCTAGATTTGACACTACTGTTTTCTTAATTTTGAGTTTTAGGAATTCCTTGTGAATAGCAGTTCTTTATCAAATGTGTCACTGGTAAATTTTCTCTGTCTATATTTGGATCTTATACATATTTTGTTAGACGTATGCCTAAGCTATTTCATACTTTCAGGTGCTAGTGTAAATGTGTTTGTAATTCCAATTCTACTTGTTTTTTGCTGCTTTTTAGGGAAGCAATCTTGGAATGCTAGTTTTTGTATATGAGCCTTGTCTCCTGCACCCTTGCTATAATTGCTTATTAACTCCAGGATTTTTTTTTCAATTTTTTTTCATACTGACAATTATGTCTCATGTGAATATAGTTTTTTTTTTTATTTCTTCTTCCCAGAACTTTATGCCTTGTATTTCTTTTTTCTTTTATTAGCTAAAAAATTCTAGCATACTGTTGAAGAGCAACGTTGACAGGGAACACACTTTACTGAGTTTAGTGAAAAGCTATGAGTTTCTCAGTATTAGATATGATGCTAGCTATATGCTTTTTAAAGGTCTTCTTTATCAAAATTTGGAAGTCCTCTACTCCTAGTTTACTGAGAATTTTTAGCATGAATAGTTGTTAGATTTTATAAAATGCTTAGTCATCATCTATCAATTTTTTCTTTTTTAACCTATATCCTTTGCGTAAATGATTACATTAGTGGATTTTGAAAAGTTGAACTAGTCTTGCACACCTGAAGTTCTACTAAATTTTGGAAAATAATTATTTTTTACACAATTTTAATTTCTATTTGCTAATAATTTATTGAATATTTTCCCATCTAAGTTCTTGAGAAATAGTAAAAAGATGTTTCTTTTTATGTCTGGCTTCAGTTTTATGTTAACATATGTCCTAAAAGATTGAGTTAGGAAATATTTGCATCTATCCTCTAAAAGATATTTTAAGTTATTGAGATCATTTTTTAAAATATTTGATAGAATTCACTAGTGAACTCATCATAGCATCTTGTTTTTGTTTTTGGTCATTTATTAATTATTGCCTTAATTTCCTTAATAGTTATGTGCTTATTCTAATTGTCTGTTTCTTCTTGTGTTAGCTGTGACAGGTTGTGTCTTTCAAGAAATTGGTCTATTTTATCTGGCTACCAAATTTTAAATCATAGAGTTGTTCATTACATTTCTGTATTATCCCTTTAATACTTAGGAACCTATATTGATATTTACTTTTCCACTTACATTAGTAATTTAAGTCCAATGCCCATCATTATTGATATTTCTCATTAGACAATCATGATTTGTAAAAAAAATGTGATTTTGCTTCTTACTTCCTAATCATTTACTTTTTTTTTTCATTGTGCAAAATCCATGGGATCTGAAATTACACCTCCTTGACTTCTAATAAAAATAATCTGTCATTTCCTCCTTATTATACTTAATTAGCCTGGTTAGAGATTATAAGTGATCTTTTCAAAGAACCAGCCTTTATTTTTTTCTACTGACTTTGCATTTTCAATTTATTGATTTCTACTCTATTTTTATGATTATTTTCTTATTCTTACTTGGATTTTAATTTCATCTTCCCTTTCTTTGTTCCTAAATTGGAAACTTAAATGACTAGTTTTAAATCTTTCTTCTATTTGCATAAATGCTTTTTAAATTTCCTTTCAGCACAGCTTTCAATGAATCTCACAAATTTTAATAAATTGCATTTTCATTTGCTTTTAGTTAAACTATTTTTTAAATTTCTTACCAGATTTCGACCTATGTGCTACTTAAAAGTGTGCTGTTCAATTTCCAAATTTAAAGATTTTTTCCAGCTATCTTTTAAATATTTATTTCTTGTCTAACTCTACTATGGTCAGAGAGCAGATATTGTAAGATTTCTATTCTTCTGAACTCATTAAAGTATGTTTTATCGTGATGTCCCAGGTGAGTCTGAAAATGTGTATACTGCACTTGGATAAAGTACTCTCTAGTTGTCAATTATATGCGGTTGATTGATGGCGGTACTGAGTTCAACTATGTCCTTACAGATTTCCTGCCTGCTCGATCTGTCTATTTCTGATTGAGGAGTATGGCAGTCTCTAACTGGAATTGTGAATTCATGTATTTCTCCTTGCTGCTCTGTAAGTTTTCACAGAGTGTATTTTCTAACTGTTGCTAAGTCCATACATATTAAGAACTGGTAGGAATTTTTAAAGAATTGACCCCTTTTTCATTATGTAATATCTTCTTTACCTCTGACAACTTTCTTGGCTCTGTACTCTGCTCTGTCCAAAATAAATATACCTATTGCAATTTTATTTTGATTAATACTAGCATGCTATGTCTAAGTCTATTAATTTTATTCTATCTATCTATATATTTAAAGTAGAGTTCTTGGAGACAACATATAGTTGTATTTTTTAATCTACTCTACAAATCTTTGTTATTTGATGCCGTTAGATGAGAGTCAAATTAATTGTTAACATAGATGAATTAATATCTACCACATTTGTAACTGTTTCTATGATGCCCTGTTGTTTGTTCATTTTTGTCTTCTCTTTTCTGCCCTTTGTGGTTTCAATGGAACCATTTACATGATTCCATTTTCTTCTCTTAACATATCAATGTATTTCATTTATAATTTCTATTATGTTTTAGTGGTTACCCTAGCGTATTCAATGTATATTTGTAACTAATTCAAGTCCACTTTCAAATAACCATATATCATCATTTCAGTAGCAGTGACAGTGCCTTATAAGAACATAATAATCTAATTTCTCCATACTGCCCCTTTATCACTACTGTCACTCATTTCACAAATACGTAAGCATATATACATATATATCCACAATCAAATTCACTAATGATATTGCCATCTTCATCAACTTGTAATGATGATTAAGAGCCAAAAAAAGTTTTATTTTACCTTCTCTATTCCTTCTCTGATGTTCTTCCCTTTACGTAGATCCAAGTTTCTGATATTTATAATTTTTCTTCTCTTTAAAAAACTTCTTTTAGCATTTCTTGGCGGATAATCTCCTCTTAACAAATTTTCTCAATTTTCTTGGAGGAGCAGTCTACGGAAAGTTTTCTTTCACTTTTGAAATTTACAAATGACAGAATTATTTGTTTTTTGTTTTATTTTCTCTCAACATTAAATTTTTCATTTTTATTACATTGCCTGTTTGTCCTTACATGCTGTCTACTTTATTCATTAGTGATCATAACATATTAAAGATAATTACTTTACATTCCCAGTTGATAATTTCAATGGCCCTACCATAACTGAGTGATTCTGCTGCTTAAGATGCTTGCTCTGTCTCTTTGAACCGTGTGGGGTTTGTTGTCCAGGCTTTTGCCTTTTAGTATGTTATTTACTAATTGATGGATTGATTGGATAGTTCTGCATAAGAGGCACTGGCTACATATGTCTTTAGTAATTGTGATGGTTAATGTGCAGGTGGATGGGAATTATTCTACAGGCCCGCGATTAGGTTCATTCTTTTAGTGCCTGTCCCTCTGGAGTGTAAACTTCTTCAGTGCTTCGCCATCCTTTTTCAAGCTCACATGGGACATAACAGTTCCAATGAGCTGTGGATGGGTATTTCCCTTCCTCTGTGTGGAAAGTGAGCCCAGTCTAGTGTTCTAACTAACACAGGGCACGCCTTGCTGGAAACACAGAGGATTTTCTCTGATAGTCACTAGGAGAACCTGATAGCAATTTTTGAAGTAAAACTGGCAACCAGGGGTGGAGGGTGGGTAGTGACAGGGTTCCCTTGGAGTTCTGCTCTCTGACTTCCCTTTGCTGATGATTCAGCAGTTCGTCAAATGCAGTTCAGGTTTGCCTGATTTGGCTCTGGGCCCCATGGCAGTCTGTCCTGATGGCCTCTAATGTTCTGTGTTTGTCTATTTACCAATCTGGAGGGCCGCAGCTGAGCCTTTGAACTCACTTATTTTAGGGTTCTAAAAAGAGTTGTTTACTCTGTTTGCTTAGCTTGTTGTTAAGGTGGCGGGGCAACTTCCGAGCCCCTCCGTGCCCCTTTCATGGTAGTCTGCCTTCCTTTTTAAAATACTCCAATTATAACACTCATTTTGCTTGGAAAACTCCTTATCATTCAATAACATGCTTTAATCAGATGAAGTAGATTTTGTACAAGCTCATAGATAGTATTGCATAAAAGTAACCTATTCAAAAGTTAATGGAGTGCAAATCCATTTAAGATCTAAAATCAGAGGTTTCTATTTATAATCGGTGGAATTATTATATAGGGTGTGATCTTCAAAGTGCCTTTCAAATCATTACTAGATGAGCCCCAAGATACTGTATAAGGCTTGATAACAGATATCTGATGCATATGTACTATTAGAATCTAGAAATATATCCATAATCAGAAGGAAAAAAGTCATTTTTATTTCCAAGGTAACTATATTTCTGAGTAAAAGGACAAAGAAATGTCATAGCAGGTTTAAAAAATGTTTCTTTTTTGCTAACACAAATCTACAACATGATACAAGCAACACCAACCTTAGAATTGTCTTATGTTTTTATATCCTGTATGAATCAGTAACTCTACTAGAACTGTTTGATATATTGTTTTTAGCATTCAACATACATCCATCATGCAAGGTTTCAGTGATAACACAACCCCTGTTCCCTAAATCAAAAAGAATGACAATAATTCAAAATAATTTTTTTCAACGTTTATAAAGTCAAAAACTTTTGGATTTGTTCTTAAAGCATAACAGGTCAAAACTAATAAACTCCATTTTAAAAACATAACAAAACAAAGACAACCCACTTTTTGTAGTTTTAGGGTCACTTTTCTGATGAGAGTATGTTTTTTGTATTTTAACTATGAATATTCAGTTAATATTGTCTCATTTTTTAGCAATTACAATGAATACTTTTATACTCCAAGTAAATGCTTGAATTCTTTTTTAAAAAGGTAGCTACAATGTGGGCTGTAAGTGTGAATGAAATTTTTCTTGACTCTCTAACCTGAAAGTCACTAGAAGACTTCCTATCACACATAAACAAGTATGTCTCATTTTTTAAAAAGAAAGTAAATGAATGCCTATCCTGTTTTATTGATGTCTAGGGAGTATTTTGAAATGAAAACAATAAGCTTTCTCCACATTAAAGTTTCATTTAACACCCCCAATTTGAGATCCTTTTATGTAGAGGTCACCCTTAAAAATGTATTTCATTCAAAGAAGAATTGGTTATTTTCTTTGAAAAAATACATAAATCCAGTGTGTACTGTAATCTGATAAAATGATCTAAATGGGAAAAAAACAGAATAATTTATATATGGACTATATTTTGGTGTTCATCATCTGGTGCCATTCTGTAGAAAACAATTCTAATCATGTATTCTATTAATGAGAATTGCAAAAACTGTAATTCATGGGCTGTCAAGTAATAATGCCCTACATTTTAAGATACTACTGAGGCCACACATCCTGTTAACAAGAAATATCACAAAGAGAAGTGGCCTCCAGGGCAAATATAATGAGTGTGAATTTCAGACCTGTGAACTGCATTTCCAGATACACCATTTTTTGCTACTTTATTTGTAAGTGAATAATTTATTTTGATCATATTTTTATGATAATTTTTTGAAAGCAGATATTTGCCAGTGCTCGTTCTTATTCTGTGTGTTCTCATGATACATCCTGAGGACAAAGAAAGTACTTCGGGTTCATTTATCCCAAACACAGTCATCACATTGCTTGCTCTGTGTCTTTGCACTCTGTCCTGTTTGCAAGCCTCGCATGTATTTTGAGAAGTCTCATTAACTTGCAAAATTTCATTTTTCTTAACAAAAGAAGAATCAACTTCTTTTGCTTGGCATCTATCTACCTAGCACACTGACACACATACTAACACACACAAGCTTAGTGGAATTAAGTGCTTTGAGAAAGAAAAGAATTATTTTGATTGAGAGTGCTATAAATGCTAGGGAAGTCTTTTCTTAGGAAATGGCAATAAACAAGTGAATGAAGTAAGGATATGAGCCCCATAAAAATTCCAGGGGGAGAGTTTCCCAGAGTGTTCCATCAATAGCAAATGAAAGTTCTTGACATTATGATATGCTGGAAGATGCTAAAATGTGGTAGAAAGCAAGAAAGCAGAGGAAAGAGAAGGAAATCAAGCAGAGACATAGAGAATCAGAGGATGTGAATTTTATAAACCACAATATGGAGTTTAGATTTTATTTAAAGTAGAATGAGCAGCCTTTGGAGAGGATTGGTCATTAGGGATTTTGAAATTTTGGAAAATTTGCTCACTACTGTATTCTCAGGGCATAAAGCAGTGCCTGTCGTACTGTAGATATTCAGTACATATACACTGAATGCATGAATATGACTATACAATGCATATATTAATAGACTTCAGAGTGTTACTTTCAGATTAGGAAGTCACCAGGCTCTTCTCTTCATGATTTGCTTAAATTTTGTTCTGTTTTGCTTTTAGTATTTCACAAGTATTAGCTGAGCTGTGATCCAGATGTTTATATTAGCAATAATAAGTTCACTTCTAGGGAACCTGCTCTTGTTAGAGTTTACCTAGCCCAGCCAAGATTCTTCATAAATAACATCATTGCTTCTATCAGTAAATAATAAATTCCAGTGCTCCAGGACATTTGGTAAAACGTAAAGGCCAATACATCAGTCCAGTTATCATTAGACACCACATGGAAGATAAGTTGGTGCAGTGGTTCTGATCTCATCATTTCCTATCTCATCACCTTGCCTTCTTCTATTGAATTGTAAACTAGCACACCATGTAGCAATATTAAGGTTGAGGCTTATGATTGGGTCATAACAGCTCCAGTGTCTAGTGAACTAGTTCATAGGGAATAAGATGCACACCTACTCTGTACATGTAGAATTAAAGACATTATGCCTATAAGATACAGAATTTCAACTAGAAAGCATTCACATCTATTGAGTTTGTTGTCTCTAACATATCTCCAAATTCTATTGATTATTGTGGATTTGAGAGTAAATATTTGAATATATTTTCCTTTGTGGGAATGAAGAAGACAATGAAAGTCATTTTAAGTTCCCTTTCCATTTTTCATATACTTGAAGGTATACAAAGATAATCCTTTTCAGCTACAAAGAAATAACCTGACCAAAACGTTTCCACTTTCTTCCCCAACAAATAATTTCCATTTTCAACCCCATCTAGATGTTCATTAGATTATGAACAACATGAAGATTTGCCTTCCCAAATCTCTGCAATCCATTTAAAGACAGGTTGTTTTTCAAGGTTAGGTCAATACTTACTGTTCAGCCTTCCCCCATATCCTCGTGTATAGACATATAAAAAAGATGAAATAAATTCTTTGTTCATAAAACATATATTCGTTTAGCAGTCCTATCACTTAATATTATGCCATGAATAAAGCATTTTCCATCAATATTAAGCTTTAATCAGAACACTCTAGGCTGAAAATTGACAGTCTTTGGAATTTAATCAATAGCCACACATGAATTTCTAATTTAATATTTTAACTGATTAACATAGCAAAAAATTGGGTAAGAGGGAAACACCTTAGTTATAATTACATATGTTAAAGTTCTTTTTTCAAGAGCCTTCACAATTAGGCATGGGGTATGACATTTTATTTATTCTCAAATCATTGATTTGGTGGATAATGTATGAATGAAGTTTCTAGCCAGTGTTGCTAAAAAGGCTTAGCCTTCAAGTAAAATTAGATAATATACTTTTCAACTCTTGAGGAGAGTCTTTTCATTATAAATTTTATGTAGTAGAGAAGATGTGATAATCATAAATAATAAGTCAGGAAGCAGTACCTCATCCAAATACAGAGAAAACTACTTTTGATGTGTTGGAAAGGAGCCTTTTCTGACTCTGCAACTCTGGCTATTCTCTAACTGCCTGAAGTTTTCTCCACATGCACATGCAAACACACACGCATATATGCACACATGTACACATATTCACATGCACACTAACTTGCACACAAAATCATACTTTCTTTCTGTCTTTTTTTAAAAGTTCCTCTATTGTATATCCCAAATCAATTTTGACATTCAGACATGAGCAGTTTTATGACAAAAACATAGATATGAATTATCAGTAAAATGCATGCATGCCAGTTACATACATGTTTCCAGACACTGACTGGGGTTAAATAATTAATCAAAACACAATCTTGTAACACTGTTTTAGACAAATTTAAAAACAGAAGCAAAAAACACTCAATATAGCTAAGATAGACAGCAGAGTAAAATACACATGTTCTTTCTTATTTTGCCATGATAACTTAATTTAACATAATTTTCAGTGTCCACAGCTGAAAAACTAATTTTCTAGATTTTAAAGAAATATTAAGAAAATTAACAGTAACAAAACTTAACTGACTTTAACCCTCATTTGTGACATATATTGTTGCTTTTTTCTTGTCATAAACAAATTCCAACTTTGATTAGCTGCTGAAAAGTGTTTCAGTCAGAAAGGGAAATAAATGAAAAACTGCATCAATCACTGTGAATACTTTAGTACAGTCAGATGATCAAAGAGACTTCTGAAGTATGTTTATATACAAAAAAGTAACTTTAGACTTCTTTCTCATATCACAAAATAAATATCATTTTATAATCTACAAATGACTTTTGGAATTTCCTTTCTGTTCTTATAAGTGTCAAACTAAACGTTACATTCTTAATAAAAATTAGCTACTTTATCTATTTTAAAAATTCTTCTTTTATAAAAACACATTATATTGTGTTTTTAGGATTTTTCCCTTAGCATCAGTCACAAAATACTAATTATTGCCTTTTTTTGTGTTAGACATACCATGGGTTATTACTATAATAGCAGAAGTTAAGAAGCCACTTATAAAGATACTGATTATGATAATCATGCTAATTATTACTATAATGATGATAGAGTCTCCAAGAGAATTACTTATGTAAATTAGTTTTTTAGAAGGGAGAGAAACCATTCTGTATTTTTTTAATGTTACTAAAAGAAGTGTTAAGATCATGATCTCTAAAAATATATATAACTATACCTGTATATATGGAAAATACATTCAATGTTGTCTCTATGTTAATATTAACATACATCGCCACTCTTAACTAGCAAAACAAAATCGTTATAAAGAGTACCCAACTCCAATTCTTTCCTGGTGAAACTCTTTTGTTCTCTAAAGAAAACTGAATTGGTAAAAGGGGTTGAAAAATCACATGAAATTTTCATTTGTAAAGTTCCTACATTTAAAATTGTATAGAAGTTTATGTCTAGATTTAGATTCACCTGTGAAATTTCTAATTCATTTCTGCTAGTCTTCCTAGACAGATTTAAAAAGAATTACTGGAAAGCTTACAAAAATACATTTAAGTACTTCAAAATATTTATAAAGTAAATAAATATTTCACGCTGAGAATTAAGAGATTTTATTTCTTAGTTCTTATATTTACTTTCCCATTGAAATTCTGTTAACTACACTGAATGCTGAAGGAGACAATTTTCGGTGTGCCTCAGTAGAGTAGTAGCTAGGTCAACTGCCTCTGAAGGAGCACACATATACTGGGTTTTAGTCACAAGTTTGAGGAAAACAATCAATGTGTACAACTAAGTAAAAATAAAATTAAATTAAATGTTTCTTCCTCTCTCCTGCTTGTCTGTCTACTCGCTTTTATTCTGGCCTATACCTTTCCTCTAAAAAGAAAAAAAAAAAGATTATTTAAGTTTTCTTTTATTAAGTGGGATTATATAATGAAATTAACAAAGAAAGTTGTTTAAATGCTATTTATATCTGTGACAGTCATAGTCACCCATCTAAGAACTGTACATTATGAATGTATATAAATTCCTATACATTATAATTATAATTTCTTTCTAAACATATTCAAATATATTAACAGTTTATTCTCATCAAATCCAAGATTAGTTTTGCAGGTATACAAGAGATAAAATTTTAATTTTTAACAAAACTGAAAAGTTCAATAACTGCAAAAGAATCTGAATTTATCCAAAGAGAAAATATTTCATTTCTAAAAGAGTGACAGAAAATTAGACAAAATGAGCTAAGTAAAAAGAGGGCTAGCCAAGGTAAAAATCTAAAAAATGTTATTTGATATATAATTCATTTTAAGATTAGTCACATTTCCATTTTGGATTTAATCTTCTGACAGTTTCTCCCTGGGTTGTTGCTATGGGCTTGGTTAAGAGAGAGGCTGCTATAAACAGGAACTGACCTAGGTTATTTCTCAATGGATTTGTAAGTAGACAAAAGATCAATCAGAATCCCACATTTTTCAGGGTTTTATACTGAAACCTTCAATGTTGCTCAGAAAGCAAAACTCAATATTAGGATATTTCCATTTAAAAATTTCAACATTTTCTGAAAGAAGGTACTTACTCTAAAAAAAACTAAATATTCAAAAATAGAAAATCCCCATTCCAAAGTGTTAGAAAATTAACAAGGAAACAGAAATAGATAACAAATATTTATAATTGTGGACATTTCTGAGAGACTTTTAATACCAGATATCTAGTTGAATGTGAGCTAAAAGACATGGTGATTTATTAATTGTGTAGCAAGTACATAAATCCTATTTAAATTTATTTATTTGAAATTGATGAGGGACTGACAGGGATTAATTTATAAAGAGCAACTTGAGAAAGTAGGCGCTAAACTCCTGTCACTCTTATGGTCCTGTTCAAATAACTTAGGCTTTGCAAGTGCTCACCACTTGCTATATTTGTTTATACTGATCAGCTTTAACATATAGAAAGTTCTCTCACATTCATGATTTTTATTCAGCTTTATAAGATCCTTTTGGCTACGTAGGGTTATTATTACTCTGATATGACAGCAGACTGAGGATCAGTGACAGCACAGCCCACATCTGAGGAGATGTTAGCTCAGGAACTCAGGGATTTTGCTGCCTCAACTGGACAATGCTTGGCCACCTGGCCTACAGGGAGGGACCTTAACCTAACACTACCCCATCATCCAAGCACATGCCCTGGACAGCAGCCTGCAGAGTCCCAAGTGCATGTAAGCACCTGATATGACTTGCCCACCAGTCCTTACGCTTCCCAGGGCTTTGCCCTTAGGTAAGCCCCCTCCTCAGTGTGGTTTACCAAAACTTCACTTTTTGGCTTGAATTGGCCAGTCCAGCCTTAACCCCAGGTCCCCAAAACACTCGCCTCACAGACCCTAATAAAAGCATGTGCCTCTGGTTCTGTTCTGTCTGCAGCCGTCGTGACCTCCTCATGTGGCCCCTGGAGATGCACCTCGTACTTCCTTCAGGACATGTGAATAATCTCTCTATTTCAGCTCCTCTTGGGGTCTGTGTGAAGTGCAGTTCCCTACCCTGCACCTTGTACTCCATCTGTATGGACAAATGTTGAACCACTGAAGACATGAACAGGATGGCAGACTCACACCTGTAATGCACCTGGAGAAGGCCCCTTAGCTTTGAATGGCTGACTCACTGGCCCCCCCAGGTAACCTCTCTGGAAGGGTCCATGGCTTTGCTCTGCAGTGCACTGCCTAGGAAGGAGCCTGCAGTGGCTTCCCACTCTACAGTTAAGTTTCAAAAGTCACACAAACAAACAAATAAACAAAAAACAACCCAAAAGACAGTGTCCTCTGAACTTTGGAACACCGCTTGTCAGAGCTGGTCTGGGTGTGCTTTCTGCCTGCTAACTAACGCCAGACAGAGATGCCCTAAAAGGAGTTAGACTGGCGTATTTCCCAGCTGTGAACACGGACCCAGCAGCTATAAGGTGAACTGGCTAAAATATCTGCATACCCTGATACATTAGCTCATGGACGGGACAGATGAGTGACAACCCGCACCAAGTGTGAGCGATGAGATAAAGGGGCAGTGAAGGGCCCTTAGAAAGGGGAGAGGGAGACACCCTTCTCTGACCACTGTGTTTGTGGGTAGCAGAGGAAGCCTAACCAGTGTGACAGGGCCGCTCCTGTGAAAGGGGCACTTTGGGAAAGCAGGGTTCCTTGCAAAGTGTGACAAAGGTCTGCTGTCCCTCTGCTACTGCATACGCTGCTGCTGTCGCACCTCACAATCATTCCCCCACCACAGCTGGCGGGTACAACACACATCAGTCTCTTCACTTTTGGCGGCGACACAAGCCATATGTATCCATTCTACCCAGGCCGATTTCCACTGTGCCCAGGGTCAATATACGTTGTCCACACACATTTGCTTTTTTCCCATCGACAGACCCTCAACAAACTCCCTTACGGCAGGCCCAGCAAGTCCCACAGCAGGCCAGCCTGCAGTCTCTCCAGGCTGGGATGTCTGGGCTCAGTCACGACACCTGACAGTCCGTCGTGGAGTCTCTGGACTAAGCACAGCTCTGCCTGGCTGTCCAGAGGGTTCTGAACTAAACCTCTGCCCCAGAGAGCAGCCCAGTGCAGCCCACTCCAGAGCCAGTGCTTGGCATCAGACCGCGCCCTGTTAGACACAGAAGGATTAACCAGCTCACAGCCATACTGCTCGGCACACGTCCCTGTCCAGTGTGCATCAAGGATTCAGTCCCACGGCGGTTCCACAAGGCCACTGGGGTCTCTCTGTACAGTGGAAACGGCACCTGCAGGAAAGGGCTAACGATGCCATGGCCTTTCCAAACTTCCAGAGGACGACCCGGCACTGAGATGTCATTAACGACACCCGCACTGCCTGCTCCTCTAGGCCCTGGGGACCAACCAGCCAGCACACGGGGACAAGTGGCATTCTTCAACAATGGCGGGGCCACCGCTGCACTCAGCGCGGCATCGCGCGGCGTATCCCCTGCGGGCGGCTTTTCTGATTCAGCCTGACGGTTGGAGCCGGCAGCAGTGCACCTGATCCACAGAAAGTCACAAAATGAGACTCCCAGGATCACACCATTTTAAAAAGTGACAAATGGGCGGTAGCCGAGGTGCTCACAGTCTGGTGTGGTCGAAAGCCAAAGGCTGGTTTCATGATTCACCGAAAGCCTGTCTGGGGCACCACGGTTTGGAGAGAGACGGGCAACGCCCCCCATGCCAGCGACACCCCCGGATTCCCGCATGCGCACCAACACACGTCGGAAGCACATCACAGAAGCACTGCAGGCTCTGTCCAAATGACATCCTTGCTTCAAGACCTGGCAGAGCTGAGCGCGCCTTTCCACCCAGCTCCAGACAAAGTGCTGGTAGAGAATTGACTATTTTGCTCCCAAACAACATTCGAGAGGCTCCCAGGTGGGGACATTTGTGCTGGGGTGACAGACTTATTAGAGCTGTCAAGCTCCTTTTATGAGGCTGCTGCCACCTTAGTAGGCACGTCAACTACTATCATTAACACCTTCACTGGAGGCCACTCCCTTCAGAAACCTGCTTCCGGTCACGTCATCTGCTTCATGACCAGCTATGTGCTCGTCTGCTTCGGCTCATCAGAGATGGCAGACTGGGCTAGGTACACATTTCCCCTCCGGACCAGTTTGTCGTGGTATTGAGAGCATGGAGTCTTAGGGAGTTTCCACCTAAGTCACCAGCCTAGTTGGTTGGCCAGTTTTCAGAGGCACAGCGATTCACTCAGGGACATGCTACTCAGCTTTTAAATAGTAAGGAGTCCCCTAAAAGGAGAGACGTTTGGCCCCATGCTCTATTACTTCTTATTTTCCAACTCTAGTTCACCGACCCTCAACCCCCAAACTCATGGCCTTCACAGACTCCCATATTGGTACTGGCAGGAAGCCCTATTCCTCTGACACTGGACAGGGCGTCATTTGCATCTGAGTTTCAGAGACATTGCCTTTATTATTTTACTTTTCTGATTGTCCAGTCTAACTCCCACAGGCTGCTGAGCTGACTCAGGGCAGACTGCTCAACAGGCCCCTTACAGCAGAAGGCCTGAGAGCACGACCCTCCCATACTACTTCAAAACCATGAGTATATAGACTTTATTGAGCCAAATAATGATTTAGTACCAGCTGTGAAGCTAGTATCTGCTACGTAGTGACTGCTATTCCAGATGCCAAGGCATCACAGGACAGCTCGAGAGCTGAAACTAGTCTATAGCATCACTGCCTCTGCACCCACCTTACGTGCGGACTGTGTTCACCTAACACCTGCAGGACCCACTTCAAGCAAGCACGTGCCCTAGATCAGAGCGAGCAGATTCTCAAGTTGGCTGTTATGACTTCAACAGCCCTGAGCCTAACAGTCTCCCCTGCTTCCCAGCGCTGTTCCTACACATGCCCCTTAGATTATGATGTGTCTTCAAAGAGACTTCAATGAGCCATATCAAATCCCTGCTCCTTTGCTTTAACGTGACCGATCCAGCCTTAGCCTGGAAAACCCAAAGTCCTCCATCTTTGAACCCTAAAGGATGTGCCCCAGACCTGCCTCTCTCTATCTGCACTCTGCCTAGATATCCTCATGTGATCGCTCTAGGAATTCTCAGTACTTCTTCCAGGACCCATGAGTAATAAAATTCTCTTTCAATTCCTCTTGTGGCCTAGTGTTGAACTGCAGCTCACCAATCAGCAGAGTGCTGTGCTAAGGAAGTACTAATTAGCAAATTCACAACAGAGGACTTGCGCTTACATCTTTTGTCTCCATTTTCAATGCTGTTTTCCCCACCGTAGGACTTTGTTTCTCATAAGTGTTTTAAAATTTCATACAGAGGTTTTCATTTCTTACATTAGAACAGAATTTCTGATGTCTTTTATTTAGTCTCACATGGTCTCATAAATCTAGGATATTTAACAGAGAAAAAGCTAATTGTCCTTTGTAATATTTAAAGGCAGAGTGGATAGAGGGAAAAATAACATAGACTTCAAATTTGTCAAGTTCTTTTTTTTTTAAGTCCAAAATGTCAAGGGACTTGTGATAACTCATCTGTTCCTTTCAGACATCATGAAGATCAATACTTATTTCAGGTGCTAGTGATCATGAGGTGATCTATATCAATCACTAAGATGGTCACAAGGAACAAATCAAACACATGGGAGCTATTTCATTTCACCTGTGATTTAGAGTGAATTATGATGTATATGAATCACCCTGTCGGAGCCAAAATCTGCCATTACAAGCACAAGTCATATTTTAATAATATTAAATGCAGTTTTAAATCTTTACCATCAAATCCTGAAATGTTCAGTTTAACCTTGCTTAATATCCCAGAGGTAACTATGCCAGTAACAAAAATTAAATAGTTTGTCCAGAGTCAGGAGGAGACCAGTGATGGAAAAGTGAAATAAATCCTGATATATATATGCATTCCCCAATATTATGTGTAGTGTAGAGAAATACTTACTAAAATATTTAAGGATCTTAGATGTTAAGTATGAAAATAATGTTATCTATCACAAAATATAACAGAGAGGCAGAGAGGGTAAGAGTGGTCCTGAGGTAAAGTCACATCCACTGACATGTTATCTGGACAATTTTCTTTCAGATACAGCCTTATCCTTTAGAAAAGTCATTCTGGACATGTTTCCTCCAGATGCCCTAAGATGGATGGCATCTGTGTACTCATACAGGACACAAAATGGTGATGTCTGTGTGTGATGTAAAATTCTTGAGCTTTCCTATGTTCTTCAAAAGAGCAGCTAAGAATCGAATTGGGAGAGAAGGCAATATTTTTCTAAATAAAGTTAGCATTTAGTTCACTGTAGCAAAAATCCTTAAAATTTTGCCACAGTCAACGTGAGATGCCTCAGATGAATTTGAGAAATGCAACAAATGAACTGAATGTAATGCTTATGTCAGGGATTCTCATTTTTATGGCACACTCTCCCTGCTTACTCTGTAGATGTGTGCTAGAGAAGAAAAATGCAGGTCAGCAATGAATTAGCATGGATTAAGTTGTCAGTCACAGTAGAGAGAAAACCAAGAGTGGAAAAGACATGAGCATGTTAAAATTGTTCCTGTGAGATATCTGAAAAGAAAGAGCAGGCCACCGCAGCACGTACTATATATGCGACAAAAGTAGTCGCAGGAACTCACTGAAGTATTAACACAAGATATTGTGCAAAAGACTGGAGGGAGATGAATACAATGATTGATATGCATCGTGATTTGCTCTAATTCATAAGTAATGAAATAGCTCCCATGTGTTTGATTTGTTCCTTGTGACCATCTTAATGACTGATCTAGATTAGCGACATGACCACTGTTTGGATGAGAGAACAGTTCTGGTGACTGAGAACACACACTTAGGGTGACATCAGACTACTGCATGGCTTTTTGGCTGCAGCACATTTATAACAGGCTACCTCGTTAGCTCACTTTTTTGCAGGAGGAAAATGGAGATGACAAAATTTAAGGATCACTACTTTTCAATTGATCTTATTTATTCATATTTGAGCACCTTTTTCTCTTGCTTGTGCACAAATTGGCAAGTCATATCCACACACAAGGGAGTTCTAGTTTCTCTGTCTCCAGGCTTCTGACTCATATCTGCAAATGTAATGACCAAAAATAAGGGAGAAGTGTTAAAGGAACGTAGGTGTAAGCTTTTCTATTTCTCACAAACAGTTGCTGAGAATCTGGCATGTGTTTTCCCACATTGCAAAATGTAAATGGGTTTCTTTTCATTAAGTTAAAAACAACAAGGATATTGCACCATCCTTTTTACACTTGTTGAAAATAAACTCCTCTTCATACTAAAGAAATGCTCCTTGAAGTTCTGGAGACTACAGCACTGCAATCGCATCAACTTGCAGCTAAGTGTTTTTACTTAACGTGACCTGGATAAATGAAGTGAAGGCCATAACTTTTGGCTTTGACCAAAGAATAATCAGAAAGGATGAACCTCTTATTAGTACCTTTAAAATAATTTTCTTCTCTCAAATTAATAGCCTCATTCTCTGACTGAAATTACAAGAGCAAATGTGCCAGGAGTCCTGCGCCTGGAGAGTTCCCTGGCACAGCTACTCTCCATGCCAGAGCAGAATGGGACTGGCACTGGTCAAGTGATGTCACCATTCACGTGAAGTCTGAAGCAGAGGGAGAGAAAAGTGTTGCAGCTGTTTCCTCTCTGTTCAGCTCCATGCACGGCAAACATACCTAGTGCAGGTACCAATCACAAAACAAGAAATGCTGGTTGAATAAATTAATAAGAAAATAATTATTATCTCTTTCACATTATTCATACCCCATGTATAAAATACAAAGATACAGTGCTTTTGGACAAATGGGCAGCTAACAGCAGGCAGAAGTGGGGAAAAAATATAGAGAAAGGTGAACCGAAGAAAGGGTATGGGGAAGAAACAGGACAATGCACATAAAAGAAATGTGCTGAAAACCTGTGTTCCTGTTACAAAGCAAATTTTGAAGGGATAATAGTATGTGCCAATGTAACTCCCTTGAGGCTGTTCCATTAGGAAAGTTTACTATCACTTAAGTTTTTAGGTTTTAAATTGTAGACTTTTTTTTATACCTGGTATATTCTCAAGATAATCTTGATAAAGTATAATATATTAAAAATCACCCTTCATATCTTATATCTTCAGATGTTCTGACAGATAATTATATTTGATGCTGCTCCTCTTTGTCTTCATCTCCAGTGTTTAATCCCTGTTTTCATCCAAAGCGTTTTCTATTTGCATTTTTCTTGATTTAAATTTGCCCAAAGGGTTCTGATTTATTGTTGCTTTCAAAATAAATGATTTTAGTTTTCATGATCAAATCTGAACGATGTGTGTGACTTTCTATTGTCTCTTATATTTTGTTCTATTAACTTCTAATTTTTTAAATTTATTCTTTGTATTTTCCCTTTCCCCTGGTCACATCTCAAAACGTGGTCCTTGGGCTTTACATTGGCTGCACCCCTTAGCCAAGGGTGCACCCAGTTTCTTTATTCTCATCTACCTGCTTATAATCAATTCTTACTTTATTTTAATACTCTGATATTATTTTGATTGGTATTTTACTTGCATTTTTGTAAAACATGTGGTCGCCTCCTTTATCTAATTTGGCATTTTTTGCTTGTGCTTTTGGTGTCACATCCAAGAACTCATTGCTCAAACCAACGTCAGAAAGCTTTCTTTTGGGCTTTCTTCGAGGGTTTTTATAGTTCCAAATCATATTTCAAAGTATTTAATCTACTGTGAGCTGATTTATGTATATGGTATAAGGATATGATTTCTCATTTCTTAATGTGGATATGCAGCTTGATGGACAGTACTTACTGAAAAGACTGCCCTGTCCCCATTATGCACTCTTGGCATCGATTTTGAAGCTCAGCTGACTAAATAAACATGGCCTATTTTGGGACTCTGTATTCTGCTCTATTTTCCTATATGACTTTATGCCAATGCCACACTGTTTTGAGTACTAACTCTTTACAATGTATTTGAAATCAAGAAATGTGAGAACTCTGTTTTTTTTTTCTTTCTCAAGATTTCTTTGATTATTTGGGGTCTCTTATGGCTCCTTAGATTTTTAGATTTATTTGTTCTATTTAAGCATAAAAGGTATTTGAGATTTTGATAGATATTTTCTTGAATCTATGGATTTTTTTTGAGCACTATGGATATTTTCACAAAATTAAATCTTTCAGTTCTTGAACATTGACTTTGCATTCATTCGTATCTTCTTTAATTCTTCATCAATGTTCTGTGGCATTCTGTATATAAGTCACTTCCTTATTTAAGTTGATTCCTATTTTTTTCTTTTGAATTATATTTTACATAGAATTAATTTCTTATTTCCATTTTACTTTATTATTAGAGACTGAAATGCAAATAATTTAAGGTGATATTATATCCAGCAATTACTGAATTCACTTATTAGTTCTACTTACCCTTTTGTAAATTTGAGGAACTTTTACATATGTTATATCATCTGCAACAAATAAAATTTTACATCTTCCATTACAATTCTTTTGCCTTGTATTCATTTTCTTAACTAATTGCTCTGGTTAGGACTTAGAGCAGTACATTGATAAAAGTGACAAGAGTGGGTGCCCTTGCCTTGCTCCTAATCTTCGATGAAGTTTTCAATGTCTTATTATAGTATCATGGTAACTAGTTTTCAGATAACACTGTGTTGGGGGAAATTCATTCTGTACTTATTTGTTTTAAGGTTTTACTAGGAAGCTATATTGAATTTTTGGCAACTGCTTTTTCTACACCTATTAACATGATCATGTGATTTTTATCCTTCATTCTGTTAATGTGGCGTATCACATTAATCTGCATATGTTGAATCATCTTTGCATCCCATGTTAAACTCATTTGGCCATGGCATATTAAATTTGATTTATTAGTATTTTATTTATTACTTTTACATCTATAGTAATTAGGCATATTAGCCTATAAATTTCTTGTATAGTATCTTTGCCTGACTTTGATATCATGGAAATTTTAGACTCATAAAGGAAGTTTGGACATGTTCCTTACTCCTCACTGAAGTACCGGGGACATGATTTACTCTTGTCTTCTCTCCTCAAGAAGAAGCCTCAGTTACTCATCTTTTTCTATATCCTAGAGCAGTTCTGGTGGTCATTGGTCATTGTCCACGATACCTGGAATATTCCAGTGTCTTCAGGTCTCTGTGTGAGGAGGGGCAGAAACAAATCCCTCGAAATGACAGGGACAATGGAGTCACATTGCACTCTTCTCTCACACTCCTCTCACAGGAGAGGCTTCAGTTACAGGTCTATTCCAACCTCACAAAGCTGTGCAGGCCACAGCTTTGTCTGTCCTCCAGTTGGGCATCTGGACTATTCCAGTTTTTTCGGTGCTCAAATCATCTCTCAGGAATTACAGTGAAAGGCAGGGGATACTAGGTGATGCCCCCAATTTCTTCTTCCTCACAAGAGGATGCCAAGATCTTTTTCAGGGCAGTGCTATGTCAGTTGGGGAGGGTCTGAGACAGGTAAAGCTAAGCTGCTCTCCTTACCCATTTCTTGCAACTATTCTCAATACTGTGATTATCTGGGTATTTCACCTTCACTGGATTCTGCACCTCTCTAAAAGGTGGCGTTTTTTCAGATTAGTTTTCTTTCTTTTTTACTTGAATCATTGTGAAGTCTACATTTCTACGGGGAATGAGGCTAAAACTTGGCCTAATCCACCATCCTGTTGATATCAGTGCACTGATTTATATAATGAGAATGTATTTATCTATTGCTTGTATAATTAATTTTTGAAACAAGAAATGTATCCCGAATTTTGAAAAGATAATGTAATGTCTTCTTCACTTGTCTGATTCAAATATATTCTATATGAATATATTTTCATGTATGTGACACATTTGGTACATCTTAATATTTAGAATCTAGGTTAAATATAGTCAACCCATCCATGAAAGATCATTTATTTCTGTTTTCAAAGGAGTGATCCTATGAATACTGAATATTCTGTTAATTAAATGAATTTAAATCTCTGAGGTCTGGAGTAAAGCCAGAGATAGACAGAGATGATTATATTAATCTTATGTTTGGAAAGATTCACAAGACAAACCATGAATGTAAAATGTGTAATCTCTATGCATCTCAAACTACTCTAATAGAGAGGAGCAAGGACATGGAAACATAATTCAAAAAAGATTAGATGATTAATGAAAAAAATCATGTACTTAAAATTAAAATAATTTTGATTAATACACTGGCATATGTGATGAATTCTTTATCAAATTTCAGAATTTGTAAAGTCAGCAACATGTGCATAGAGAGCGAGCCAACATCTAACCTCTGGTTCGCCCAGCTCCTCTAAGCCACGTGACCCACTGCCTGCTAAAGCACAATTATGTCTCAAGCTGAAACTCTTGAATCATTTAATCTCTAATCCATTTAACTGGCACTCAATCCTAAACTTCTATATTGCTAGATTGAATGACAATTGCTATATTCAGTATTATTCTGGTAACTATCCTTATTCCTCTGTCGTTTGCTGTATTCATTTCATTTCCTAAACAGTTTAGAATCCCCAAACCTTAGAGACTCAGCTAAAAGTCAGACACTGTATTTTTGTAATGCTGATAATAATGGTTATTGACCAAGAGCAGTCAATGCATCCAAAGGGCAGATTTATTTACCCTGAATTCTTGGTTACTAAAGTCTCAAAGCTCCACCTTGAAATTTACTGTTTCTACCCTACAGTCACATTCCAAAGTGACTATTTTACACACACCTAAGTCATAACTTTGAGCCTCTCATATGCCATCGTGTGCCCCTGTCTTTCATGTTGCAGAGACAAGGGACACCATGAAACTAAACCGCTCTGGTATTTTTTAAATCAGCCACTTCTTTCTAAATAGAAGACTCCTCCCTCTCCATGAAGAGTGCTGTCACTTGTGCTCCTCACATTCTGTATACAATTATTTCTCAGTTTTTCAAGAATTTTACTCAAAACCTGAACCTTTCCCTGTATCCTGGTTCTTTGCTCTCAACATTTAAATATTCAAAATTTTCTTTTTTCTTAGAATGAAGCCCCTCTTCCATAGTTGCTCTAAGCTACAAGTTTCCCTGCTGCTAAATTACTTTCTCTTTCTACTCCTCAGCACCAAAAATTAAAAACAGAAAAGAAAAAAGGAAGAGCTAACTACACTTGTCTTGATTTAGTCTCCTTTAAGTCTAGTCACTTTCTAAATCTACTTCAAAAGGAATTCCTCTCACAGTTGGCTCAGGTGGTCCTACTAAGGCTGTCGAGGGGAACTTCATTCCTCTAACACATGTCTTCTGTCCTTGTCCTACCTGTATCCCAGCAGAGTGCGGCATAGCTTTTCACTCCCTTTTTCCATAAGTTATCTTTCCCTGGGTTTCCTTAACATTCTGTTTCATCCTTTTTCCCCCTTTTCACTGTTAATTCCATCACAATATTCTTTATAGGATTAATCAATTCCAGGTGAGGATTTACAGATTTTTAAGGACTTTGTTTAGTCATCTGCCATCTGTTTTCTCATCTCATTTTCATCCAAGGCTCTCTCATGTCCCAGATGATAGATATGACAGTCTATATATACATATATGTATGCATGTGGCACATATATATATATACATACATACATATATGTATACAATACATACTATCATACTATACATATATTCCTCCTAAATTAATGAGCCCTCCCCTCTGAGTTAAAAACTCATATATCTAATTTCTTCAACAGCTCCCCTTAGAAGCCACAGACAGAAGTTGAACTCAGTTTAATATAATCAGATTATCCCAATGTTTTTTACTAAGGCATCGACATTTAGTATGACCCTTTCACCCAAATAAGCAGGGCCCTCTCTGAGCCCGACTCCTGAGAGAGCCCCAAATGTGGACTACCTTCTTCAAATTTCTCAAAGTTCCTCACCAGTGCGGAGGACTGTCTCTGTTCAACAGTGTCGTTGGGACTGGCAAACCCAAGCCTGTGTCTTCTCCCATGGGACCTCATCACATATGGATCCCGATGTGCCCAAAGTCCTATCTCAAATTTTCAAAGCCCTCTTCCAGTGCCAAGTTCTAGTGTCTATTTATCTCCTTTGAGATATTCCTCAACTCTCTTTGGTCACACACTTGACCAGATTCCACAAGAAAATTCCAGGAGGGAAAACTGGTGAACAGATCTTTCTCACTGACCAGAGCATTGTTTCCTTCTTGGGAGCATCTGAGACAGACTACCTGAATGTCAGTGACATTCTGACTTGCAGTGACTCATCTTCTATACAATACCAGGCTAAATAAAAGCCTAACTGACTGCACAAGTCCCAAAACTTAACAGGTGGCTCTGACAGTTTCTCCTCTGAAGCTGAATTAAGCCAAACTGAGATGCTCTTGGACTCCACACCCATGAGGTCTCAAAAGCATTCTCCAGAACTGGGCATGCACTGCCAGAGGCTCTGCTGGGCCACGCTCCCCTCCCAGAGGAGCTGACACCAAACACCATGCTGCTCCTGCCCCAGTCTATCGACCTCATTTTAGTGGCTCATAAACCCCACTTTTACTGCTATTTAAATTATATGCATAAGAACTTAAAATGTGGACTTTCCCCAATGATCATATTCTAATTATATGTAATTGGCTTGGTTTGTAAATGAAAATTCTTCACACAAGTGAGAGTAAGCATGCTGAGGCTCGAATGTAACTATGCTACAATTGGCATAACCACACACACACACAAACATCTACAGCAAGACGTAAAATTAACCAGGAAAGGTGCACCGGGCCATTAGTATCACAAGGTAATGATTCCTGGTGCTGAGCAACCAGAGAAGATATCTAAATGCGACCGGGTCCTCCTGTGTGCTGATCGGACAATAAGCAAAGATAAAAGCACTTCTTCTCCTCACACTAATCTAACTCCATTTATATGGGTCTGTGAATTTTGTATTATATTTCAAGTCAATTCATTTATCTAGACATGGCACCTACATCACTTAATTTTATTGAGGCTCACACCCCTCCAAGCTGCGGCTACCATCCTTCAGTTAGTGTTGGAGCAGAAGCCCAGTGATTATCCTTGATCTCTTTCTCAAATGCCTCACCTAATTTAAATATTTTAACCAAATCTATTTTCTACATAGATCTCAAATTTAACCATTCTAACCTATGTTTTTATTATCTTTATCCCAGACTGTAGTTAAAGCTACTGACAATTTCCCTGAGACTGTTCTCCCTTGTTCCACACTGTAGTGAGTAAAGTTGCACATCTGGCCACACTGCTTCAAACCCTCACGTGGTTTCACCTTCCCTGAAGGGCAAACTCAGCATCTTCCACGTAGTTAACCAAGACCTGTGTGAGGGACTGGTCCCCGCTCTCCAGCCTTGCATCATCTAACTTCCACCTGTGCCTCCCATTCTTTCTGTCATCTCCTAAAAAGTACTTTCTAGAACATATTCCACACGAGGTCCCACACTAGATACTTGAGATACAGCAAGAAATAAAAATAAGGCCTGCTCTTATCATTATAGAGTCAAAAATAAAGTGAAGAAAACAGTTTTTAACCATAATCATCACATATGTGGGAGTAAAATTGTACTATGTTAAGTATTGCCAATGAAAAATATTTCTACTTGAAATACCGCATGAAAACTTTTATAATAGATATAAGGAATAAATGAACATCAATTACTGTATAAAAAGGTGAAAAGTGCTTTTTGTTTCTTTGGAATGTGTCATGTTTCTTCCTGCTTCTTGATATTACGCCAATACTCCCCATGTGTGGAAGGCCCTTCCTCTTTCTGACATGAGCAGCCTTCACGCATTTATCAGGGCTGAGTTTAAAGATGATTTCCAATCCAAGCAGTTGTTTATGATCTGACCACATATGGGATCTCACTGTGCTTTTCCTTTGCTACAAATCACTTTTTAATATTTCCCAATATCATTCCTAATCAACATTGTTATCTAACTGATGCACACTTTATTAAATTATGTAACTGTCTTATTCAGAGCTATATTCCTAATGTACAGCACAGACCTCAAGACATAAATACTCAAAATGTTTCAACTGAATAATGAATAAGAACTTATTGCGATCTAGGAACTGTGCCATGCTCTGAGTAGAAAAGATAAATTAGACATGGTTGCTGCCCGCAAAGAATACATTCCAGTGAAATCGGTAATGAATAAGGCCAAACAAAAAGTGTCAAACTGGTTTCTGGACTGTGTCCTGAGAAATCAGATCCCTAGTCCCTGAGGTCTCTAAATAGAGGCAATTTTTCAGTCATATATACCAAGGGAGTTGGTCGGAGAGATTCCTGAATTGGTGGACCTGATTAAATAAAATGGTCTCTAAATTTCCTTTCAACATTTATTACGAATGTATATATCAATTTGATGCTTTCACTGCATTTAGTGCTTAAACAAAATTGAATTAAATCAAGAAAATTTATGTATTTTAGACTTAGCTAACTTATTTTGGGAAAAATCATAGAAAATATATTTTCTTGATTGTCAATAACATATGAAGAAAAATAATTACATTTCTAACATTCTATTTCATGACTTCTCAAAATATTAAAGTCAATCATAGTTTCTATTATAAATTGTAATATGACTATATATAGATGAGATTTTTAAATATTCAGCTTCACACACAAAACACAGTGGATCTGAGTAACAGACTGTTAATGGTTCAGAACCATGAAATCACAGAATATTATTTTCTATGAAAATGTTGATACTTAGTGTGTAAGATGGACTAAGAAAACATTAGCATAGTTTCTCCTCTAAAAATATCTTAGTATTAATATAAGGAATATACGTTATTTTTCTAGCCATACCAAAATTTTTTGTCATTTGGAAACTAAGTTATACTATACATGAACATACATATTCACACACACATATATGTGCATATAGATAGATAGATAGGCAGATGTATACACACATTTGAGATATTCTTCGACCAACAAAGAAAATATAACTCTCTTATTACCTTCATATACATAACTTTGGAGAAAAGAATACTATAGGTTATGAAGTAGATATATTGGCAAACTGGAGAGTTAAACAAAAACATTTAACTGATCTGAAGAACAGAATTATTAAGACTGTCAGTAAATAACACCATACTAAACTTAAATCTTTAATGATAAATCACCACTTAAATTCAGTGTGGGAAATAGAAAATATAAGTGGAAGTCAGATTTGGAAATTGGATATCTTTTTACATATACACACACATACACACAGACAAACACATATTTCATGCCCAAATGTGATGCATATTCTAAACATGTTCTAAATAGTAAAGTATATCTTATAAACATTTTAGTGTGTTTTTCAGAATTCACAATGTAACATAACATAGACATTGAACTTTGCTATCAAACATCCATCACAGAACATTTATTTTTCTTTGTATACAAATATTTGCAAATAAAATTACACAAATCAATCTCTTTTCATCCCTCACCTCTCTCCCTTCCTCCCTTAAATAGTTACATTTACCCAGGAGAGAACAATACAAGCTAATTGCTGGAGGGAAGGGTGCAGCTACAATTCTGGCACTGTGAAATGATAAAATGTCTGCTTCTCTAAAGGAAATCACATTTAAAATGATGTATAGCTTCAACCTTTTGTATGTGGCTGCCCAGTTTTCCCAGCACCATCTATTGAAGAAACTTTCCTTGCCCTATTGTAAGATTTTGGCTCCTTAATTAGAAAAAAATAAAAGTCCTTATTTGTGGGGTTATTTCTGGGCTTTCAATTCTGTTATAATAAAATATATGTCTGTTTTTATTCCAAAACCACGCTGTCTTACTATTGCTTTGTAGTAGAGTTTGAGTCTGGGAGCATGACACCTGCAGTTATTTTTTTCCTCAAGAATATTTTTGCTATCCTGGGTCTCTTATAGTTCCCAAATAAACTTCATGATTTTTTGTTCTATGTCTGTGCAGAAGGTGTCTGGAATTTTGATGAGAATAGCATTACATTGTGTTTAACGCTTTAAAGTATGGACATAGTAACTATGCTAATTCTTCCAACCCAGGAGCATGGAGTATCTTTCCACTTCTTTGTGTCATCTTCTACATCTTTTAGCAATATCCTATAGTTTTTAGTTTTAGGGCAGAGGTCATTCACTTTTTTTGGTTAAGCTTATTCCAAGGTATTTTATTATTTTCGATCCAACTGTAAATGATATTGCTTCCCTGAGTTCTTTTTTCTGCATTTTCATTGTACACATGTAGAAATGCAACAGATTTTTAATATTAAATGCAATAGATCTTTAAATATTAATTTGTAGTCTGCCACTTTAATGTATTTGTCTATTATTTCTATCAGCTTTTTACTTGAGTCTTTGGGTTCTCTCTCTATTATCATGTTATCTGCAAATAGTGACAGCTTTACCTATTCGTTTCTGAAGTGGATACTTTTTATATCTTTTTCTTATATTAGTGCACTGGCCAATGCTTCTGCCAGTATATTAAACAGTGGTGATGACAGCACACATCCTGTCTTGATTCTGATCTTAGAGTAAAAACTTTCAGATCTTCTCCATTAAGAATGATGTTGCTTGTGGGTGTGTCATATATAACCTTTATTATCTTGATGCACATCCCATCTATAATTAATTTTGGAGGTTTTTAACATGAAAGGGTGTTGAATCTTGTCAAATGCTTTTTCTGCAGCTATTAAAATGACAGTATGTTTGCTTTCTCTTTTTGTTGATGGAGTGCATCACATTGGTTGATTTGCAGATGTTGAATGAGTCTTGCATTCCTGGAATAAATCCCACTTGATTACAGTGTATGATTTGTTTAACATGTTGTTGAATTCTGTTTGCTAGTATTTTGTTGAGGATTTTTGCATCAATACTGATCAAAGATATGATCTGTAATTTTCTTTTTGGTGCTGTCCTTATTTGATATCCTTCCTATCCTTTAAAATAAACTTTGGGTTTCAATGATTTTTTTGGATAAACTTTCTGATGTCTATTTCATTGTATTCTACCCTAAATTTTATTATTTCCTTCATTCTATTAGATTTTGGTTTCTTCTTTTTCTATACCTAAAGGTGAATGTTGAGGTTATTTATATATGATTCTTCTTGTTTTCTGTGATAGAATGCATTGTAATTATTTTCCCTCTCATTACTGCTTTTGCTGCATCCCACGTGTTCTAACATATCATTTTCATTTGAATCAGGGTATTTTTTCAAATTTCATCCTTGATTTCCCCCTTTATCCAATGGTTGTTCAATAACAAGTTCGTTATTCTATACTTCTACAAAAATTAACTCAAAATGGATTAAAGACTTAGATGCAAGACAGGAAACCGTAACATTCATAGAAGAAAACATAGGCAAGAAACTAAAGGACCCTAACCTGAGAGATGTCTTTGGAAATTCAACTCTAACAGCAAGGAAAATAAAATCTAAAATAAACAAATGGGATTAAATCAAACAAAAAGCTTCTGTACAGCAAAAAACAAAACAAAACAAAACAAAAAAACAAAGAAATAAAACAACCTTATACCCAAACAAAAAGACATCCTAATGAATGGGAGAAGATATTTGCACATCATATCTCTTACAAGGGGTTAATATCAAAAACACATAAATAACTCCTAAAAAAAAAACCCCAAAATCCAAACAATCCAATTAAAATAATGGTGTAACCTTAATAAACACTTTTCTAAAAATGACATTCAAATGATCCATCATTTACATGATAGCATGCTCTTCTTTTGTCATTGGTAAATACAAATCAAAACAAAAATGAGAGATATCAACTCACATCTGTGAGAATGACTATCGTCCAAAAGAAAGGAAACAAGTGCTAGATATGATATGGAGAAAAGGAAAATCTTATATATTGTTGGTGGTTGTGTGAAATGGTACAACTATTTTGGAAAGAAGCATGAAGACTCCTCAAAGAATTGAGAATGGAAATTCCAGATGATTGATTCAACTATTCCTCTATTGGGTAATTTACCTAAAAATACAACAATATTTATTTACAGTGATATATGCACCCCCATGTTCATTATGTACAATAGTCAAGAGCTGGTAAAAACCTAAATGCCCATCAACAGGGGAGTGGATAAAGAAGATATGGTATATACATATATATATATATATATATATTTATATATGTGTATATATATACACACACACATACAATGTGGTATACAGAGATAGAAAGCAAACAAATGAACTAAACACTAATAGACTTCAAAAAATATAAACTGTTTTAAAACAAGGAATGGCACATTTTAGTGGGAATAAAAGCAAATTAGAGCATGCAGGGTGAGGTGGGTAGGGGCAAATGAGGTAAAGGGGATTAATTATATAGTGAAGGGGAAAAAAGAGAATCATGGTTAACCTACTATATTACATGCAGATAAAAATTTGCTATCTTGTATACCTCAAACCTAGTTTTAAAAACCAGTATTACTTAAATAAAATCAACAACAAAATAAAATAAAATAATCCATATCATTTGCACCCTCTTGATTACCACTCCAGACTCAATAGCTCTTCCTATTATCTGTGATACAGGACAGAAAATGTGTTCATCCACTAACTTGATCCAAAATTCAGTTGAGAGGGAAGAACAGGTAAGACTATATAAATAACATCTACTAGAAAAAAATGAATTCCATGATGTCTCTTGTTACACACAGGATAGAATTTCTTACCATCTAACATAACATAGTCACCAAAGAACAAGAACAACTATCCAAAGGGAATGACTTATGAAATGCTGGACCAGCTTAGAGAGTTTAATTTCATGTCAATATTCATATCTTAGCATAGAGCTGGAAGCATGATAATGCTTCTATTGATTCTAACAGAAGTATTAGTGGTGGTTCCCTATTGGAGGTATTCCTCATAGGTTACTTTCTATATTAGCTCATCACATTGATTGTAGTAACTCTAAGCTTTATTGTTAGCTCCAGTTTTCCATGGTTGCTCTGAGTATACTGCCTCCTATTAGTAGATTCTCTATTAAACATCAGGTAATAAAGATGTATCAAGTTTGGAATCATGTACTCATAATAATTATGTTTTGTTCAACATATTTATTGAGAGTCTACAAATGTAAGCAATACCATGTATTAGCTAAGTGGTAGAAAATAGTCAACAATCTAACCTTTATGAAATTATTACTTCAGTGAAGTGAGATAGGTAATTAATAAAGATATGCACATAATGTAATTCAAAACAAAATCAAAATAAGGGTCAGAAAGTGAATAAGGATAGGATTTTGTAATTTTATATAGGATGGCATTTCAGAAAGACCTTCTTACAGAGAATGCAGGTAAGAACTTCTAGATAAATTGAATGGAAGACCTGGAGGCCTAGATACATATGACCATGGGATGAACAATACAAACAGGCCATTGTGACTGGAACAGCACTAGAGAGAGAAAGAGAAGTTCAAGTTGAAGCTGAGCAGTAGTCAAAGACATGCTTGTGGTGGGCTCCTGAAGAAAAGTTTTTGGATACTTGTACAGTTAAGTCACTGGAAGGCTATACTTAGAGATGTGAACTTAGCTTAACTTCATAAACAGACAACTGGCCTCAGTGTGGATAAAGATTATATAAGTGAGAAGCAAATATGAAAGCAGAGCAACAATGGGAGGTTGTTAAGATATTAAGCTATTAAGCTATTAAGACAGTGTTGTATTTCATAGCTCTATTTTTTTTTAAAGCAGAGCAGGCAGGGATTTGCCAAACTAGAATATGAAGGCAGACAGAAGGAGTGAGGCAGATGGAGAGGGAAAGAGAAAGGAAGAGAGAGCAGGGGTGGTAGAGGAGGGAGGGAGGGAGGGAGGGAGAGAGAGAGAGAGAGAGAGAGAGAGAGAGAGAGAGAGAGAGAGAGAGAGAGAGAGAGAGAGAGAGAGAAAGAAAAAA